>NC_051170.1:69106074-69158574 GCF_013339725.1 Rhipicephalus microplus
CTGCCAAAAAGGGCCCGTGATTGGGTAGAGGACCACGGTCTTCGGTTTCAACGAAGGTGCGGCCCACAAATACGACTCAGTAGTTACTGAGGACCCGAATAAAGTTTGTTGACTGACTGACTGACTGCGTTGTCTTGACTTCGTTGTAATGTTTGTGTTTGCACACCATGTCTTTAACAATGAATAATGCATAGTGTGAAGGAACAGTGCAGCTGGGTGGTTTCTATTGTTTCTCTTTACTTTTCTTTCTAGGTTCACAAAGCTTCTCTTTCTGTGTCTTGTAATAAGTCTTTTTACGTATTTCTTTCTAATGCTTTCTTTAAAATTGTTTCTATTTATTTCTATATATCTTTCTTTTTTCTTCCTCTTTCTAGTAATATTGCTCTTCACTCTGTTTCTTCCTTTCTCTTTTTCTTTATTCCTCTTTATTGAATTATTTTTTCTGTATCACGTCCTGCTTTTTGTCTGCTTTGATATCACGTCTCTGTCTTTTTTCCATCTGCTTGTCGTTTTTAATTTTTTCATCTTTTCGCGTCCTCTTTCTGTCACTCTCTTCTTTTTCTCTGTTTCTTTCTCTTTCTATCTCTCAGTTAGTTTCTTTTTTTTTTCTTTCTATCTTCCCAAGTTTTCATGCGATTCACTTCACCGTGCAGAAATTTCCTTGAACGCTCGCAGCCGTTGAACAGGGGCAGTGGGTCTTGCTCGATTCCTGTGGCCCACCCTAGTAGTTTTCCATAACTGAGCACAACTTACGATAGTCTAATCAGCTTCTGCTAAAGAAAGAGAAAAAAAAAACGTTGTGTGTCACCGTTCTGTCTTTTATCGAACAAGTTGTGAGTGTGCGCACAATCCATTAAGGCGCAGCAGTGCTCGTAAGGACAAACAAGGACGAGAATAGTGAATATCAATAGTAAGTTGCAGGTTTTCAAGGAGCTATAAGTGTCGGGAAGTTTTGCCGACATTGGGATGGAAGGAGGTTAGAGTAATGGCTTCACGGAAAGCATGCGCGCATAGTCCGACTATGTAACGTAGGTCTTCCATCATGAATTATTACATGCGAAGTGTCTTATGGTCGAGCTCAGTCCGGTCTGTGGCGTGACCACCGACGTAGCGCGTGCACGCCCCTCCCCCGCTCTCCTCTCCGGCACCCCTCCACTCTCGCCTCACCATCCTGACGCAGGCAACATCTGCTACCAAGTTTTTTGATCCGAAAATTGGCACCCGCATCTCAACAGTGGGCAACTCGAGTAAATGCATCGGTAACTCGTGAATGTTGTGTCTACTCGAATCAAGCAGAGCGTCAAGTCAAGCGACAGCCATGTAAATACGCCTCCGAACGCGCGCTCCACCACTCATGTCTCGTGCACGAGGTCCGAGACATGAGACGAGCCGAACATGCCCAGTCGGGGTATTGGACGGTTCGGACGCCGAAGCGCGACATCATGTGGCTAAAAAATGCTCGGTGTATAAAAAAAGTGGGTAACGATTTACAGTACTGGGTACTCTACTACGGGATAGCATAAAGCCATCCCGTAGGCTTCACTGAGACCATACGAATGAGTGTTTAGAAGAGGTGGTTAACAATTTTACGCATTTTAAGACACTGCTCGCGCTTCACATAACCTTACACTGGCCACCCCGTACATATACGCATTAGATCTAGACCTCGAAAGTAGTGTGGGTGGGTCATTTCTCCTGGTCATTGTTGAACAATACAAGTTCGCAGCGTGTGTGTTAACTAGAAGCAGAGTGCGGGTTCCCCTGTCCAATCGGAGTCTTTTGTTGCTCAATCGCCATAAGCAGCGATTGACATGTTATTAAAAAAAAACACTAGTTCATTCACTGTGTGCTTTGCGGCTTCCCAAGTTTCTCCCCTCCGCAACGCCGTGATAAGCGTCAGCGTCAGGGCCACTGCCATTGTAAGCGCTAGCGCCCATTGCTTCACACCTACACATGGTTCACTTTAGCAGGAGATGGTTTAATTTTTATTTATCCTACTCGCTATAAAATCTAGAACACTTGGTGGAGAGTTAGGATACGTTTTAACTAATCTTCAATTATACTACTATATATGTATTATCTTAATGCTGGTTCTATTTTTCTGGTTTCAGAGAAGCTAAATCTCACACGTTTTGCAACCTTGTGAGCTGTTATTTTCCATGAACTTCGATTCCCGATTCATAAGCGAGAAACTGTCGCCTCCACAGACATGGTCGGTAGAGGAGTCATCAACAAAATGCTGTGGCCTCGACCGACCGACGACAGAGACGCCTGCGGGAGAAAAAATCATTAGAGTCCTGTGCGGCCCGATGGTTCACAGCGGCTGCGGGTCAGGCCCTGCTACTAAATGGAAGTCGCCTCCTCAGTCGGTTTATGTGTCTTTTCAATTTCCATCTAACACACCCCAGTGAGCCGAGAAATGACTGCGGCTACCCATTACACGATTCATTGGCGCTCGCTTAAACATATTGCGGACATCGACCGCCCTCTCCAGCGGACAATCCTCATCACGCAGTTCTTTGACCTAACCCCACTCCCACCACACACACTTTAACGAGCCTTCGTATTAGGGTCACAGAGAACCATGCTTCAGAAGGGGTGCACAGGCGTTATCTTTGCTCGTCGTGACCCGAAGAAGTGGTGGGCCAAAGCTTGAGTGACTGATAAACAGTTTTTTATATATATACAACTTATGCTTTAAAACTGAATGCCCCTAACAGTGGCAGTGTTTAATAGGACGTTTTTAAAATGTGTTAGTGCCATGATATATGAAAATTACCATCAGAATCTTCTCCTAACTCCTTCTCTAAATTCATGCACACATGCGCACGTCATTTGAAAACGCGCAACGTATTTTTTTCAGGTAGTGCGAATAGTTTACAAGACAGTGACAATTTTTTTGAGAAAGCATAGCTGCTCAGACGAACACTGACATCAGAACAGATGAATTCTTCAACACAAAATGTCGATGGTGTAAAAGTTTTGACAAGTGGTGCTTCTAACCTTCCGCCTTAAAGAAGAGAAGACTGCTTGCCGAAACGTTGACTCCACTTGCACCCTGTGTTGCAAGAATATTTCACTTCAAAACTAATGTATGCTTGCCCAGACCCCAACAACGCATGGGGAGTTAGAAGCGATAGACAAAATCGTTGAAATGCGTGATAGAATAGTGAATATTTAAAATCGTTAAAATAGATTTCTGATATCTTATTCTTGTAATTTCTTGTAGATGTCCGCAAATACGGAATTTGAAATTCCGGTTTTTTTATGAACTTGCTCTTGATTCTGATCGTGTCACAAATGCCATACATCTTCAGCAAATATGATGAAGTTCTGCGCTTCTGTGGCAAAGCGCCATTTACTGCAGTAAGTTAGGGATGTTAGTCGCCAAGAGGACAACGAGGCCAACATACACCAATAAGCTTTGTGGTCACCAACCAAGAGCCCCACAGCGACAACCCCGAGAGGAGAAAACCCCAGTTTTGTCCGTACCTTCTACGTCGACCCACGTGGAGGATCAGAATGAAATGAACGTATGCCAAGATTTCAGGCGTCAGAAGCGCACTGGATCTCCATTAAAATCTCCTTGCCCAAACACAAAACCCAAAAAGGGCGGCGAAAATGCCAGTGCACTTTTTAAGGAGAGTATTTTAGAAGCTGCCGTTGCTGAAGTGTTTCGCTCGTCAACATAGATACCTTGAAATTACTACAGTGGAATTGTAGGTCTTTGATTTCTGCTTCTACTGACTTACTTTGCTTAATTAATCAGTTATATACGGGTATAATCTTATTACAAGAAACCTGGCTTAACCCTGTTAAGAATTATCATTTAAACAATTTTAGAGCATTTCGGTTAGACCGTCCATCACTAGGAGGTGGTCTAATTATACTAGTCTCGAATAATTTTGCCGCACAGCGAGCATAGCTTTTCAGCTTATGTCCACAGACTGTGAAATTTTGGCAATAGACCTTTGTCTGCCAGGGCACCACCCTTTTCAGTTATAAACGCATATTTTCCAACGGGGTTTGCATAATACTCAACAGTTAGATACCGCCTTAGCTAATTGCAAGAATGATTTCCTTCTGACTGGTGACTTCAACTCACATCATGTTTTCATGGGGATTTCGAACAGACCCTTCTGGTACTCTTCTGTGGGATGGATGATTAATACAAATCTTACCTGCCTAAATGATAGACAGCCTACATTTATTCGCGGACGGACACGATCGGTATTAGATCTCACGTTTTGCAGCCCAATGTGTTTCAATAAAGTCTTGGAAAACAATTGATTTCTCTTCAAACAGTGACCATCTTCCTATATACTTTGAAATCTCATGTGCTGTGAAATATATTGAAAGGACAGAGAAAACATTGATCAATTACAAAAAACTTACAGACTGCTTGCGTTCCAACATTAGGGCAGTGTCCAGAGGTCAAAATGAAGACCTCGGCAGAAATCTCTGTTCTGCTTTAAAAATCTCCAAGAACACTTCAGAATTTGTAATTGCTTCGTCGTCATCCAAAAGTGCCCAACCTAGTAGATGGTGGAATGATGAGTGCACACGAGATTATAGAAGAAGAAAGCTGCATGGAAAAGACTTATATGTAATCAGAGTCCAAAAAATTGGAAGGATTATCAGTTCATTGCGGCAACATTTAAACGCACTGTATCGCGAGCGAAAGAAGAGCAATGTGACCAAGAACATTTCGAGTACCTGTCTAAATCAAATAACAAACGTGCTTTATACAACTTCCTTCGTGGTAGGAAGAAGACCCCTATACCAGGAAACGTTTGACTCAGTAGTTTACACTCACAGGAACTACAGGAATCATTGAATCAGTTGGCTAAAGAATTAGGAAAACAGGTTCTCAACGCATCTTCCTAATTCGGCTTACACAACAACCATCTATGACTACACAGAAATATCGACTTCCGAATTAAATCAGGCTATGGAAAGATTGCCAAATGCAGCACCAGGCCCCGAGGGAATAACAAATACAATGCTAAAAATACTTCACAGGATATCCGAATGATCTGTTAGGTCTCGTCAATTATCCCTTAGAAGAGCATGGATCCCTTCTGAATGGAAGATTGCGAAAATTATACCATTGCTTAAGAAACAGGGGGCAGGCTATAATTTAGACACATACGACCGATAGCCTTAACATCTAATGTAGTAAAACATATTGAAAGGGTACTTCATGGTCATATAATTAGGTTTATTACGAGAAACAACTGTTGAGTTCTTCCCAAATTGGCTTAGATCTGGATATTTCATATGGCATGCACATGTAGATTCTGGAAAGTCGTATTCATATTGCCCGTCACAAAAGCACTTTGCGGCTTTAGTAACGTTAGACATATGTAAAGCATATGATAGTGTAGAGTATTCTATCTTGACTAATCAGTTATGGAGTCATGGACTTCCACCTTATATAGTAGCATGGTGACGGAATTTTTAAGTAGAAGAGAATTCTATTGTTATCAAGGCGGTTTCTCTTCCTGTAAGCACAAGCAAACCCGAGGAGTACCTCAGGGGTCAGTACTTTCCCCGGTTTTATTCAACATATTGCTTAGTACCATCCCCGTTCATCCAGATGTGAAAAACCTATGTTTATGCCGATGACATTGCTTTCTTTGCTATGGCACATGACTTCCAATGTCTCTTCACTATCTTGCAAGCATATCTTAATAAAATAGAACATTGGCTGGATGGATTGATGTTGAACCTGAATACCGGTAATGTGCTATTCTCGTTTTTCCAATCAAAGATCCCGTGCACATATCTATTAATTACAAGCTTCAAGATATCCCACAAGTACAATCATTGAAATATCTTGGAGTTATGTATATGAACATCTAAATTGGCGCCCCTCACATTGAATACATCGCGACAAAACAGTACGCGCGATGGGCGTATTGCAGAGGTTGAGCAATGTAGGATCAGGTATGAGAAGAATGGCACTTTGATTATATATAAATGCATGTCCGACCTGTGTTGGAGTTTGGCTGCATTCTTTTTTCTTGTGCGCCGCCTACAAACTTCGGCCGCTCGTTCTGTTGGAAAGAGAGGCTTTACGGCTCTGCTTCGGACTTCCAAAGTATACTGCAAATGCAGTGTTATACCTTGAAGCACGAATACCAACCTTATTATGTCGCTTTAAACATTCTTAGTGCAGACCTTTTTACGACTATATGAAGCACCGTTTAACCCTGAACAAAATTATTTTTATTTCAATCTGACCTATTCTTCTCCGTGCATTGGCCCAGATTTACCAAACCACAATAGTATTGTTCAATCGTTACTTGAGCCCCTAAATGTACACGTTCGTGATCTGATTCCTTTAACTGAGCAACAAAATTCTCCAGAAATTGTTTACCATGATATCTTCCCAACTCACGCAAAGCTATTACCTACAGGCATTTTAAATGGTTTATTGCAGGGAACCATTTAAGTACTCTACCAACAAATGTCATTATAGCAACGGACGCATCCAATCACATGAAAAATCAGGCGTTGGAATATATTGCCCCGTACTTGATTGGTCATTTTCACTTCGCTTACCGGACTTTCTTGCTGTCTTTCTGGCTGAATTCATGGCAATAATGTTAGCTTTGCGAAAGGTAAATATTTCCATTCTAGTCGTGGCAGTCATAACTGATTCATTATCAGTGTGCTCTTCTCTGTCCGCATCTGGTCACTCACCTATAGTGAAACTTTTTAAATAGTTGATCCCCGTCATCTCCGAAGTACTCATTTAATCTGGACACCAGGGCACAAAGGTTTGTTGTTAACGAAATAGCTGATTCTCTTGCGAAGGCATCCCTTTCGACACCAATTATTCCTATTTTCCTTCATACAGTATACATTACGGTGGCGCGATTTCGCACACTTAAAATCAGGCAAAATTTATCTGACCCTGCAATGACGGCTTCTCCAGAGTACAAACACTTGTTATTTCCCTGGCGCAGTGAACTGACTAATTCAAAGATGATGGAAGTTGTCATCACGAAGTTTCGTTGCCGCGTTACCTCCCTCAATTTTTACTTGCATAGATCAGGCACACTGAATTCCCCTATGTGCATTTACTGTAATCAAGAGGAAACGATCAGTCATTTTTTATTACATTGTCACCGTTTTGATTTATTCAGGCAAAGCATACTAGCACCACCTCTTCAAAGACTGGGCTTGCAACTATCACAACCTGATCTTCTTTCATTTGGAGCCTCTACACTGGGTTTCAGCCACAGGGATGTTTTATTCGCCGTTCAAGAATACATCACTGCGACTAAACGATTTTCTTGCTAAATTGCTGTCTCACTATTTTTCTTCTTTTTTTTCTGCAAACTTGATATCGGTATTTCAAATCCGAATTAAGTTACAAAAAAAAAATTGTAGGAATGACGCAATGCTGAAAGTTTAGGGCAAATTCACCTTATAATTGGCCAATCCCCTTCTTTGGGTACGAGCCATGTGCACAGGAAAACAACAACAACAACAACAACAACAACAACAACAACAACAACAACAACAACAACAACAACAACAACAACAACCAAGAGAAAACGAATTGCTATTTCCTACATTTCTGCAGCTAAGTTAAAGCCTATGATGAGCACTAATACAGACGCTTTGGGATATTGTTGTGTTTGGTATAAATTGAGAAAGGCATAATCACTTCAATTCTTTAAAAATCACGCAGATCGTAACAGTTGTCATACTCATCTTGAATAGTTGCTGTCGTACTATTGTGCTGTCTTCCCACGTATTTTCATCAGCTATTCTTATTCATGGTGGGCGCTGTCGGGGACCAAAACGAATTTCATTTTCTTCCCTCATTTTTACTCTACATGCATGTGTATGCTCTCCCATGGTAGAGTATCCAGTATTCAAAATTGTTAACCCCTTTTCCAAACACAAAATGATGTCTTCCATGACAATGAGAGACTTACAAGACGAATAAAACATCACCTACGAATTTACTAAAGCGAGGGTCTACTGTCACAGTATCGCCGCACTGATAAAAAGGTCTGTGTGATTGTTAACGGACATTCTTCACTATGTTTGTTGATAGCGGACGAGAAAGGATTAACATGAACTTTTTATTTCATGGCATGGGTGGAACGGCTGACGGCGCACGGATACGCTACCGTGTGCAGCGTCGTTGAGTCGGACGTCGTGGCCAACCCAGCAGTCAGGGTCGCAACTCCGGAGGTCCAGGATCAGGCCACGGCTCACGAGGACCAGACCCGATAGGCCTCGCCCATGAACCTGCTTCCGGCCACTGCACCCAGGCAGGAGCCGTTCGGCAGGTCTCGGCCTTGGACCTTGAACAGACACACCGGAGCTCGACCTGGCCGACACGTACGGGTCTCACGTCCGGCTCAGGAACGCTGCCAGGAACTCGTCCTCTCGAGCGGCACACCGCTTCCTCTGCCTTCGTGGCCTCAACCCTCGAGCTCTCTTTTCCGCACGTTTCTTCTTCTTGGCCAGGGCACCGCCAGGCACCCTCGGGGTGCACACTGCAGCTCATGAGCTCGCGGCCCACGTCCGAGTCTGGCGCGTCGCTCGGTACGGCTCGGCACCGCTCGGCGATCCTCGATTCAGCCAGAACTCCCCTGGCACCTGGATCCTCGGCCACCCTGAACCTCGCCCGGCTCAATGCTCCTCTGTGCGCACTCCCGCGCCTCGCCCGGCAGAACATCTCGCTCGTCCCTTGCCGAAGTGCGACGCTCTGGTGACACCGGCGCTTGATGGCATGGGTGCGGCCACGGAGCAGTCAACCCGCATCGGAGACGCGATGCTCCATGCGGGGCATAGCCAGCCTGTCCAGCGAAGAGCGTGTGCCGAGACGCGATGCTCGACGCAACCGTGACCATTAGCCAGGCCACGTTCATCGCTGTGTCGAACGGCGGACCGTGGAGACGACTCGCCGAGATCCGCGATGCCCTCGGCAAGGAAGAGAACAGCAGGCCAGGCCGCGCCCCGAGATGCAGTACTCGTGCCGGCGACGCCGCCCCAGCTGGTAGTTGGACGGCAGTAGCGTGGACGGCCGCGTTTCCTGGCCGGAACCGGGATCGCCTGCGTCCGTCGCTTCGGCCCGCTGTCTCCCGTCTGCCGCTGCTTCGGCTCATCCCCAGCCACAAAGCCCATGCCACGTGATGGTCGCCCGTGGCCCAATCGTGGCACGCCACCTCTACGGGCCACCACAGGTCATCAGCTGATTCGCTGACACTCACGCGCACATTACACGCGCCTTGCCCCGCACTTCCATCGTTGTCGTTTTCTTCACTCATCACAGTCTGATACATGATAATGTTGTCTATGTGCTGATATGCTCCTTGTCTTTGTCGTTGTGCTCCTTTGTTTGTGTACCCGCTTCGATAAGTGTCAGTTATTTTGACCTATTTTTTTTCTCACCCATTCACTCACTAATTCACTCGCAGTATCTCAAAGGTATCATGGAATATTACACGAACGATGCACATACAGGAAAAAAAATGCATGCATATCCACGAAGTGAATAATTACGAGTGAACGAAGCACTGGGAAGTTCAGTTGCCCGCCCACTCACACATGTAAAAATGTGACAACTCGAGCCCACAGCAAACACAATGTTTCATTAGTCACAACTAGTATATGCTGTTGAGTTATGCGTAAAGCGAAACGTGTTACTTCAAATGTTCTTTAGGCGAAGTGGGAGGCCGATCTGTGGAGCTCCAAGCTCACCGACCAACTCAGTGCAGTCTAGAAGGCACGTGCAGCTGTGGAGAAGCATGGCCTCGACGTCCCGACATGGGAGACCGAAGCCCGCGCCATTAACTGACCGGACAATTAAAGAAGTTTTTTCCTTCATGCATATTAATTTCGTCATGCCTTCATTATTACGACATGCTTTATAGTCCATGAAATGGAGAGGCAATACATTTGTGATTGGATCTAGCCTGAAGTTGGCAAAAACGAGGTCTGTGTAATATTTTTTAATATTTAGGTATTATTTAGGAGCGAGTTTTCGAGGTACCTTAAACACGCGTGAACGTTTTGTTTCTTGACTATAATATCTATAGGCTGAACTTGTACGAGGAATTGCTTGTCAGCTTTCGCTTCTTGAGCACGTCGATGGCTGCTTGATCGAATATATTTCTAGCATGGCATTGCTTCAATTTCTGAACATTTTTCGAGACGTTGACCACTTGACATTTGATTAAGTAATGCTCGTTGCCGCACGTTAAGCGCCTGATACTAATGAACGGGAGCCGCAGAGCGATTAGTCGCTGATTTCTGAGCTCACATCTCTGGGGTAGCTTGCTGCCTGCATGGACGTTAGCCACGGCACGCAGCACTCTCGCTTCCAGAGTAGCCGCTTCTGGTCGGCGTAGCCGCTTCGCCGCTGATTCCCGAATGTACACCTCCAGGCCAGCTTGCTTTCTGCGTCAACGTGGCCTTTCGCAGGTGAGAGCATGTTCACGCGTATGTTCATCCACGCCAGAAAAAGGAAGGAAGGAAGGAAGTGCCTGAAAACCGTTGCACACACCCACGCGGGGGGATTGGCCAAGAACCGGATATATCTGACGAAATCCTGTTAATTTGCAAACTCACGGTTTTTAAACTAGTAAAAAAGGGAAAAAATAAATGATAAATGTGCAATTTCAAATAACGGATATAGAAAATGTGTAGTTCGGAACGCGCTTATTCTTCATCGTCATGAGAATCAGCCCAAAGTGCACTTAATATTGCCACAATAATTAATAGCCGGAAGCAACACAAAGGAAAACGAAGCGAGCATCACGAGTGGCAGCTTAATAGCGTTCTGAGGAAGACGACATTGGGTGTCTGCTCTTGTGTTTTCTTGATGTGCTCGAATACAGCCTTCTTATTCTTGTAGAAACGTAAGTCTTCTGTCCTATTCTTTTCACGTTGTGACAATATTTTACAGATGTTTAGCGGGTTACCTCGCTTATCAGGAGAATGACGAATGATATAGATGCCCCGCCGCGGTGGTCTAGTGGCTAAGGTACTCGGCTGCTGACCCGCAGGTCGCGGGCTCGAATCCCGGCTGTGGCGGCTGCATTTTCGATGGAGGCGAAAACACTGTAGGCCCCTGTGCTCAGATTTGGGTGCACGGTAAAGAACTATAGGTGGTCGAAATTTCCGGAGCCCTTCACTACGGTGTCTCTCATAATCATATGGTGGTTTTGGGACGTTAAACCCCACATATCATCAACGAATGACATAGAGGCATAGCGGGTTCTTCCTAAAAAATATGGACGCGCCGTCTTTTATACTCTGTCCCACCCTCAAACGATTCTTGAATCTTCCTGAAGTGAATGATGAAGAGAGATTTAAGCTAGGTTCTATGCTCCATAACATCTACGTAGAAGTTGCGAACCAGTATATAGGACCGACGGATGGATGGATGGATGCACCGATGGACGGACAGACACTCATTGTAACGAGCTGTATAGAGAGACAAAGCTCTAGACGAGACGCTCGTGTTTCTGTACGGAAACCTGCGATGACTCAATCGTCATCGGGCAGTAACGAGGCCGTTTATGCAATCACACAAAAATGTATTTGCAAAAGACATGAAAGGTCTAATAATAAAATGAAGTAAGGAAAAAAATAGAACATGCTTGGAATGCTGGTGTGAGAGTCACAAGGGCATAAAAACAGAAGGAGTTCACCGGAGAGGAAGGCGGTGGTCAACTCCCGGCGGCAAACTCAACGCTGGGAAGGGACGGCCGACGCTTGGGTAGCCTGGTAAGTCCAATGACAGCCGCTGCCAAGAACGCGGCTCACTGCGGAGGTCGTTGACCTGGAGCACGCATGGCGTTTGCCATGCCTATCTCGAACGCTGGCTGACGCTCGCTGCCGTAGGTGCCGGACTCGCCTGGCGGAAACGTCCTGGCGACGTTTCGCCCACGCCAGGCCCGAACTGCAAGGACGGCTGGCATGGCCCCAGGTGGGAGCCTGCTAAGACCTCCAGTCCGCAACCCGACGGGTCACTACTACCACGCCCTGGTTCCTCAACCTTGCTTCTTCCTTCCAGCCACGTCTGCCTCACTCCTTCTTCTTCGCACCACCACCTGCTCTGATTTTCTCCTGCGTCGTCTTCTTCGACTGTCTCTGTGGCGCGCACTTCAAACACAATTCTATCTTCACGATCACGCACGGCCACTTCACTCATCACACATGCCCCTCCTTCGGAAAAAGTCTTTTCTTTCTAAAAAAAAAACTTTCTAGCCACGTCTTAGTCGCAATCACCACGTGTCCGCACAAGACCACTGCACCGCATCAGTGAATAGAGGTGATATATGTCCACAATTAATGTTCACACACCCTCACACATAAAAAAACAAGAAAAAACATGTAGTCAGCCATGGCACGATGACTGTTTTCTTCTGGTGAATAAACCACGTGGTTCAGAAATATACGTTGTAGACAAACTGTAAACTAGTTGCAATACACTTCCGTGAAAGCTTAGGTTACAGCCTACTCATGAAATCGGCACCTGAATTATCTGAGCCTCTAATATGTTGAATAACAAAAGAATACTCTTGTAATGCCAGACTCCATCTCAGTACTCTGCTGTTCAGGTGTTTGGCCTTAGCTAGATATTTTAATGGTTGGTGATCAGTTTGCACAACAAACTGGGTTCCGTACACAAAGATGTGAAACTGTTCTATTGCCCACACTAGTGCCAGACATTCTCGTTCTAAGGTGGAGTAATTCTGTTCTCGCGGCAATAGCTGTCGGCTGGCGTATGACACTGGATGTAACACCCCATCGTGGTCCTGCATGAGAACTGCCCTGATACAGGTGTCAGACGCATCCGAACGCAGTGCGAATGTGTGTTTCGGATTAGGAGCTCGTACAATTGGTCCTGATGAGAGGGCTTGCTTCAGTGTCTCAAAAGCCGCTTCTCTTTCTTTGTTCGAGCAGATCTTGTTCTTCTCCCTTTTCTTGGTTAATTCCGTTAAAGGCTGGGCCTTTTGGGCATATCGGGGTATTAAATCGCGGTAGTATCTTGCGAATCCCAGGAACGCTCGCAGTTGCCTCTTGGTCTCGGGTCGAGTTGCGTTGGCAGTCTTCGCAACTGTACTTTCTACTGGTTGAATAGTTCCGCCTCCCAACCGATGACCCAAGAAGATGATGGATTCCACGGCGATTTCACATTTCCGAGGTTTGATGGTTAGTCCTGCTTCACGGACTCGCTGCCACAAGTGCTGTAAGGTCTCCAAGTGCTCCTCCCAGGTCGCTGTAGCTACAAGAACGTCGTCAATGTAATGGACTACGTTTTCCACACCCTGAAGAAGAGTCCTCATTAATCTCGTGAACACTGCGGAAGCCGTCTTGATGCCGAAAGGCATATATATGAATTGGTAATGTCCTGACTGCGTTGAGAAGGCAGTGACTGGTCTTGAAGCCCGACGGAGTTGGGACTTGCCAATAGCCTTTCGTCAGATCGAACTTGGAAAAATATCTCTTGGTGCCGACCTTGGTGAACATTATGTCCGTTCGTGGTATGGGTTCGGCATCGGAGATTAGAATCTCATAGATACGCCGAAAGTCCACACACGTACGATAAGTGTTATCGGCTTCTTGACGATAACCAGTGGTGAATTATAAGGAGAATTCGATCTCTCGATGACGCCAAGCTTCAGCATGTCTTGAACTTCCTTCTCGACGACTTCCTTCATTGCTATCGGCAAAGGGTACTGTGGAGTGTTAATAAGTTCAGAAGTTGTCAACTGAAGGCGGCACTCCAAAATGTTTGTCTTTCCGGGGATGTCGGAAAAGACATCGTCATAAGCGGCTAGAATCGTTTCAAGCACAACACGCTTCTCTTCTTCCAGTCCCTCGGCTATAGGAATTGCTTCCACGCCAACGCTTCGGGTAGTCTTGCAGACTGGTAGTGGCGTGTCTGTCTCGTCCTCTTCCATGACCACGAAAGATACTGTTTGAGGGGTTGTCCTCGGCTGCCGATTTTTATAGCGCTTCAGCATATTTACTTGGAACAGTTTGTCGCCATGTTCCAGGTCCAATAAATAGTCGTGGTTATCTTTCTTTTCAACGACTCGAAAAGGGCCTTTCCATTGCATCAATAACTTGTTCTCCGTGGTAGGGAGTAAGATCAAAGGAAGATCTCCCACTTCTAACAGACGCTTCTTGCTTCCCCGATCATAGTACTGCTTTTGAGTTTTCCTCGCTTGTGACAACTTCTCCTGGGCTAGTTGCAACGTCTTCTCAAGACGATCTCGAAGATCCAAGACGTAGCCATACGTTGTTTTTACTTCATCACTGATGTGTTCTCCCGTCCACATCTCCTTCAATATACTGAGAGGACTTCTAACGTATCTCCCATAGATAAGTTGAAACGGCGAGAATCCCATGGTGGTGGGGTACCTCTCGGTATGCAGAAAGGAGTGGCGCGAGCAGCCGATCCCATGATTTCGGATCCTCTTGACATAGTTTTCGCAGCATCTGTTTCAGCGTGCCATTAAACCGTTCAATTATCCCGTTGCACATCGGGTGGTAGGGTGTCGAACTTAGATGTTTGATAGATAACAATGCGTTGACTTCTCTCATCAACTCGGACGTGAAGCAAGATGCCTGATTGCACAGAATCTCATGGGGAAATCCAGTGCATGAAAACATTTCCAACAGGCCCTCTGTCACAGTCGCCTAATCAATCGCGGGCAGGGCCACTGCGTCCGGATAACGTGTCGCAAAGTCAACCATTGTCAGAATGTATCGGTTGCCCTTGTTAGAGACTGCTTTCAATGGTCCGATAATGTCAACTGCCACTCTCTCGAATGGTGTCTCAATCAACGGCATTCGGCCAAGTGGTGCTTTGCCTACTTTGCTTTTCGGGTACGTTCTTTGGCACGTATCACAAGATCGAACATATCTTTTAGCTTCTTCCTGTACTCCAGGCCAATAGAACGATCCTAGTACTCGATCAATGGTTCTTTTTGTACCTTGATGTCCTGACATCAGACTTTAATGCGCCATCTCAAGCACTTGGCTGCGCAGTTTGCAGGGAACTACCACCTGTTTTATCATTCTGCCAGAGTATAACCGGTAATGGCGGTAGACTATCCCCCTTTCTATGGTAAACGAATAATTGGTTGATCCCCTTCCATAATATACTTGTCCGACTTGGTTTCTGCAGGTATCCAAGGTCTTGTCTTCTGCTTGCGCAGTTTCGAGATCTTTTCTGGTCATTCTCAAACTGTCGACCTTGAGTGTGGCTGAATCCGGCTTAGACCTTGTGCTCTTGATGCCGCTCAGCAAGTGGTTCAAGTGATGACTTTCCTCCTTGTATCGTTTACGTGCTACGCTATCCGTCTCTAATTTCGGTACAGCAAGCTTCTCTTTCCATGTTGCACCAGGGTCGTGAGCCTGACGTGATCCAGGCACATTTCCCACGATAATGTCGTATAGCGGGGAAATCATACATTTTACGATGCATATGCCTGAAAAGTATGCTGAAAAAATTTCCACCTTTGCCTCTGGAACCTTAATTCTACTTCCATCCGCCAAGAACAATGTTGCCATGGTTCCCGTAAGTGCTCCGTCTGGCACGAGGGAACGCCGCACAACCATCGTATTACTTCCTGTGTCCCGTAATACTGAGGCAGTCTTGCCGAATCTCATGCCCTGCAACACGGGCATCTGATGCTTCGTCACCCTTGGTTCGGTATTCACTGCACTAGCCATACTCTCTTCGCTTTTTTCGTCCTTCACCTGCTCGACTTCGTTAAGGTTCTCCCTTTGCGACCATATACATGAGGCTTTCCGGGTAGTGCTGGGTATCTTGGTACACGCTTGGGTGTCGTGCCCAGTTTTACGACAATACCCAGAGTATGGTTGCTTTGTCCGAGCGTGGCATTCTGCAGCTCCGTGACCGGTCTTGTCACACACAAAACATCGAGTGGGAGCCTTTGAAGTTGAACTACCGCCTTTTCCTGCAGGAGTGTTCTCCCCTTTGTCACGGAAAACCAGCAAGTTTGACTGTCGCTGAGCTTCTAAGAAATTGTCGGCCGCTTCCGCCATCTCTTCAAGCTTACGGCAGTTTTTCTCTCGCAAAAATAGTGCCACCTTATCATGACAGTTGTTTATAAATTGCTCCGCTACTATGAGATTCCGACCTGATGAGTATTCCTTTTCTGTTTTCGACATCTCAACCCATCTGTCGAAGGAGCTTGTTAGCCTCGTTGCGTACTGCACGCCCGTTTCACCATCTTGTGGCTTGCTGTGTCGGAATTTTGCACGGTAGCCCTCCGCCGTAAAACGAAATTGTTGCAGTAGCGCCAACTTGGTTCTGTCATAATCGAGAGCCTCTTCTGGCGACAGACAACCAAAGACCTTGAGAGCCTCCCCGCTCAAACACAAACTTAGGGCCGTGGCCCACTTGTCTTTTGGCCATTATTGACCGGTAGCAACATTCTCAAACCTTTTTAGGTATGCGTCTAAGTCGTCCCGGTTCTCGTTAAATCCTGGCATGAAATTGTGAGGATTAATGGTGGGCGATGCTCGAACTGGTCGGCCTTGGTCAGCCACCACTGACTCTCTAACGACTTCAGCCTGAGCGAGTTGAAGACGCAACTGTATAGTCTTTTGGTATTCCTCCTGAAGTCGCCGTTCTAACTCCATCTGCTCCATCTTCTCTTTCCTTGCTTCATGTTCTGCAGCCCTCTCTTCTCGAGCTCGAGACTCCCGTTTTTATACCCAAGCCCTTAACTCAGCTCCCTCTAGCCCCATGCGCAACGCCAGTGCCTTTAAATCCGAACTCATCTTTGATCTGTCTTTTTTTTTTCTAGCAAAATATAACCAGGGAACAGTAACTATTATTGCAATAAACGGCTTCGTCCTGTCGCGGACGCCAATGTAACGAGCTGTATAGAGAGACAAAGCTCTAGACGAGACGCTCGTGTTTTTGTACGGAAATCTGCGATGACTCATCGTCATCGGGCAGTAATGAGGCCGTTTATGCAATCACACAAAAAATGTATTTACAAAAGATATGAAAGGTGTAATAGTAAAATGAAGTAAGGAAAAAAAATAGAACAAGCTTGGAATGCTGGTGTGAGAGTCACAAGGGCATAAATACAGAAGGAGTTCACCAGAGAGGAAGGCGGTGGTCAAGTCCCGGCGGCAAACTCAACGCTGGGAAGGGACGGCCGATGCTTGGGTAGCCTGGTAAGTCCAATGACAGCCGCACTGCGGAGGTTGTTGACTTGGAGCACGCATGGCGTTTGCCATGCCTATCTCGAACGCTGGCTGACGCTCGCTGCCGTAGGTTCCGCACTCGCCTGGCGGAAACGTCCTGGCGACGTTTCACCTACGCCAGGCCCGAACTGCAAGGACGGCTGGTATGGCCCCAGGTGGGAGCCTGCTGAGACCTCCAGTCCGCAACCCGACAGGTCACTGCTAACACGCCCTGGTTCCTCAACCTTGCTTCTTCCTTCCAGCCACGTCTGCCTTCTTCTTCGCACCACCACCTGCTCTGATTTTCTCCTGCGTCGTCTTCTTCGACTGTCTCTGTGGCGCGCACTTCAAACACAATTCTATCTTCACGATCACGCACGGCCACTTCACTCATCACACTCATATAGACGGGCGGACAGATGAACGGATGTGTGGGTTCTCAGATGGATGGACGGATGGGCACATGCACGTACGGATTATGTATTCATGTAGGTAATCATGTATTGTGCTGGCATATACTCTATTCATTTACACATAAATTCACTTCTTTACAGAGATAATTTTGTTTTTATTTCTGCAGGTGTTCACGGTAAGTTTCGGTTTTGGGTAGCGTGACGGACGCCTACAAGGCTAGGCCCCAAGAAGCTTCACCTAACAAAACATAGAGAAACCAAGAAGCGATGGTGATCAGGGAAGGCCGCATTCGGGGCGAACACTAACGACTCAGTGCACCAGGTCATTATACTACTCACCATTTCAACAGCGCTTGCACGTGGTAAAGCTTGACGAATCGAAAGAGCAAGAAAGTTGGAGTGAACTAACCCTTAACGATGCCCAATTGTTCACGACCTGCTCCCTAGGCCCCTAGGAAGGCGGCGACAGACAATATCGAAAGTGCATAATTCCTCTACGAAGCGACTAACTCGGCTCGCCAGTGTCGAGTTAGCACACTCTAGACACACTCGGGCCACTAACACGCGGTTTTGTTCATTCCTCCTTAGCTGCCGGTCCTCATACTCCTACACATCAATAGGCCTCAATATCTCTTTTAGCCTGCTTGTTCTGCTGGTCATCTGCTCGCTAATCCTAATTTTGCATTTTTTTGGCACGGTCCTTGCGTTCGTCTTACTCTTTGCAGCCATGACCGCTCATATTACTATCGATGGCGTACGTACAGCTAGGTGTGTGAACATGCACGCCCAGCAGCTAAACGCAGCTGTTGGAACGATTCAGTCACTATAACGCCGAATAGCTTGCCGTGGGGGCCCGTGTCAGTGCCAGTGCCACGTATACCGAAGAGTAAATGGTATTCGGGAAAAGAAAAGCGGAATCGTTGTTATTACTTTCAGCTCCTTTTTAAAACTGCCTGTGCCTTCCCATCTACTTTCTTCTTATTAGTATTACTTCGCGTGGGGGAAAGGAGGAGAAAGTAAAGCATGCAATAAGAATGGAGCAAGAGCGCAACAATTTCTGAGGATGGCAAAGAGAACATTGCCTCTGTATGAAAGGGCGAAATGGCTCTAAAGTAGCGTTTCGATTTAGTCTCCTGCTCAATCTAGAACGAGACGCGCCGCCAGAGCGAGGAGGAGGAGAACACAGCCTTGCATTCCTCGCCAACTTACTTGCTTTACTTTTCTATTGCTCGTTTTATGCGTACGTAACGTAGAGACTTACTGAAGACATCGACAACAGCCTGCGCCTCGCGCTGTATCAGGGCACGATTTTCCATCCTCTTCTCTGATCGAGAGTGCTGGCAGCATTGTGCGTGCACCACTTAGAGGTAATAGCAACATACCTCCGGGTGCACTTTGTGAGATGCATTCTTTTTGTAGAGAAAATCATTGCCGCATATTTCCTTATATCTTTTAGAGGGAGTTTGTGTACATAGTATGTGATAAAGTTTGTGAGCGAGATGGACGCTGCGGTGGGTCGGTATGTAGAAGTCTCGATGAAAAGCTTGTGTCGAGAGAGGAAGACCAAACCAGGTGCGGTTATAAGTAGCAGCAAGACCGAAAACCAGGCCTCAATCACCGTGATTACCAATTCATTCGTGGGAACATCGAGAAGACAAAACAAAATTGACCCCGTAACTGCATGTTAATGTGCAAATATCGTTGATTTTGGTGTGTGGAGAGAGTAAACAATTTATTTGAGGTTCTGCACAAGAAAATCGGCGAATGGTATTCTGGAGGCGCTGCATAAGAGTGCCTCAAGCGTGCAGCGGAGACGAACGAGTGCATCAAGTCACGTCACACGTGTGACATGAGCGCCATCTGGCTGTTATCTTCGAAAACGAAGAGCATGGCTCTGAGACAGATGTGCGCACCCGTCTCAGAGGTGATAAGGTGTAGAACGTAAGGCGATGGGTAGGGGCCACCACCATCTCGTCTTAACAAAGCGTTGGAAACACGCCTTTTCGTGCAAGCATTGTATGGTCAGCGCAGCGTGATAAGCGCTATGGTCCTTAAAATTACCTATGTATGCGTTTTCTAGTAAAAGATGCATATGAAGAATATATACTTGTCGTTATGGTGCCCCAGACATGCGCAATAATGGCTTAATAATTGACAATTGCACAAGTATGAACGCTTAAGTTTGAGCAACATTGGTGAGCGCTGCGGATGGGGTCGGCCGTTTCAAGTACCCGGTGGCCTTAAGAGTGGACAAACAGACAAACATACATACAGACAGACAGACAGACAGAGAGAGAGAAAGACAGACAGACAGACAGACAGACAGACCAAAATTTTTCCGTCGAAGGTGCCCAAGAAAAACTATCGTCTCTAAAATAAACATCACGAGAACAGAGTCCCGTGCCAATTACCAAGGGAGGAGAAAATTTCTATAAATTTTACACCACAACTATTCGAAGCTTACCGTTCACGGGCACTATGAATACAACCCAGAAGCGGAGATATTCTCAGAACGGTAGCAGACATGTAAAATAATAAGTTCAGTCTTTGTGAACTTCAGAATTCGAAGTACTGGTTACACCTTGTATCAACACAACTAAGCCATCCTTACGTTTACAACCCTGGTATCACTTGCAAATTACGCGATTATGAAGGTCCAAAGGCAGGTTATGTTAAACCGCTTTATAGATCATGGTATATACACTAGACCTCATGATGACCAAGGCCTTCAACACTAAAATACCACCTAACCGTCGTATAAATTCCACATGAACCGTGTGATGAAGTCATTTTTTTTTAACTGATATGGTATTGTTTTATAGTTTTGTTGACCGTAAGTCGTTGAATTGCAGCTTTGTAATAAGGAGACACGTTATTATATTAGACCAAATGCAAAGAAATTATCTTAACATTTGCAGGGGAAACAAAATGTCACCACTTTTATCTTTACTTCCACTTTTTCAACAAGCAGACAATAGCACTTCGTGTGCTTGTCAGCTGGAGCGGGGGAAACGAGTGATTCGGCTGTCGTTCAATAGCGTATTGGACAATTGCTTTACCGGAACTGGTCCTGATATCTTTATTTTTAATACTTTTTTTATCAGAGACACCGTCGCTCAATTCCAGCGCTTAAAAACAGCTGGGCGATAGGTTAGGGGAAATGGTTGGATGCCTTGGACAGCTTTTTCTAGATAGGCTTATTGGAAAAGCGACAACTACTGGAAAGATGAGCGATTTAACGCTTCGCTTGAAGTTGTATGTGTGTGACCACAAACTACCGACCAGAGTTGTTTACTACAAATCTTGGCGCTCTTGATTCGACACGTTGCAGCTTGTCAGGGGGGCAACGTTGCTCAACGATCGCAGTTTTGGATAAGAAGCGTCCACACACTCAATGGCCACCAGCTGTTCACGAAAAGGGCTCGGTGCGAAAGACGATAAGCGGGACCGGCTACAAGATTTTCAGCGCGGAACTTTCCAACGCTGATGCATTTTTAAAGCTACGTGGTTTTCCGATTGAAGTGTTTTAGACTCGGCAAAAACAATCATCTGATTTTGTCGTGCGCACGTCACTACCTCAGGAAGCCAGAGAGAAACTATAGAAGCTGTACAGGTAGCGGAGACAAATGGTAGTTTATGTTGGTGCAAATGGTTCCGGGTGTAGATCTAAAACCTGTTGTACGTAGAGGTCTACGCAACCACTGGCAAGCTGAATGGAACAGAGAAGTCGACAACAAACTCCACCTTCTAAAACCCCAGCTGAGAAAAGTTATCCCCCAAAAACTCAACAGGTTCGCCGAAGTCACTCTAACACGGCTCAGAATAGGCCACACTTATGCCACACATAAACACCTTTTGACAGGCACTGATCCACCTACATGTATACACTGTGGAGAGAGTCTAACCGTTGTGCATGTCCTCATACAATGTCCTGTGCTTCACCAAGCACGACTGACCCATTTCAGGGAGCTTTATCGATATCATATCCCACTTCATCCAGCGCTGTTTTTATAACTTGATGCAGTGGTTGACCTTAAGAGACTTCTTCATTATCTTGGGAAAATGAAATTTTTAACAATGATATCCTTCCATCCTAGGCACCAGACAGCGCCTCAAGTGTGAGGTACCGCCTGGTGCATAAAAAGTATGTCTGCCATCAGTAAAATCGCATGAGCACAATCAAATTCAATGACCTGCTTTCCCTTGATAATGTTGCGTCTTGGATTGCGCATTCAATATCTACGATACCACATAATGGTGTGCACGTCTTGCCCACCATCATACCTTTATGCAGCGACATATGACACGAATTTGCAGGATTTAGTTTTGAAAGGTCTGAATTGGCATTATCGTCAACTGTACAGCCGAGAGACAATGGTCCCTTATGTAGGCGCCCTTTGTCCAATACGCCACATTATGGTCTACGTGTTTTGTTCGTTTGAACGTTATACTCTGATGCCACAGTAAACTTTCCAGTTACACTGCAGGTATGAGTGTGATCTGTTATAACAGCGGTTTCAAACTCATCTCGGCCAGCGGGCCGCTGTCACGCTGTCTAGTCCCCTGTTAGGTATCGCGTGTCTTAGCTCGCGGCTTCCTCTGCGCAGAGCTGATAGACGGAGTGGACAAGGCGAAGGTGAGTTAAGACAACACTTATGTACAATGCTAACAGAGGCGTTACATCTTCGGCCCTGGGGATGACAGCTCAAGGAGCTCGCACTGAGTTGCGACGACGAGCTAGGATTTCTTCGGTCTCTCTCCTTCGCGCCGCTTGGTACTTTTATTGGCCCCGGGGGTCCCTTGCATCAGCCAGTAGGTCGAAGCCTCCAATCAGGAAGCGCTGCTGGTCGCTGGATGAAATTGGGCCTGTGGGTGAAGGGCTTGCGTGTGTTGCGTAGGACACACCGAAAGAGATTCCGTCTGTTGCATCAGACTGGCTATAGCTCGATGGTTTTGACGCTGTTTACGTCAATCTGTCTATCGATGTTGACGCCACTTGCATCAGACCAGACCAGCTTGAATTCCTTAGAGAAGATATGAAGTTCGGTTTGAAATCGGAGACATAACACCCGTAAGGGCCGGGGAAGTGAAGAAAGTAAGAGCGCAGTGGAGAGAGGGAGTGACGAATTGGCAGGAAAGCTAAATAAATGCAGCCATTTCAAAAAAGTTCATTCGAATCTCTTTTATAAAGGTGATTTTCGAAGAATAGTTTGTTTCATGAACCTGAAAACTAGAACATAGTGATCTCCAATGTTTTATAACATTTGAACGCTGATTCTGAATTTTTTTTTCACAGTTAAGTTTCATGACATGGTGACAACATGGGGTGCCTCACGCAAACAATGCTTTATACCAGTCACCGCTGGGGAGCTCACGACAATACCTATTAAGAGAAAAATGGGGGGGTGAAGACAGTCGTGTAAAGGTCACGGGATACCAGCGAGAAGCTCGCGGGCCACGTGTTTGAGACCCTTGTGTTATGCAGTAAATATGTGTAGATTGTTGTTTTTCAGTTCAAAAGAAAATGAAATAGAACAGCTTTGTTGTCGAAAAATAATGAATTAAAAATACGCATATACGTCAAATTAAAAATATGCATAACAATTTCATGAAACTAGGCTCTTAACGTTGTGGTGCTTGCGATGACAGAACAAGATAATAATAGCCTAATATTGTAGCCCACTGAAGTGTGCATCTCTTATCCTGGTGGCATAATATGAAGTTCATGCAGCACTTTGTGTATTCAAAATATAGTTTTAATGAGGTCCTTATCAGGAGGGGGAACAAAAAACGTATTTACACTAGAAAAAAAACCAGTATTTTAATTTCAACTTTGACGAAACGATTGTGCAGCACTGAGAACCTTCGCGAGTAATTATGTAGAATTGTTTCTTTTTCCTTACCCCTTTTGTGACGCACAACTTGATACTCGTCGCAAGCATGTGGTCGACTCATTCGCCTTGCACAGCAGCTGCATGAAGTCTGGCCGGCCTACTTGTTTAAAAGAACGCCGACAAGCATCGTGCACTTCTTACTACTCGCTGCAGTAATGAAGCGACCGTAGCGGCTGGGCACACCATCACAGACAATATGGCCCAAGAGCACTTCCCCAGATGAGCCTCACATTAGGTCCGTATGGCTAGACATCAGAGTGGGTTGTTGATTCAGCGGCATAATATAGCAGAGACAGGCTACAGAAGGACAGGAGAAGGTAAATTACAACTAAACTAAACAGGTAAGCCGCTTCGAGTAAGATGGTAAGGCTCGTACACATGCAGGCATTTCGCAAAGCGCGCAAACAGAGCGTGATTCTACTAAGGCGCTGCCTGCTGCAGATAAGCAGGTAAAAGCAACACCACTGCAGGCGCGAAGATGATGGCCTCAGGAATAAACAGCTGCCTTCTTTTGAGAAGCTTGCCCAACCAAGGGAACCCTGTGGTGCGCGGCATAGCTATGAATGTCTCCTCATCTGCATTGCAGAACAGGGAGGGAAACGTGGCTGCGAACCTGTCTTCCGTCGGCGCACTTTATCTTTCACCACTGAGCACACAATCTTCCAAGGTAAAGAAATAACGTCAATGGCTTCGATTGGGCTGCCTGCAGTCCTGTTTACTTGTTGCGCAGTATTCAAATGCCTGTTAGTTGGTAGGTTGATTCAAACACATAAGATAATTGATAGATATGTGGAGCCCCACAACCACCATATGTTTATGAGAGAATGCTGTAGGGACGGCTCCGCAAATTTCGACCACCTGGGGTTCTTTAACGTGCACCCAAATCTGAGCACACTAGCCATTTTCGCCTCCATCGAAAATGCAGCCGCCGAAGCCGAGATGCAGTCGCGCGACCTGCGGGTCAGCAGCCGAATACCTCAGCCACTGCACCACCGCGGCGGGGCAAAACCATAATAATATGCACCGTGACTCGACGAGAACTTAGAAAACACGACATGTACAGAGCGCTATGTGGCAATGTGTGTTGGTAATCTCCTATTTGTTGGTGTTGTCGTACTAAGCGACATTTCGTAGGTTGTGTAGAAAAATAAAAAAAAAAGATCGGGAGGTATTCCCCAATTTTGGAAAATAGAGGCAAGCGGTGCTTGACGTGCGCGTGTAGCTGACTTACTTTTCTTCTATCCTTTCTTCCTTTCTCTTTCCCTCTGTTTACTTCTCCCCCTTTTAATTTCTTTCTCGCTTTTTTTCTTGCTTTCATTCTTACTCTTTCGTTTTCTTTGTTTCTATGCTTTTTTTTACTTTTTTTTATTCCTTCCGTCTTCTTTTCTCGCCTGCTTTCCTTTGTTTTTTTTTCCTGTCTCTTTTTTCCTGTAAGTCTACTTTCTGTGATTTTTTCTTGAATGTTTCTCTCTTTCGTTCTTGCTTTTGCTTCGTTATCCGTGTCTTTCTCCTTTTTTTCGCTTTCTTTAGGGTATCCTTTCCAAGTCAGCTAAGTGCCCACCAGCACTTCTGCGATGCACGCTTGGGCGACTTCGTGCAAGCTGCCGTAATGTTTTCCATTGTGATTTATTTGGAATCTATTAACACCTTATCGAAATATACCCCTGTCACAATTATAGTTGATATTAGTCCATTGTTAAACTTTTACTGTGTCCCACATCCCCGTATCTTCGTGGACGGAGATACGGAGACACGTAACACTGTGGACGGACAAGGCTCGACCCTTTGGTGTTTCACCCCTAAAACTAACGCAGAAACAAATAAGGACATCTGACTCCACCCTTCTTTGAGACTTGGCACCACTAATGGGAAACTGCCCACCACACTGTGCTCTCTCCAAATTAACGTATCCAGTACAAGCTACGACTCGCATTGCGTCGTCTAGAGACTAGATATTGCACCACCTGACTAAGCGACGCATGCGCAATATTCAAGCCACGCCCACCAATGGAGACATCGCGCGCAACATCCGCTCAGCAGTACATCCCCTGGCTACACCCGACTCGTGCCCAGACAATCATTCGGCGTTCTGAGAAAGGGCGTACTTTTGAGGAGCAACCTGCATGCACCTCGAAGCTGAGCGTGTCGGTCAACGGGAACGCCACAGCTTTGACGGGCCGATCTAGCCTATACTTAACCGGGGAAGCAGCCGCGAATAGGTGATGACGAACCGATTGTGACTACACTCGAAGAGAAAGCGACGAAGTAACAGCGAGAAAGGGAATGCTACGCCAAGACCCCGACGTGATGGAAGCCGAGTGCGAGAGGTGACAGGCCCGTGCTTCGCAGTGCTTAGCTTTGCGTGATCTAGTGCAAAACTCGCACATTTTTGACGCCCAGTTTGACTGAATTCACTGTGAAAAAACACGGTAGTGGCGTGTTGACGCAATCCTCTGTTAGTGTTTTGATCAAGTGATACTCAAAAATCTCACGATGTGGACATCTGATCTATTTAGTACCAATGCACTGAAGGCTGCACACATATCGGCAAATGTTTTTATAAAATATTGTTGGTATTCAGCATTCGGTCTTGCACTTGATTTATTTCTGTCGTTGGCTTTCAGGCACCACTTGCACATCAGTAGTAACAAATTACTACTTGCCGACTCTTTGTGTATTTGCTAATAATGTTGAAGCCAAAAGAATGCTCAACATAACAGGCAATATATTTTTTTAATTTTGAATGAATTATCGTTGTCACGCACTTTGCAGGCCGGTTTAACGGCCTATAATTCTTCGGATATTAATAACACTCCAAATATTTATTTTGTGACGTCTATGTTTCCCTTCAAATGAACACAATGCTCAACTGCTATATATATATATATATATATATATATATATATATATATATATATATATATATATATAAGGGACAGAAGTGTATACCTAAGGGCTCGTTTTTCCGTGTTTTGACACAATATTAATGAGATCTAACAGACAGTAATGCCAAGGAATGTATAGGGGAAGTTATTAGAACCAATGTAATGTAAAATAAGAAGAAAGAAAAGTGGGTGAAAAAATAACCAGCCGTGAGCAGGAATCGAACCTACGACCTTCGAATAACGCGTTGGATGCTCGAACGCGTTATTCGAAGGTCGTATAATTCCCATGGGGGTACAAGCGCCCCTGAAGGAGCCCACGTAGACACTAGCACCAGATTCCCCTCTTGGTATTATTGTATGAGGCTCTATGCCTGCATGCCTGCCTGAAAACGGTGTCGAAACGCCTGGAGGGCGTCTGCCGCCGCTCATAAGAACCACAAAAAAGTGCGTGCATGCTTTTAACGATCACTAAGGTATTTGTTTTATTATTAAACAAAACTTGATGAAGCCTGCAAAAACCTCACTTGGTTTCAGTTTTGGACTTTTACCGGCAGTGCAATGGTCATCACCACCACCAACCAGTGTTGTGCGCATTCCAACCACCGGTGGAAGAAGACGGAACGCAGATTAAAAACAAAATCTATTTTAAAGGTTTCTGCACACTCTCAAGAGAAAATTCTGCAAGATTCGACAAGTTCAAATGGCGTACTTTCTATTGCGACACAAAACAGAAAACCAGTGAAGGACAGTAGACGGTACTTTTAAGTTCCTGGTGAACGATTGGCTCCGGCATGCAATGAACTCGCAGAATCGTAGAAGTTCTCCAGAAGGAATAAGCTTGCAGGAAAGTCGGCAAATAAATTTAGAGTGGAAATACAAAAGATTACAAACAAGAACACTTTTCCTAGCATAATTTACTCAAGCGAACATAGCTGCGTTTAAACGAAAGAAAAAAAGTGCCTATGTACTAAGACAAAGTTCTTGTTGCAGCGTTCATTTATGCCACCGGCAAACTTCTTAATAAATATCAAAGAAAGTATGTTCTCACACAAAAACAATTTTCGCAATTCAAATTTAAACACAAATTCGCGATTTCAAGTGAGAGCTGGCCACCTAGCGGCCACGTCTAGAAACAGCACTGTCAGGCTTAACCTTGAAATGAGATATGCTACCACTTTCCGAGCGATAGAGTTTCATACAAAATTACCTCGAGCTGACTCTGGCGCTAGTGTCTACACGGGCTCCTTCGGCGGTGCTTGTGCCCCCATGGGAATTATGGGAAGTACGGGCTTCGGATCAGCTTCGAATAAATTACGTTCTTGAAATTCACGACGCTTGTTTTCCGAGTGTAAATCAAAGTGATATGAACTTGTATTTAACTGAAAATTGCCCTATTTGTTTATATGCAAACATTATTCCAAAAAGTTTTTGTGACGAGCCGGCAAAAGTAAAACTTGGGCAAATTTAACCATCAGGGTATGCATTGTTCTGCCATTACGTTCCAGATTTGGCATTAAGATTCAATGGATTATCTTTTTACAACGATTGAAAACAAACATGCTCGTCTTTCTCTCGAAAATACGAATGATCTATTTATGGAAATAACAGTACAGTGTTTGGAGAGAAACACTTAACGTTTCGTTTTCTGCGATGCTAGGTGTGTCTGTCCAAGTGGTCTTCCCCCAAAGCACCTCTGGTTCTGTTGTGAAGTCGAGTCATCCGAGCGTGATAGCGCATCTACTTAGCTTCGCCATCGTTTTGCAGTCAATTTAAAACGAGTTTAGACAAGGCGCACTCGTGAAAAAACATGAGCTCGATGCAGTACCCTGGACTGGCATGAGACGCTACATCTATACGCAGTGGTGAGCGAATGACGCTTCGTTTAATTTGTCAAATACGACTCGTAAAGCTCCAGCGTTGCAGAAAACTTCACACCAAGTGGACTTCAACCTCTTTGAACAAGAAAGGCGCTGCTTCAGTGATTTTTACTGCACCCCACTACCCGCGCGGCGCAAAAAATGAAACTGAAATTGTAGAAACAAGTTCGTAGACAGGTTGCTAGCTAAGCCTATCCAAACCGAAGCCAGTACTTCCCATTATTTTTATGGAGGTACACAATCACAGCGCCAGATTCTTCTCTAGGTATTATTGTACGAAACTCTATGTTGCGCAAGTTGAGAAGCGGGCGCAATGCCGAACGCGAGAGCCCGAAAAAGAAGAAAGCGATATCCATTGACTATTGCTGTGAGCCGGAATCATAGTGTAAAGATGGCAGCGCATTGTTGTATCATTTCCTGAAGGATGCAGACGACGGGCGACGGAGAATGACATTGATCAGAAACTTAAGCGTTGGAAAGAAGGTGACAAAGACTATGGTGGTTAGTTTTAATTATTTCGCTGACGACGACTTCAATCTCCGTGGCGAGTACATCGTTATTAAGCGTTTGTACTTTTGTGTTAATATTTATGCTTCCCTAAACGCGGAGTACAGTTTCGTTCATATAAGCAAGTGCATTAGGAAATTAGTTGCGTTATGTGTGAGTTCGTTGCCACATGTCATTGGCACTGCGCACGTTGTATGCGCATACCATTCAGAGGAGCTATAAAAAACCTCGCTCCAAATAAACGCTGGTCGCTGTTGCACGCTCGGGTCTGCACGCTTCAATGGTGACGAGGTGGTTGAATGATTGGTCGCACTGCGACAATGGCTGCACACGTGGGCCCACCAGCTTTCCGGCTGGTGCACACTCTTACCGGCTGTGCTTAGTAACATACTTTGAGGTTCAGGACATCGCGGACGAGAAACAAACGCAGGAAAAACCTGGCGTTGGGCTCAAGGAAAGTGAATTTATTGGCTGCACACTGCGTCCTGCCAAAGATACAGGACCTGAAATACGATGACGCTGTTCGAGGTACTGTGTATACCACTCGAAAAACTTTTTTTGACTGTGGTGCAAATGAGAAGATCCTTCATTACATCTGCGGCAATTTGCATGGTTTTGTCCCATGAATGAATGAATAAACTTTATCTTAAATCAGGCAGTTTTACCGGGCGAGGTGGGGGAAGAGGAGATGAACCCCTGTCCCTTCCCACTCTCCGTCGATTATGATGGCGGTGCCTCAGGTGACCGCTCGAAGTCCTTGCACCCGGGCAGCATCTTCAGCTTGCCGGATGGCCCAAAGCTTGTCGGTCAGCTCGTCGCTGGCGAGTGCTGCCTGCGCTGCCGCCGCCGATCAGTAACAGTGACCGCAACCGCGGCGGAGGCCGGCCCCTGCCCTCACGCGAGAGTGGCAGCAGCAATTGGCCTCGGAGTTCGTCCCTGTCTAACATGCCTCGCTAAGGGAGCGGCGGCAGTGACGTTAACTTTCCCAGCACAGTCCCAAAGCATGTGCCGCAGTGTGGCCATTTCCCCGCACGCTTTGCACGCGGCGGTCGGCTATAGATATGGGTAACACAGGCGTAGGATCGCCGGGCTGGGGTACGTATTTGTCTGTAATAACCTCAGAGGTACGGCATGTATTTAGTCCAATTTGTTGTGTGGTGGTAGGTATTTGCGTCTGTTTATCCCATAAAAAAGAATTATATTTTCAACTTGATGTTAAAAGTCAGCAAAAAATGACCGCTAGCGTCACCCAACATCAAGTTAGTCAATCTACTGTTAGGACAATAAATTCTTGCAGGTAGACTCAGTTGGCTTAAAAACAAACATGTATAACTTAAAATAATTGTATTTTACGCATTTGAGGCAGCTTGAGGTTGCGCCAGAGACTAAGTTTTGCTTTTTTTCTTTCACGCATTCAAATTGGCACCTAGTGGCGCTGCCGGAGGTGTGTTCGCTTGCCTGCGTGCATAAAGTTCCATACAATAATACCTAGAGAGTAATCTGGCACTGCGATGGTGTACCCTCATAGACCCTCACGAAAACGAACTACTTGGTGTAGTAACACCCGTGCAGAAGCTCCGCTCACTTAGCTTTGGCTGTGCTGCCACAGAAAGTTCTCCCCGAGGATGGGTCTCTCAATTTACTACAACTCGGGAGCTGTATAATTTGTGTTTGACAGTTTAAGCGAATCGTCATGCACTCTCCGCTGCGCATAGATGTAGCGTCCCATGCCAGTGCAGAATATTACATTGAATTCACGTTTGTTGTTAGGCATCCTGCCAAGACTCGTTGAAATTAACTGTAAAACGACGGCGGCGTGAAGTAGTCGCACCGGAACACTTTTCTGACTTGACTTCCCAACAAAACGAGAGGTGCGTTGGGGGCAGACCACTTGAACTGACGCACCTGTTATCGCAGCAAACAAAACGTTAAGTGTTCCTAATTTATTACTGTGCTGTTATTTATATAAATATATATTGCGTACTTTCAAGGACAAAACAAGAATGTTTGTTTTGAAATGTTGTTAAGAATAATTCATTAAAACTTGATGCCAAATCTGGAACGCAATGGCAGAGCAATGTATACCCTGGTGGTAAAATCTGTGCAGATTTCACCTCTACCACCTGGTCACAAAAACCTTTTGCATTGAAGTTTCCATACAAAAAATGAAGCAAGTTTTAATTAGACATACTTTATATCACTTTGTTTTACACTCAGCAAATAAGCGTCGCGAATCTCGAGACCATGATCCATCCCAAGCAGATCCGAAGCCTTTATTTCCCATCGTTCCCATGCGGGTACAGACGCCGCTGAAGAAGCCCGCGTAGACACTAGGGCCAGATTCTCCTCTAGGTAATTTTGTATGAAACTCCATGCCTGCATGCCTGCCTGGAAACGGTGTTGAAATGCCTAGTCAGCATCTGCCACCGCTCATAAGAACAACAAAAAAGTGCGTGCGTGCTTTGAACGATCACTAAGGTATCCGTTTTAATATTAAACAAAACTTGACGAAGCCTGCGAAAACCGCGCGTGGTTTCAGTTTTGGACTTCCACCTGCAGTACAATTGTCATCACCGCCATCGACCAGTGTTGTGGGCATTTCTCCTACCTGTGGAAGGAGACCGAGCGGAGATAAAAACTGAAGTCTATTTTAAACGTTTTTACACACTTTCCAGAGAAACCACTGTAAGATTCGACAATTCAGATGATGCGCTTTTTATTGCGACAAAAAACAGAAAATCACTGAAGGACAGTAGACGGTACCTTTAAGTTTATTGTGAACGATTGCTCCGGCATGCAACAAGCTCGCAGAATCGTAGAAGTTCTTCACAAGAAATAAGCTTGCAGGAAAGCCGGCAAGTAAATTTACAGTGGAAATACAAAAGATTAAAAGAAAAAAACGTTTTTCCTAGCATAAATTACTCAACCGAACATAGTAGCGTATAAATGAAAAAAAAAAAGGTGCCTAGGCTCTGAGACAAAGTTCTTGTTGCAGCGTTCATTTATGCCACCAGCAAACTTCTTAATAAAAATCAAAGAAAGTATGTTCTCACACAAAAACAGTTTTCGCAATTGAAATTTAAAGAAATATTTGTGATTTTGAGTGAGAGCTGGCCACCTATAGCGGTCGCGTCTGGAAACAGCATTGACAGGCTTAAACATGAAAGGAGATATTTTACCACGTTGTGCACCATAGAGTTTCATACAATTGTACCTAGAAGGGAATCTGGCGCTAGAGTCAACACGGGCTCCTTCAGTGGCGCTTCTATTCCCATGGAAATTATGGGAAGCACAGGCTTCGGATCCGCTTCAGATGAATTACGTTCTTGAGATTCGCGACGCTTCTTTTCAGAGTGTAAAATAAAGTGATATGGACTTGTACTTAACTAAAAATTGCCCTATTTGTTTATATGCAAGCTTTATTCCAAAAAAGTTTTTGTGACAAGCTGGCAAAAGTGAAAACTGGGCAAAGAGAGAGAGTGAGAAAGGAAAGGCCGGGAGGTTAACCAGATATTGGCATCTGGTTTGCTACCCAGCGCTGCGGGCGGGGAAGTAGGGGCAAGAAAGAGAGGGTAGATAGAGAAAAAAAAACGCACGTGCACTCATAAGAAAACGAAAACACACACAGGAAGGGCGTCCTAGCTACAACCGTTCAGTAAGGCCGGTCGATCGCAAAAAGTGTAGTAGCGCTTTTAGGGCCTTCTTCTGTGAAGTCGCATCCTGTCGATATTGTAGAATTCCCTGCTCTGACAGAGGTTGATCATCTAATTTGTTGAGTTCCTTGCGAAGGCATAGTCGTTGTTTACTATACGCTAGGCAGTCAAAAAGAATATGTTGGATTGTTTCCTCTTTGCCACAGTGGCCACAGGCTGCGGTGTCGGCCATCCTAATGCGGAAAGCGTAGGCACTGATAAACGCAACGCCCAACCAGAGCCTACATAACAGGGTCTGGTCTGCTCGGCAAAGCCTCGAAGGGACTTAGCGTAGGGTCAAGCGAGTACAGTCGGGCATGCTTGAAGTGTGGCTGATTCCATTGTGATGTGGTTTGCTGGCGAGCATGCCTGCGGAGCTTTCGTGCAGCATCTGTCCTAGAAATTGGTAGTCGTAGTTTATGATCTTCTGTGTGGGCTGAGCGGGTAGCTTGATCCGCCCGTTCATTGCCGATGATTTCGCAGTGACTGGGCAACCACTGAAATGTAATATGAGGCCCTTTCTCAGTCAGGTGGTGTATAACCTCTGCTATCTCTAGTACCAGCTGCTCGTGTGGTCCACGGCGTAAAGCTGATAGTAGAGACTGCAGTGCCGCCTTCGAGTCGCAGAAAATAGTCCACTTGCGTGTTGGTTGATCAACTACAAATTGCAACGCAGCACGAAGTGCTTGCAATTCTGCTGCCGTTGATGTTGTCTCGTGAGATGTCTTGAATTTAATTGTCGTGGCCAACCTTGGTATCACTACTGCTCCTGTAGAGCTGTCCAGCTGAACCGATCCGTCAGTGAATATATGTGTGGAGTCTTGATATTTCTTATACAAGAGAAGTAGTGTGAGCTGTTTAAGAGCCGGTCACGACAAATTGGCCTTTTTCTGGACGCCAGGTATGTTAATCATTGGTTGATCGAGGCACCATGGCGGAGTCACAGGCCTAGCGCCAGGAGACAACGAAGTTGGGATCGACTCACCATGTGCGGTCACTGTTTTGCAGTAAGATGTGCATGATCGGACCACTGGTAGAGAGGCTAGGTGATGTCGAGGAGTTCGAGCAAGGTGTATATGTGTCCTCAGCACTTACACAATAATGTGGGTCTTGATGAGGTTGTCCCTTGTGATGGCGATAGTTGCCGCTGTTGACGCACTTTGGGGCAAGCCTAAACATATCCGGAGTGCTTGAGCCTGGACACTTTGGAGCATTCGTATGCTTGTTTTACTTGCGTTGGTTAACACAGGTAGGCTATACCGAAGGAATCCAAAGAAAAGAATCCTGTATAGTTGCAACATAGCAGTTGTGGACATTCCCCAGTTCTTTCCAGCGAAGAACTTCAACAAATGACAGATGCCTGTCAATCGCCTTTTCATGTATGATACATGTGAGCTCCATGAGAGGTCTCTGTCAATTATAACACCTAGGAACATGTAAGATCGGAGGTGACGTATCCTTTCGCTGTTTATCAGAACGCTGTAGTTCTGCATTGGTTTGCGCGTAAATGCCACAAGTGCACACTTCTCAGAGGAACCTCAGATAACGTTTGCTTCAGACAACAAGCTGTGCTTGTTATATGATGGCAGCCCAACATTTTTACGTGGCTCTGGATACAGCAGTTGCCTTGAATTGGCTTTTGTTTCCAGAGATCTCGTCAGATGTGCCGGATGGTTTGCGGACATAGAAAACATGGGAGCGACCACAATCCCACATATGTCAATATCAGAGGATTATCACCTTGCAAGGTACGCGAAACTATGCAAAGAGTGGACTGGGCCAAGTTTGAATCTCTCATGTAAGAACGCTGTCAAGAGAACACCTCATTTGACTTAGAAGAGGTGATCAAGTCCACAGGGCAAGACACAGTGTGCACTCTCACATGCTCTTCGAAAGTAACCTAATTTGATGTGGAATTAGAACGACTTCGGGCTTTCCGACGGCGTGCGGAACGAAGGTACCGGCACACTAAAGCAATCGACGATTTACGAATCGCTAGACGTCTTCAGAAGAAGATACAACGCTGCATAGACAAGCTAGAGTCACAACGTTGGGCAGCCTTCTGCGCGTCGTTAGATCCTCGCAAGCCTTTATCACACTTGCGGAGGACAATAAGAACGCTCCCGACAGCTCCCATTCAGCGGTCTCCCTTCAAGGCTCTAGCCCTGTCTCAACAGAGATCGGAGGTCGACGTGGCAGAAGAGTTCTGTGCCAACTTATCTGGTCAACTGGCAGATCCCAACATCTCCACGCTCTCACGTGGTGGCACGACATCACACGATCACCACATGGACCAATGTTTTTTCTATTCATGAGCTTAAAACAGCACTGGCTTTGTGTAGACAGACATCAGCACCCGGGCCTGATGGAATATTATACAGAGCACTGTGTCACCTTGGTGAGTTTGCGAGGAGTGCCCTCCTCGAGATATACAACAATTCGTGGCGAGAGGGCACTCTCCCAGTTAACTGGAAGACCAGCCGTTTGGTTCCATTACTGAAGCATGGCAAATCACCACTGGTGCTCACATCATACCGCCCGATTGCACTGGCTAGTTGCTTGGGCAAAGTGATGGAGAGGATGGTACTTGGACGGTTAGAATGGTTCCTGGAGCATCACAACATCTACCTAGAAGCTATGACGGGATTTCGCCGTGGCCGGTCATCAATTGATAGCGTCATAGACCTGGTCAGCTACGTGCAACACGAAAAAGGCCGTAAGCGTCTCTGCGCTTCTTTATTTCTTGATGTTAAATGGGCGTACGATAACGTCACACATGAAGCTGTCCTCACCGCTCTCAAAGAGGTAGGAGTGGGTGGTCGGATGTTTCAGTGGCTACGCAGCTATCTCTCTGAGCGATTCTTTTTCGTGAGAACCGAGGATGGTGACACTTCGCTACATTACAGCCACCGTGGTGTTCCTCAGGGTGGCATACTTAGCCCTGTACTATTCAACTTGACGCTAATAGCTCTCAATGAGCATCTGCCAAGTACTGTCAGATTGTCAATGTACGCGGACGACATCTGCGTTTGGACGTCTGCAGTAACACGTCTACAGCTGCGAGCGCGAATTCAGAGATCTGCCACTCAAGTTGCTATTTACCTCCGTCAACGAGGTCTGGAAAACTGGGCAAAATTAATCATCAGGGTATGCATTGCTCTGCTATTAGGTTCCAGATTTGCCATCAAGATTGAATGGAATACTTTTTTACAATGGTTAAAACAAACATGTTTTTTTCTGGAAATTACGAATCATCTATTATTGGAAAGAGAATTAGGTGAGAAACACTTATCGTTTCGTCTTTTGCGATGCTAGATGTGTCTGTCCAAGTGGTAATCCCCCGAAGCACCTCTGATTCTGCTCTGAAGCCGAGTCATCGGAGCGTAACGGTGCGTTTACTTAGCTTCGCCATCGTTTTGCAGTCAATTCAAAACAATTTAAGGCAAGACGAGCTCGTGAAAAAAAATAACATGAACACAACGCAATATCTTCAACTGGCATGAGACGCTACATCTATACGCAGCAGTGAGTGAATGACGCTTCGTTAAAACTGTCAAACACCACTCGTAAAGATCCAACGTTGCAGCAAACTTTACACCTAGCGGTCTTTAGCCTCTTTGAACAAGAAAGTCGCTGCTTCAGTAATTTTTACCACACCCCACTACACGCGCTGCGCGAAGAACGAAACTGAAACTATAGAAACAAGTTCGTAGACAGTTTGCTAGCTAACTCTATCCAATCCAAAGCCTGTACTTCTCATAATTTTCATGGAGGTACACAATCGCAGCGCCAGATTTCTGTGTAGGTATTATTGTATGAAACTCTACGTTGCGCACGTTGAGAAGCGTGAGCATTTTCGTCATTCTGGACGTGCGAGCGAGAAAAGAAAGAAAGCAATGTCCAATTACTATTGCTGCGTGCCGGAATGCGTGGTGTAAAGAAGGCAGAGCATTGTTGTACCACTTCCTGAAGGACGCAGACGATGGGCGACGAAGAATGGCATTGATCAGAAACTTAAGCAATAAAAAGAAGGTGACGAAGACTATGGTTGTTAGTTCTATTTATTTCGCTCACAACGACTTCATTCTCCTTGGTGAGTACATCATTATTTAGCGTTTGTACATTTTGACAATATTCAGGCTTCCCTAAACGCGCGTATAGTTTCGTTCACATAAGCAAGTGCCTTAGAAAATGAGTTGCGCTATATGTTAGTTTGTTGCGCGTATGCTTGTTTCCTGCATATGTCGTTGTGCGATTAATTTTAAAAGTGACTGCTGTAATTCTTGCTCCCTAAAATTTTGATTCCGCTTGTGTGTATATAGACGTGCAGAGATGCGTGCCCAAACATACATAAAGGATGAGTGTACCTCACCGAAAATATTTCTCGCTACGCAACTGTACTTCTGAAACAAAACATATATTCATTATAGACAAACTTACAGTGTTTATGCGTGAGTTTGGTCTGCGGTGTCTAGAGACGGTGCTGCTTCTCAATAAACGCAGCGCGCTGACTTGTAGGTCCTTTTTAGGTAAGTTGAAGAGAGACTGCAAAAAGTGATTGTTCCAGCTTCTGGAGCCTTCAACTCGCGGGCACATCACTTGATTACTTTCCGACATGGTGCAGTGTATCTTGTTTTTCAACAGACTTGTTTCCGTGTGATGCTTTTATCGCAATTTTCCTAAATAATCGATTGCTTGTTTCCGGAAAGCTAACGAGGCTAGTTATATGATTTACTTTGATTAGCTACTAGTTTCTTATAGTTATTAATACTTTACCCAGGGTCGCACTATTCACATTTTAGGGGGACCGGGGGGGGGGGGGGTTAAACCACAGAGCAAGTAAGTTTGCGAATGTGCAGCGCGCGTGTACATAGTATGTTCACGCATGTGTAGTGTGTGCGAGTATATTTGTCATACCCATAACTGCCAACACGAACAAAGAGTGTTCGGAAGCACACGCGCTTATTTATTACAAAACATATGAATCGGTGAATGAAAACAAAGGATGACCTATATTACGATCGAATCAGTGATTAGCCTTATCACAAGATACACTGACCCAGGAATAGCTCCATCTCTAATTAAGCGATTGGCATGCGTATGCAGCTTATGACGGGACAGCGAATCTAAATGAGATACATGCGATGGGCAGCACGAGTCGCAAAGCAGAGCTATCTCGAAAACTGCGAACGCCCTGTCCGTAGCAAAGCAGCAACGAAGCACACAAGCGGTTGCACGATTCGGGGAGGCCCGCTGCACGAAAGCAGATGCCTTCTTCAACCTCGCTCTCACTGGAAAGGTTCTTCAACTTGGAGTAAATCTGATGCGGTTCGCCAGAAGGGCTCGATGTTTGCGCGCACAACGCAACTACTTCCGCAGTTTACCAAATGAAATCCTTTATGATGATGAGAATCAGGTAGGTCCGCGGCCAGCACCCTTTTCGTGTTCGACGAAACAACGCCGTCAGATGCCACAATGAAGAAACTTCAGCACAGCAACACTTGAAAGCGCCGCGTTGACCCTGTCGAGCGTAGCCGTGTTTGTTTCCAAGGTAGTGTTGCCAGCGCAAGGATAGTTTTGTGCAGTAATGAATATAGCGGCAAAAACATTTGTTTCACCGCTGTTGATACAATTATAGCTACGAAAAAACAACATATGGTATGCAAGAAGGTAAGAAATGACGTGTTGGCCTTGTATTTGTCGGAAAGTGAATTATAGCAGCATTTCAGGAAAATATCTCCTGAATTGGGAAAAATCCCCCTATATGCCACCCAACTTGAGCCATTTTTTTGTCCACCCTCTAATTTCAGTACCTTTCATAGCCATCTTTCCTATTGCATTTCATCCTGGGGTAATACATATGCCAGTCACCTGGAGCCCCTTCTACATCTTCAGAAACGGGCACTACGTCTGATCGCGTTCGCTCCATTTCAATCGCCTTCTACGCCACTCTTTTTATTTTTCCGTGCTTCCAATTAATCTTTTATTCACTCTAAAGTTAGCTATATTGATGTACCGCCTCATTTATCATAATCTATGTGTTTCAGGGCTATCCACACAACATCTTGTCAATACTAATAACACCAGGTTTTCAGCCTGTCACAATTTCCTTCTCCCTAAAGTGCGTAGCAGTTATGGAAAACTAACTGTTAAATTTACAGGTGTATCCGTATGGAACAACATACTACTTGAAATAAAGTTATGTCCCACATTCTATTCGTTTCGCAAAATGTTTAAAGAGTACCTAATCACAAAAACGTGTTTTCTAAACTCTGCCGTCGTGCCTTACTCCTAATTTTAGCATTTCTTTTACTCACTATACCACTTGCTGTTACACAGAACTTTTCTTGCCTTGTTATGAAATTTTAACCATTCTTTGTTTAATTTGTACAAAGTGTTTTTCACCGCTTGCTGCATTGTTATCGCACTTGAAATATTCTCTAACGGAGGTCCCCCCGACAGTTTTCTAACTTCGGGACCTCCTCTGCACTGTAGAATTTTATTCATGTAAATGTATGCATTCCTGAAATAAAGTTTGATGTGATTTGATTTGATTTGTATTGTAACACTGGCATCGCAGTAGCATAAAGGGGCTCCACTTTTTGCCTTCAAGGTTTGTGGACCGAAGAAAAAAGAAATTTGTCAAACAAGCGCTACATTTTGATGCTTGATCAACTAGGAGATACAGGAAGCAGCATACTGATACAAACAGAACTATTGGATAGACACGACGCCTCGGTGAAAACCAATGCGCACGCTGTCCCGAAATATCATGCCCTAGATTTGAACGACGCTAGAGCACAAGCTACAAATAAAAGTTTCTCATTATTTTCAACAAACTTTCCCTACATACGCGTTGCCTCCACGCGGGTATCTTTCCATCCTCTGGTTTGTGCACTTTGTATTCAGACATCGTCCTCCACTTCTGACATTTTTACCAAGTTTTTCTTCGTTATAAAGACTGTATACATGGTTGTCCGTATTTTAGGATTGTCGAAACACAATCTTTACTTTAAATTTTTATTTCAGCTTTTCTCAACATTTTAATTTTAACCATGAAGTAAACATCTTTGATGTAGCCGTAGCTTCTAAATGAAAGAAAAACAAAACGGCCTTGATTTCAGTAAAATCAATACGCCGTAAAGAGGCCCCCACATGAACGCCCCAGTACTTTTCTCATTCCAGCAGCAGACATGCCAGACAGTGAATGCATGCGGCAGAGTGAGAGCGAAGAATGATTGGATTCAGTCAAACATGCGAGTGAGCAAGACGAAAAAAAAAGAAACGCGGGCAGTAAATGAAGCAGATTTCCGTGCAGCTTTTCTTCATCGCGAATATCCTAAGCCGGCTGCTGTTTCATAATAACTTCCGCATCCTACATTTAAATGTCGTTCAATAAGTACGAACGTTCTTGGCTCTGATGCGTTTCCGGACTTTGTTTAGTAGTCATTGCTGAAACTGGCTAAAAAGAGCTGGATCAGTGGCACACACGACGCGCGTTTGTTACAGGGTACTCATTTTCGAAAAATCAGAAAGTTCAACTTCTGAACTCTTAGTTGCCTATTCGATGTTGTTTTCTTCAGCCTACGTACACTCCAAAGTTACTACGATACATAGCGATGCATTTTATGTTACCTAACTGGGGCAGTGAGGATCTCAAAGAACGAATCATTCCCCTTGTACGACTTACAGCTTGTAATTTGTCTGTTCATTGCAATAATAGTGAAGTGATCATATTTAGGCAATCATCTCTCTATAACGTGAGTAAGACTCAATACATTACGCTAAACTGCAAAACGCCTTGGTTGATTTCCCACTGCTGAAAACTATTACGAACCGATTCTGCGTACGTTAAAGAACCCCAGGTGGTCAAAATTTCCGGAGCCCTCCACTACGGCGTCTCTCATAACCAAATAGTGGTTTTGGGACGTTAAACCCCACAAATCAATCAATCCGATTCTGCGTCCAACAAGCATAGCGTATGTGAAATGCGAATAATAATAATAATAATAATAATAATAATAATAATAATAATAATAATAATAATAATAATAATAATAATAATAATAATAATAATAATAATAATAATAATTTATCGTGCTCAGGAACAATCTTGAGGTCTTAGTGCTGGCGCACGCGAAAATAAAACAATACATGTAAACAAAACAACAAATAGCAATAAAACAATGCAAAAAATACAATATAGGTACTCTTAAGAAAAATCAAATAAACAGTGAAAATACACAAAAAAATAAAACAGCGCGAAATGGCAAGAATAAAAAGACAAGACGACAATTATACAAGGAAATGAAAAATAAAGGGAGAATAATAATATCCTTACTAGTAAATCATTATTATTATTATTATTATTATTATTTTTATTATTATTATTATTTTTATTATTATTATTATTATTATTATTTTTTTTATTATTATTATTATTATTTTTATTATTATTATTATTATTATTATTATTATTATTATTATTATTATTATTATTATTATTATTATTATTATTATTATTATTATTATTATTATTATTATTATTATTATTATTATATTAGCTATATAACAAAGCTATACGTGCAGTTCGTGAATATATAGCTTGGTAACCTAATTAGTTAACATAATAATGCCATGTACCTGAAACCTAGTTTGTAGGAAAAAAAGACGCACATGTCATTTAACATGCTTTGACAAACATCCTCCCCTTTCTTTTTGTTTTCACTCAGGCGCTGCATACACAAATGTGCGATCTTTTTTCTGTACTGTTGGCTTCGCATTAGTGGTGCTTTGTTTCAAGTAATAGTTTGTGGTGTGTCATGTGAACGTCTTGATTTATTGATCCTTACGTTATCCTCTGTTCCATAGAATTTCCCAAACATTCGAAAATATTTGAAGTATAGATTTGGTTTCAGTTTATCACATCAATGTATGTATTTACTGTTTGACTATTTTGAATAAGTAACGGACAGATTAAGTAACGAAATAATGAATAAGTAACGGACGTTTTGCAGTGGACAGCTTCAAAATTAGCGGCCGATTGGTATACCAGTATATCCAGAAATGGTGAAACGAAGCACTTCAGTCATTTTAATACGTAAGAACTATGCGGCCGATGAAGCGGATGTAGTGCGCAAGTAGTAGAGACTGTTATTTTTTTTCCTCAGCAGGAACATGGTAGCTGGTTAATTGGTAAGCTGGTTATTGGCACCAAAAAGATCCCGAAATTATATGCAGAAAAATTGTTTCACAATATCAACGACATAACAATTGTTCTCAAGAATGTAAGATGCAAACCTTCTAGACAAAACGAAATAATAATGTGAAGTATCATGTACTATTTTGAGATCAGCTGGACTATCTGATGTAAAGGTATCACTTCAGTATAACATTCCATTTGCTTATCACATGTAGACATGAAGCGTAAAAAATAACAAACCTTCATCTGGGTACCTTCCCTATTTTGAGCTCTAGGAAGATTATTTAAAAATTTAGAAAACCCAGCCCCAATTTCAGGTTGTGTCCCACTACTGGTTGAATAAAGCGTCAAGGCAAGCGAAAGCCAAGTAAAGACGGCCTTGACTGAATTCCGAACGTGCGCTCCGCGCTTATATACACACCACCCGAGTTCGAGGGAGAGGAGTACGGAGAAGAGGACCGCTCCCCCCCCCCCCCCCTGCATTGCACATGCTCGGCTTGCTGAACACCCGGTTATGCCTTATCTTTTAATGGCTTCTAGAGCGACAGTATTAAGGATGTCTCCCAGGGTCGTCACAGGACGCGAACTTCCACAGTGGGGGTGTGGACGGTGCTGTTGAGGCCGAAGCGCGACATCGTGCGACAAAGGAAAACGTTAGAATTAGAAGTCACGTGTTTTTTTAAGTTCAGTATAAAATAATGATGATATTCTGAATGCAGGCTTTAAGCTGCGAATAATCTTGAAAAATGCGTAAGTGACCCTTTGAGCTCTTATAGGAGAGCTATTTGGTCTATTCATATGATTTACACAGATCATGCAGATCTGACGGTTTACGTTCTTGCAGCTGTTCTGTCGGATTGATGAGCAGAAATATGTCTTAGAAACCTGCCGTAAAATTGAGATAAAGCGGATTTCTGCGATGTATGACGCGACTTAGTGAAAATGACGTAATGATTTTTCTCGAATAGGTCACAATAAATTAAATGCACAGCCGCTGCGTTCACAGACTGCGCAGTGACAGAACATAAAACAAACTATATGAAATGTGAATGATCTGATAATTAATAGTTTGTAATTTTTCAAAAGTTTGTATTCTTAACCCGAACATAAATTTAGGGAGCCAAATGCACTACACACTGCTTGCATCTTCATTCAAACCCGGCTTTTAAAAGTCAGCTTCATTTTCAGCCACAGAAACCTTACCAAGAAGTTGTACTTTACAAGGTAGAATTGACTGCGACGGCCGCACCAGCCTGTTCCGAACAAAATTTGTAGAGTACGCATTGCCGGCAAACAAACAAATAAACAAACAAAATGACTGACAAAGGAGGGGTTATTACACAACAAAGAACTCAAACTAAGAATTAAGTGGGCCATGTCTTTCACACTACGCACAGTTTAAGTCCCACTGTTTGTTTGGCTTCTTGGAGTCTGGCTGCTTGCTACGCCATTGTTGTCTCGCAGACAAAACACTTTACAGGCTAAAGAATGACTGTGGCACTGATTTTTTCCCGAAGAATATAGGTAGCGCACAGGATATGAGTAAAAAACGAAAAAATGAAAAAAAGATTATTTCACAGTGTGGAATTCAAAGTATGCATTAACCAGACCACATGACAAAGAGTACGCACGGTGTGATTCCTACTGTTTGTTTTCAGACAACCTGAACTCGCTACACAGGCAGTCATTGACTGATTATTTCGAGCGAGTTCCACCTGCTGAAGTGAATGAAATTCGCATAAATAGCAGGAAAAACACACTGTCAGTTGATGTGACAAACAAAACCATTCTTGACAGACTGAAGGCCATCACGCAGCTCGGAAGAATTTTGGTTCGCGCGTTCCTCGCTCATGGGAAAGGAACAACGACTGGCGTGATAAATGACGTCGACGCCGATATCACAGACGCTGACCTCCAGAATCTTGTGACGTCGACAGTCAGAATCGTGACCATACGCCGCTTCGGGCAGTCTCGCTGCATCAAACTCGTATTTGATTCTTAGACTCTGCCTCCTATCGTGAAGGTTGGATGCGTGATACATCCCGTGCGCCCTTACGTGCCACGGTCTTTGCAGCGTCACAAGTGCTGCAAGTTGGGACACGTCAGCGCAGTGTGCAAAAGCGAGAAAACTTGCCAACGGTGCGGCGGATCTCATAAAGTGGAAAACTGCGATACTGCTGTTTCATTGAAATGTCCGAACTGCTCTGGTGCACATGAAGCAACGTCGAAGGAGTGCCCGAAGATCAAAGAAGAAATTCGCGTCTTGCGGAAGATGGTCAGAGACAACTTGACACACAGAGAGGCTGTCACGTCCATCGGCCGACACAGACGTCGTCCAAAACGTAGACACCAGCGAAAGCATAGTGGACATACCAGTGATGCATCACCATCAGCAACAGATGAACATACCCGTGCGCATTATCAGGCCGCTACACCCATGTTGTACGCACCGCGTCTCAGGGATGCAGAAAGTGGACCAACGCCCGCGTTTCACGCCGATGATTCAGATACTGAGTTGCCTTCATTAACGACCGGAGCAATAAAAAAGACCACGTCATGGGCTGCAACTTCAAAGAGGGTGTAAAATGATAGGCAAGACACTGACAAGAACCAAACTATGCTGAAGCATCTACAAAAATCTATTCGTGCCATTCTCAACGAGCTACACACGCCAGGAGCGAAAACAGCAGTGCAGATCCTCAACGTGCTGGAACCGCTACTGCTGGCCCTTCCATAAACAATATGGCAAATTTCTTCGATGAACGTGTGCGCACCTCAGCTATAATGCAGTGGAACGCACGAGGTTTGCGAAGCCGATTGTCTGACTTTCGACAACGGATGTTTAAATACAAATTTCCGTTGGTTGTAATATGGGAGCCGAATGATGTCGTCGTTTCGGATTTCTGGATATGACACTTTGTGGTCACGCGACAATCGAAATGCGAGCAAAGTAATTATATGTGTACGTCAAGATTTAACGTACGTGAGACATGCTGTGGCTCCTCATGCTTTTAACGACTATATTTGCCTATCTATAAAGCACAAGCGACGTTCAATATCAATCATTGGTGGATACATTCCTCCTAGAATCCACGTGGACTGTTCCCATCTGTTGTCTGTGCTCCAAGCTTGCTCTTGACCACATGTATTAGTTGGGGATTTTAATGCACATCATCTCATGTGGGGTTTTGCCTCAATGAACACCCGGGGAGGGGCATTGCCGATTTTGTGCTCAATCAGGGCCTGATGTCTATTAACGATGGCTCACCTACTTACCTCCGTGGCGCATCGTACAGCAGCTGTCTAGACGTATGTTTTGTGAGCAGAAGTCTCCTGCCTACCACCTGTTGATTCGTAGACGTTGAAACACATGAAAGTGACCATCTCTCTACATATTGCCGCGTGCATAGCTGCGTTTAGCGGCGAGATAGCGACGACAACGAAGAACGCGGATTTGCTCGAGAGGCGCAGCGCAGCAGAGTGAAGAAGACGACAATCATAGCGGCCTTCTCTGAGAGCGTCTCTACAAGTCCAACTGTCTTTGTTTTTAAATAAACGCCCCTGTAATTTATAACCCGCGACACTGGTGGAGGTGCTGGGTACTACCACCTCATGATAAGCACCCCTGTGAGAAGCCCCGAGTCCAGCCCTACGAGACAGCCACGCGTGGAGACGCCTGTGCACCGCTCGAGCCGTCACCTTCAAGGTCTTGAACCAGAATGTGGCCTTTTAAAGGGAGCAACACTTCCGACAGCCACCCCTACTCAAGAAATGGCAAGGAGTCCTGCACAGCTGACGGTCCAGAATATGCGCATTCCTGAACCATTTCATGGCCGGCCGAACGAAGATGCGCAAGACTGGCTTGAGCAGTTCGAACGGGTAGCTAAATCGAACTACTGGAGTCTCGATGGGAAGCTCTTCCACGTATACTTCACCCTTGAAGACGGCGCGAAGACGTGGTTTATAAACCGGGAGTCAACATTGACGACATGGGAGGAGTTTTGTCGTCGGTTTCTTGACACCTTCGGTAACACGGACCGACGCGAAAACGCACAACGCCTTCTCGAAGGACGCACCCATCAGCTGCATGAAAGCGTCGCCATGTTTGCTGAGGATATGGTGCGCCTGTGCCACCACGCGGACTCCAACACGCCCGAGGCTCGAAAGCTAAGCCATCTCATGAGGGGCGTCAAAGAGCAGCTATTTGTTGGTCTTGTGCGCAATCCGCCAATGGACGAGTTCACCTGGGAGGCCACAGCAATAGAGCGTGCGCTGCAGCAACGGTACCGACAGTCTGATCGCCCGGCCACCGGCGCAGCTGCAGGTGCCGCCGCACTTACCGAAAACGACGAGTTTTCTCTACGCCACCTGATTAGACATATCGTGCGTGAGGAGATCGCGAAGGAGTACGTAAAGTACACATTGCAGTCACAGGTGCCCCCGCAGCAGGAGTCCATGGTAGCCTCCGTCGCTGAAGTCGTTTGCCATGAACTTCGACAAGCGTTTGCCTCTCCTCAGCAATATTCCGCTCCACCGCACCGTCCATACTCGTGTACCTATGCAGACGCTGTACGTCGTCCATTGGCTCCAGAAGTATCATACCAGCCGAACGGATACAGCTAAGCAGACGCTGTTCGTCGACCCACGCCCATGCCAGCGCCACAGTACCTCGAACCGTATCCTGTGGCAGCCTGGGCTCAGCAGGATTCTGTCAGGCGACCCTATATGCGGAAGACCGACATATGGCGCACTGCGGATCGCCGACCACTCCGCTACAACTGTAGAGAGCCAGGGCATATTTACCGTTTTTGCCCACATCGCCGAGCTGAATACCGCGGTAGTGCACCTACAGCTACGCGCCGACAGTTCGACGAAAGCCGTGCCCTCATCGACAACGACCAGGCTGGCATGCGGGAAGGCTCTTCTACCTTCCGGACGCGCTCACCATCCCCGGCTCGCTTTGGTTCACCAAGCCGCCGTAGTTTTGCTGACGCCGTCAGAGGTCGGTCTCCCAGCCCACGGTGGGGAAACTGAAAGCAGTGACCTCTGGGGGGAAGGTTGCAAGCCGTCGAATTGCCGAAAATCCCCCACTGCGGCCGAAACACATGAGAGACGACGATGAAGACTTCGCCGAGAAAACTCTGACTGCCGACCTCGCTGTGACGATTGATGGCGTTGAAGTGACGGCCTTAGTCAATACGGGTGCAGACTTCTTCATAAAGAGTGAACGATTGGCAGACGAACTCAAGAAAGTCAGGATGGAATGGATGGGCCCTTATATCCGAAATGTTGGAGGCCAGATAATGACTCCCATGGGAAAAAGTACAGCAAGGCTCACTATTAAGAATGTGGCTTTTGTAGCCACATTTCTGATCCTACCGGAGTGCTGCAAACCTATGATACTGGCAATGGACTTCTTAAGAGAGTACGGTGCTGTGGTCAACATACGCGATGGTGTGATCACATTCGCCGCTGACAAGTCTGTGACCAATGATCCAGACCAAGAACCCAGGGTGTTACGTGTGGTCGACGACGACGTCTGCGTGCCACCACAGTCATGTAGTCTTGTTTCCGTGTGTTGTGCCATGCACTGTAATAAAGACGCCATAGCCGAACGCATCACTTCCCTTCTTTTTCACCAAGGCATCGCCATCGCTCGTGGTATTGTTAGCTTAGTGGATGGGCGCGCAGAGGTGCTTTTGACCAACTTCACGAATGAGCGCCAGCCCATCGGTAAAGGCACGGCTGTGGCGTACCTCGAAGAGCTCGACTACTCTAACGACTGTCTTGTAATTCAAGGGGAAGCCACAGCTCAATCACCTCCACATACACCACCAGTTGATATCGGTCCGAGTCTAACACTGACTGAAAGATGTCGTCTTATGGAGCTGCTCGACCAGTTCAAGGACTGCTTCTCATCAACATCACGAGTGGGTCGAACGCCTCTGACTAAGCATCGCATAATTACGGAAGACACATCAAGACCGATCCGACAGAACCCATATCGCGTCGCTCAGAAAGAACGTGAGGTAATCCAGCAGCAAGTCAAGAAGATGCTAGAGGATGATGTAATCCAACGATCAAAGAGCCCTTGGGCATCGCCAGTGGTACTCGTGAAAAAGAAAGATGGCAGCTTGCGTTTCTGCATCGATTATCGTAAGCTGAACCTTTACCACGGATTGATGACTCTTTGGACAGGCTACGGCTTGCGCGCTACTTCTCGTCAATGGACCTTAAATGTGGATACTGGCAAATAGAATTAGATGAGCGTGACCGAGAAAAGACCGCCTTCGTGACGCCAGACGGGCTTTATGAATTCAAAGTCCTCCTTTTCGGTCTATGCTCAGCCCCAGCCAGGTTTCAGAGACTAATGGATACCATTCTGTTCGGCCTGAAATTGAAAACATGCCTTGTGTACCTCGACGGCGCGATTGTTTTTTCGGCCACGTTTGAAGAGCATCTAAAGTGGCTACTGTCAGTCCTTCAAGCCATACGGCCCGCTGGACTCACACTCAAACCGGAAAAATGGCACTTTGGCTTCGAAGAACTCCAGTTCCTGGGACACGTGATCAGTCGCGAAGGTGTGAAGCCTGACCCAGATAAAACAGCAGCCGTCGCAAAGTTCGCAAGGCCTGTTGATAAGAAAGTGGTCAGGCGTTTTCTGGGCCTCTGTGCCTACTACCGGCGATTTATAGCAGGCTTTGCAAACATCACCTCTCCACTCACCCGCCTTACAAGAGAAGACATTACATTTGTATGGGGTGAAGTGCAAGAAGCTTCGTTCAACGAGCTGCGACAGCGTCTACGAACTCCACCTGTCCTCGCTCACTTCGACGAGAATGCACCAACAGCCATCCATACAGACGCCAGCATTGTGGGCCTAGGTGCTGTTCTTGTCCAATGCCAAGATGGTGTGGAGAGAGTTGTTGTTTACGCTAGCAGAACGTTGACACGTGCCGAGTTCAACTACTTAACAACGGAGAAGGAGTGTCTGGCCGTCGTTTGGGCAGTTGAGAAGTTCGGTCCGTACTTATATGGCCGTGCTTTCCAAGTCGTGAGCGACCATCACTCTCTTTGTTGGTTGACCAATATGAAAGACCCATCTGGACGTTTAGCACGATGGAGCTTACGGCTCCAAGAGTACGACATGGCCGTAGTTTACAAGTCCGGAAGGCAACACTTAGACGCCGACTGTTTGTCAAGGTCACCGATTGAATCACCGGCTATAGAGGATGATGATTTCTCAGGTTTTTTAGGTGTTGTTGATGCAGCTATCACTTCTCGGCAACAACAAGATAATCGGGAGCTCAACTCGCTTATAGAATGTTTAAACGGACGAGCCACCAATGCACCAAGAGTGTTTTCGAAGAACTTATCGTCATTTTGTTTACGGGACGGAATTCTGTACAAAAATAACTTTTCATCAACAGGTAGAAGCTATCTGCTGGTAGTTCCTGGAGCTCTCCGCAGCGAAATTTTACAAGCCTGCTATGACGAAGCCACTGCGAGCCACCTCGGTTTCACAAGAACACTGACACGCATCAAAGAAAAATATTACTGGCCAAGAATCGCAGCACAGGTTAAACATTACATCCGAACATGCATTGACTGTCAGCGGCGCAAGGCACCGCCTGTCAAACTCGCTGGGCTACTACATCCTGTGCCCGTGCCAGAAACCCCGTTTTCTCAAACCGGAATGGATCTGCTGCGCCCATTCCCAACATCGAACAGCGGCAACAAATGGGTTAGAGTGGCGACGGACTACCTCACCCGATATGCGGAGACCAAGGCAATCGCGAGTGGCACTGCAGCTGAAGTGGCCCAGTTCTTCATTGAGAACATTGTTCTCAGACATGGTGCTGCAGCAGTCGTCATAACAGACAAAGGTACCACGTTTACAGCCGAGCTTTTGCGCACTGTGCTTACGCTCAGTGGCACAGCGCATAGGAAGACAACAGCTTACCACCCACAAATGAATGGGCTTACAGAAGGACCTAACAAAACAATCGCTGACATGCCTTGCATGTACGTCGACGTAGAACACAAGAATTGGGACCGAATATTGCCGTAAATCACATTCGCTTATAATAAGGCGCGCCAGGAAACAACAAAAATGACGCCGTTCGCACTGATTCATGGCAGAGAAGTTACGACAATGCTTGACGCCATGCTGCCTTACGACTGCAATGATTCAAAGACAGACGCCGCAGACTTCACTCAGCGCGCCGAGGAATCAAGGCAGCTTTCCTGCGTCAGAATAATGAACCAGCAACAACTTGACGCCCAACGGTACAACCTTCGCCATCGATTCGTCATTTTTCAACCAGGAGATAGAGTCTGGGTTTGGTTTCCTGTACGACGACGAGGCCTCTCAGAGAAACTCCTACGCCGGTGCTTCGGACCCTACAAGATTTTGCGCCATCTTAGTGACGTGACGTACGAAGTCGTGCCCGACGCCTCCTCCTGTTCGAAACGTCGCCAGCATCTGCCTGAGAGAGTGCACGTGGTCCGCATGAAACTTTACCACTCTCAGTGATGTAAACACTCGCTGGCCGCATCTCTACCTGTTGAGCGTCGGGACGACGCTCACTCTGGCGGGAGGGTAATGCCACGTGCATGGCTGCATTTAGCGGCGAGATAGTGACGACAACGTACAACGCGGATTGGCTCGAGAGGCGCAGCGCAGCAGAGTGAAGAAGACGACAATGTTAGCGGCCTTCTCTGAGAGCTTCTCTACAAATTCCACTGTCCGTGTTTTTAAATAAACCACCCTGTAATTTATAACCCGCGACAATATATACAGCTAAAAGGGTTCCATCGTTCGACTCCTCTACCTGTGAAAAGCGTAGACTGGTCAGGATTGCAAGCTTCTGTAAATGCTCAGTGCGGGGGCATTCAATCTATATCTGAAATAGAAAGCCTCATTGCATCAGCCTTCAAGATGCATACGAAACTTGTGAATGTGTCACTACCAAGATCACAACTTGACGCACAATATGAATACCTTCGTGCAATCCGTTGCCGGGCAGAGAGGAAATACAGGAGGACAAAATCGCCATCTGACCTATACACAGCACGCCAAGCACAACGACATGTATTGCGACACCTCGATAAACTCGATAGGCAACGGTGGAGGGTATTTTGTGGCTGTCTTGATCCCATAAAACCCCTGTCTCCAATATGACAAACCGTCCGAAGCCTTCAGACGCCCACTCAACAGTTGTTCCCTTTCCGAGCTTTGGCTCTAAAGCAAGGTCGACCTGAAGTAGAGGTTGCAGAAGATTACTGCCAATTACTCGTAGGTATGTCCTCCTCACTTATATTACCTTCGTGTTTAGCCTCACCGCCATCCAGCGACGATCACCTCGACTTTCCATTCACAATGCACGAACTTGATGCTTCGATTTCTGCGTCCCGACGGTCGTCTGCACCAGGCCCTGACGGAATTACTTATTCGGCTCTATATCACCTCAGCCAGGAAGTAAGGCAGGCTCTCCTGTCGTTCTACAACTCTACGTGGGAAACAGCGACAGTCCCAGAGAGTTGGAAGTGCAGCCGCATAGTGGCCTTACTGAAACCAGGCAAGTGTTCGCACGAGTTGTCTTCTTATAGACCCATTGCCCTAGCCAGTTGCATCGGTAAGGTAATGGAACGCATGGTGCTGGCAAGATTAGAATGGTTGCTGGAGAATAATGTCGGCTCACCAGATTTTGTCAATGGCTTCCGTAGAGGTCGATCATCTATAGACAGTGTTGTAGATCTAGTTTCTTCTGTAGAAAAGGAAAGACAACGTTGGAGATTGGTAGAGGCCATTTTCTTAGATATAAAGGGCGCGTACGATAGCGTCTATCATGAGGCCATTCTTGACGCACTTGAAGACATCGGCGTAGGTGGCCGACTACACGCATGGATAGTGAGATATCTCAGAGGACGCACCATTTTTATGTCGACAACTGACGGTGACACGGCCAAGCACCTCGTTAGCCGTGGAGTTCCGCAAGGCGCCGTCCTGAGCCCCATGCTTTTTAATATAGCACTCATTGACCTCTAAGCTGAGCTTCCCGATGTTGTCAGGATCAGTGCATATGCGGACGACATATGCATATGGGCATGTGGAGCAACGCGACCCCAACTGCGAGCAAGGCTACAACAAGGCACATCAATAACATCTAAGTACTTGCGTCGTCAGGGCCTGGAACTTTCAATAGCAAAATGTGCTGCATTGGTATTTACGGAGAAATTAATGTCGTGGTACCCAATCTTCGCTCACGGAGCAATGATTCCCGCGGCCAAGCACCACCGCATTCTAGGGGTCGTCATTGATCGCAACCTGTCCTGGTAAAAGCATGTGACTGTGCTGCGAAACAAACTAATCAGTTTTGTGTATGCTCTTCGTGTTATAGCAGGACTGAGATGGGACCCTTCAGAGAAAAGCCTTCTGCAGTTATACAAGGCATTGTTTGTGGGCTATATACGGTACAGCTCACCTGTACTTTCCAGCATGTGGGCAACGTGCCTTCGTACTTTAGAGAGCCTTCAGGCACGAGCACTGAGAATATGCCTTGGCCTGCCACGGTGCACGTCAACCTCTGCCACTATAGAGGAGTCCCACACCTACCCTATACAGATTTACACGTCCTGTGAGCCTCTTCGAGTGCACCTTCGTCTGCTGACCCGACATGCACAGCACCCGTTTTCTTCGCTACAAGTGGACCAACCAGGCTGTGCCTATTCGCGATGCCTCGATACGCATAGACACAGGATCCCTTCAGGCTTCGCACCTGCCGTAATTCCTGCAGTGCCTCCATGGACA
>NC_051170.1:69163574-69556074 GCF_013339725.1 Rhipicephalus microplus
TGCAGGCTTTTGGAATGTGCCTCTTGATATCTGAAGCTCACCAGATGAACATATCAACGCATGGCGTCGTCGTTTCTTGCAAATCTGGCTCTTACAATGAATATGATTGTCAGCATCATGCATCATGAATGACGAAATAAAAAAAAACATTTCAGAGTGAAGATTCAAGTATACGTACGCTCTTAGCTTGTGCGTTTCAAGTTATTTTTCACAGTTCTCGAAGCTGGCGAATGGCAACAGTGCATGGTACGCAAGCATTAGTGCACACCTTCACTATCATAATGCACAACCTAACTTATGAACTCTACTTGAGAAATGAAGGTGAGGCGACGCACCCAGCGAGCGGTTCAGTCTTCCTATGGCGTGCCAAATTATAGGTGAATCAAACAAGGTAGTCCAAGAAAAAAGGGCAACAGCGCCCGATTTCATTTGATATATAAATACAGCAAGCAGTGAGCACTCCTTGCTCTTTCGTATTGGCCCCAATGGCATGACTTTCTAGTTTTGTCTTGCTATATTAGATTTGAACGTGCCATACTACCTCTCCCAGTCATTAGCGATGTTATTTTTATATGCTATAGCACATGCGATTTTTGACGTTTTTTTATAATCCTTTGCCATAACTTGCTACGAAACCTTCTGTATGGGTGCAAAGATGGACATAAAATGCATGTAAAAAAAACACAGTGAAACTATTGATTGTGCAAAATTGTTTTGCGTAGGACATGACTGCATATGAAATGAAGGGACGACAAGTGCGAGTGAGGAATGAGAAGATAAAAGTATGAAGTAGCTTGTGAAAAAAAGATACGTTCACTCGCGGTAAAAATTATGCATGCAATGTTAGGGCACTTGAGCTTGCTAGGTTATATATATATATCAACCTCAAGCACCCTAACATTGTATGATTTTTACTGCGAGGAAACGTCGGCAAAACTAAACAACATGATCATGCTCAATGACATATAAGGGAAAAAAAATATTTCATAGTTAGGCTGACTTAAAACAGTTCTGAATGCATGTCGACGAACTTTTCGCAATTAGTATAAATAGAATTACAAAGATAATAATAGTGAATGCACTTAGCAAGTATTTTTTGTATTCACAATCTTTTAAGTCCTAAACATTTTATTATAAGAAATATTGGGACCCCAAAACACTAATTTCATTATTTGCCTCAAACGCACAGGCATTAAAGCCACAATAACAAATTACAAAAATAAAGAGACATACTTTTATATGCGTAAACATAGGCTTTTAATTTGCTACCCTCGTTCACGGTGCTTAAGCTTTCAGGCCAATTTGAGCACAATAAAAGAGGATGTGCACGTCACACTCATTTCACATGCTCATTGTTACTGAGTTTGTAGTTTTTATTTTGTTGGTGCATCTATACCTTGATGGTAACAAACTATTGCGAATTTTGCCCAAATTGTTGGCTTAATTTTTCACTACTACACTCCAGATATTAGTAAGAAAATTCACTGCATAGAAGAACCTGCCCCCTTGCATGCCTTGTATACTTCAGTTTTCTCGTTTCTTTTGTTCAACAGTTGGTATAGCCATACCACACATAGTCTCCAAAATGTTGTGCACTCATATGGAGCAAATTTGTATGTTAAGATTACATGCGGAGCACACTAATCGTGGTACTATAGGTACGAGTGTATGAAAATTATGCTTGTTGTGAACACTATATGTCAGCATGTTCAGTATTGGTGGCTTTTTTGTGTATAGAAAATTTTCCGCAGTACGGTCTTTTTTTGATCACGTGACTGTAAGTGGCCTTCTTCCAGCTAGTTTCCTCAGCCAACACACTGAGCCTGCGAAGTGACCGAGGCCGCTAGCTGTGGTTAGAAGCCAATATGCCTGCACGTATGCCGACGCTACCACCCACTTCGATTGAAACTCGCACTTTCTACTCGCCCACTGTCCTCACACCAATAGATAAATGGTGAAATCAGCTAGCGCTTTGAGTTAGTTCACGCTGTGGATAAAAGAATCAGGTATGTTCTGTATTTTTGAAAAATAAATATAGCTGTGTTTATTCAGCCATGCTGTCTAAACCTTATCTTCGAGAGTTTGAGAATGATCTTATAAAACTGTAAGATACCTACGAATACACCGCTTTCGAAGCTTCAGGACGTAAATATGAAACAAATAATTGTATGCATTGTGAACTTATGGGCCACACAGCGCAGGACGATGAGCTGATAAGATCGAGGCTAAAAAAACTGCACCCATAGGTGCTGCCATGTTGGTTTTTTCGACGCGTCAGTCTTCTGCGCTTTTACGACTTTTATTAGCCGGCTCATCCGTCTTCCTCGCTCGGCATCCCCATAGCATCTGCTTCGCACCACAGATGCTACGTGGACGCCGAGCAGTCAACGCGACGCGGATGTGGAGCAGTTCTGCTGAAGACTGTGGCAGAAGGACGGCTATGTTAGGGAGATGACCATAGTGTTGAGGCACCACATATATTCGAAGGAAGAAACCACGCATGGAAAATTGTATGTATATCTAAGCGAGCAGTAATATAGCAAGTTCGTAGTTTTACCTTTTAATATAAACTGATTAGTGCACGGTCTTTTGCCGTTTTGAAGCGCATAAAAAGCCGACGGCCCGTAAGGATCAATGCTGTGGCGATCAAGTTCGAAAGTCACAAAAATCAAAGCCGGCTGTTGGCTTTCGCGGTTGCGCAATAGGCTCAGACACTCATAAATCATGCCGCAGTCTAAGATATTTTGGTATTTCGTAAAACCAAATTTAATTGGGAGGAGTCTGACGTTTTCACCCTGACCAGTTCACAGTTTTTTTTTCATGAGGCGGTATAGTTGCGAAATGGGTGTTGAGCAAGGCAGTTGGGCAACTATCTAAATGAGAAAACTCATCGACAGGAATTCAGTGCCACGTAATTAGCATTCTTACAGTTTGTAAACCTCTATCCAGTCGTGTAAGCGTGATAAATAACCCTCGTGGTGAGACCGTGATGAAAGAAATACTCGAAGTAAAAAAGGTAATCTATTGAGGACAGAAGGCCTGAATGAAAGGACCAGTGGAGTACACTGTGTATGGCTGGTCACAGCGTAATGTACACGACTGTATTAGTTTTTAAATACTCAAAGAAAAGCTTGAAATTTGCTGCCCAAATTGTATTGAACAGTTTTTCACATAAATTGACACGGTAACAACGTGCTTTCATAGACGTTATTGTTGCGATCGTGTCATTATCAGTTACTAGTGTACTCTGACTGTTCTTATGATATATAGTTATGCATACAGTTAATCTATGTCTACACCTTCCCTTTACCTTACAATATTCTTTGCTTTGGCGGTAGAAGAGAGTTTCGCTTTCAGTAAGCGTCAACGTACTAGAATTTGCCTAATCAATTTTTTTCACTGACCCACGCCTACTTTTTGCTCTTACCTATATGCAAATTCACCTGAAAGACGCAGTTAAGGTCACTGAATTGATCTAGTCACTACAATAAAGAATGAAGTAGAATGAAGTTAAAAAGGAGTAAATGCAAGCCAGTTCGTAAGTATTCATAGTTAGAAACAGCGCAAAGAAAAACAGACAAGAAATCACACAGGAGCAGCGGTGCTCCTGTGTGAATTCTTGTTTGTGTTTACTTTGCGCTGTTTTGTACTATAGAATGAAGGCTCAAGGTAGTGAATTCTGCAGAGAGCAGAATAATTCAGCAGACATAAATAATACCTTCTCTGATGCTGCTGGCAACTGTCTCACACTTCTTAGGGGCAGGTTAACACCACCATTTTACCGGGACGTTTATTCGATTTGTTTTGTCTTACATCCTCATTAAACAGTTGTCCCTCATGTCAAGCTGCTCAAGGCTCCAATGCACCAACAGATGTTCCTTAGCGCCAGTTGCAGAAACACCGCAATCGGATGTATATGAACCAGTCTTGTCTATCTCCTCAGATACTCATTTGGCATGACGAAGCTTCTTTGGTATGGAGCAATAGATATGCATAAAAACGTGGAGACTATCGAAAATAGGGCGATCACGAGTACATTTGCGTTATGTGACCAGGTTGCCGAATCATACGCTTGCTTCAGAGAGTTGTCCTGCGAGAAGACTTCTCCCGCTAAACTCCTTCGCGGACCATAGCCACTTTGTTGCCCGGTTTGAAGACAAGAGACGGACACCTGGGCAAGCACTCACATATTTCACTCTAGAGCATTTGAAAACAAATACAGAGCTCATCGTCATATTTACACTGACGGCTCTGTTACGTCTACATCATCCAACATTGGCATCTGGATTTCATCTGCCAATGTCACTATCTCTGTCACTCTCTGTCACTGCACCTCATCTACAGCCACTAGAGTTGGTGCACTGTGGGCTGCCTTTAATTACATTGTGGACCAAACAGCTCATTCCTCGGTCATCTTCACTGATTCAAGAGCAGTGCTGCGGTCGCTGAAGTCTCTTTGCATAGAAGACCAACTCGTCAAGGACATCAAACGCCTATGCTAGAAAGCCTGCCACCCCCATTACCGCATTGTCCTGTTGCGGATACCTGCCCACTGCGGAACACAAGGCAACGACCGGGCTGGTGACGCTGTGAAAGCTGGACATGATGCTTCGGCAGAAATCATCAAGATACCTTTGTCGAGGCAAGATGCTGCAACGCTAGTGTCGGCACACGCTTGGCACATCCAGCGATCTCACTGGAGAGGCGACAACTTTTTGTGGCAGCACAGCCGAGGCTGCGAAGCCCTAACACGCCCTTTTTTACTACGCTTCTGCATGTAGTCCACGAACCCTAACCTTTGTATACTACGTAGCATAATGGGAATTAAAAACAGAAAAAGAGTAAATGTTATGTTCAATATTGTTCGCATTATAATGAGAAAGGATCACCCGTGTAGGCTTTTTGTTCTTTGCCGTTTCTAGTTTTCTGGTTTTCTGGTGCCATTTCACCTTTTCCCTGCCACAATAAATGGCGATAGCGTTGTTTGGTTGCAGCAAGTTCCCATCGAAGCTTGTGAGCGAGTATGAGTGCGCGTTGATTAGGTGATCTGTATTCATTGAGCACGGTGAAACGAAGACAGTGGTACATCGTGAAATATTATGTTTTGCGCATAAGGAATCGCCGAGATTTTCTGTGTGAGTGATATCATCAGCAAAAGTGGGAGTCTAATTACTATAGCCACCTCGAAAGTGACACCGGTGACTTGCCAGTTTTCAGCAACACCAGCGCTGCTTGGAAGGAAATGTACGATTGTAAACTGTGCCTAAAACCAACTACCCTTTGCCTAAATTGCGTTGCATACGTGTTCGGTGTTTTGGCTGCCTAATATTGTTGATACAATAACGCTGAAGATCGGGTAACGTAACACCGCCCCCGTCGGCGCCAGCAGAGGGAGCCGTTCCTTGCGCTTTGCCTGAGTAACGGACAGGTTCATGTATATTAGCCTGTTGACTGTGCAAAAACAGCGTTCATGGTCGAGTGAAGATTGCCTTTCACCCACTTGAATTATCGAACGTCAGACGCCCGCTCACAACTGATCGGTGCCATGATTTCTGTTCCCCATTGTTACTTCGCGTCAACTGAAAAAAAAAAAGTTAACGTGAGCGTCTCCAAGAATTTCTTGCGTCTCTAAAAGAAGGAAAACAATGATGCCAACCAAGTATGCCCTGAAAGTCAGAAAATTGTTTCTTAACTTTGCGTTGTTCTGGTCACCCAGTAACTGCTCAGGCGTACCGTTTTTTTCTGAAATAAATCTCAACGCTTCAATGAAGCAGCAAGATTCGTGTTCAAGAACACGATGAAGCTTCATGTTCGGTCCCTTAAAAAGTGAACATTTAATCCTATTTTCTCCCATATATATGTAATGTTTACTGCATGGTGGTCGTGCGAAAAAGTACATGTTGGACGCGCTTGTAAAACCGAAACCGAAATCGCGCGAAAGTAGACTAATTGGCATAGTAACACCTGTGCAGAAGATCGTCCCACGTAGCTTTGGCTGTGCTGTCACGGAAAGTTCTCGCCGAGTATAGCTAACAGTATGGCCGTCTGTACTAGATCGATCCATTGTGTCACTTTCAGCATGCCACGAAACCTCAACAGCCAAGATGAAACATGTTTACACCATATCCGAATTAAACGTTGCATATACGAATTACTTCAAAAGCAAAACCAAGCTGTCATACTCACCATTTTGTGCACAATGTAACGTCGTAGAAGACATCAGTCACGTCTTCTGTGAGTGCACGATATACGCATCAGAGACACAGTCTCTGAAGGTGGCCTTAAAAATACAACAGGACACAAACTTGGAGTTGAAAAATATTCTTGGCCCATAGCAGAACAGCTCCAGTGTGCTAGACTCAACAAAAGAGCTGCTGACATTCTTACGGGCCACATGCCCGAACGAAACGTTGTAAATAGTACAGTGCCTGTGAGTGACAGTGCGTGTTATTTGACTGTTATGCGTGTATGGGACTATGTCTTATGTGCTTATCACTGCATATATCATAGTGATCACCCGGCACATGGAGCAGCCTGTCAGGTGAAAAACCAGGCAAACCTCTCCAGCTCTCCATTAAAATAGCTCTCTCTATCTGTCTCTCAGGCTTTATTTTATATAGTACCGTTCTTGGATAATGACTAAGTCTCACAAGTGTTGGTCAATATGGTTGGAAGGATACTCTTGCGGGTTTAGCGACTCTGTGCGTGGCCACTCATTCGGCTTGTTGAATGCTTCTTGCATCATGCATACTCAGTCTTGCCAAATACAGAAGCACGTACTCGTCACCGACCAAGGCTGAACTAAGCAGCTTGTTGGCGCAGAGCATGTCGACAGGAGTGGTGAGAAAATACTTCTGTACCCGCCTACTGAAAACTGATGTTATCCGAGAATCAGTCTCTAGAGGCTTCTGAGGCGTGAAAGAAGTTCACACTAAGAAAAATACGGGGGCGCTGTACATGGTCTCAGTCTGCTTCATTTCGTCAGTTTTGCGTGGGTTTAAAAAATAATGTTCCTAAAGGGAGGATAGAACTGCGTATGCGAGAGCTGCCTGTACTGCTATTCTGCTTTCTAGAGCGCTGCTGAAGTTCAAATCGGAAAAAAAGGGGAGAATCCATGAAAATTTGGCAGATCCCACGTACAGTGGGAATCAATGATATGCGAAGCACGAATGAGGAAGGTCGATATGGCACTTTCAAATGAGCACAACGTTACGAGATAGACGTACATTATGCCGTACATGACTCACATGCCACAATTACTACGTTTGGATGTGTCAATCAACTTCGTCGTCGTTCACCTCACGTAATACAAATTTAGTATATATGAAGGTAGCAAAACAGTAGTGAGCACGCTATGAGCGTAGCACGTACTAATGTTTTACATGAGACGCATATAAAGAGTATCATATTTGAACGTGTTATTATCCTTCGTCGTCTATCAACGTCCGCTGACACCAAATTTGCTATACTATGTGGAGCTAGTGAAACAACCGCGAGCATGCTATGAGCATAGAATGTAATCTTGTTGCACATGACCCGCATATCAAGATTATCATGTTTGTACTTGTTATTTACTTTTGTTGTCCATTCACATCACGTGACACAAAATTTCGTATATGTGGACCTAGCAAAACGGCCCCGAGTGCGCTGTGAGCGTAACATGTAGTCTTATTTCACATGACACGCGTGCCAAGATTATCATGTTTGGACATGTCATGTACCATTGTCATTCATTCATGTAACGTAAAACCAAAGTTTATATATGTGAAGCTAGTGAAACGGACGCGAGCACGTTATGAGCGTAGCACGTAGTGATGTTTTACATTACACTCATGTAATGATTACAGTCATGTCATACCGTACTACTTTTGCAAAATGTCATGTGAACGAGACCACAAGAGCAGCAAGTCGAGGAACTCTAATGCACGACATTCATGACACACATGCCATAACTTTTATGTTATAACTAGTCAATTATGCGCGTCATACGGTTATGTTTTTTCGTTTTAATTTTAGTATTGATACAATTATCGAGACGGCCTGGTGAGCTAAAAGTCGTAAGTGGCAAGAGGCAAGATAGATAGATAGGATAGACAGACAGACAGATATATATATATATATATATATATATATATATATATATATATATATATATATATATATATATATATATATATATATATAAATAGACAGATAGATAGATAGATAGATAGATAGATAGATAGATAAGTAGTTAGGTAGATATGTTCAAAGTTCATCAGAAATGCTTTGCATTAAAAAAGATCATTGTTATATCGTACCTTCTGTTTTTTTTTACAGTAAGGTCAGTGACATTGCTGTGCTGTGACATGGCACCCAAACTTGCTGTGGCAATTTCATAGCGTGTAAGATGGCACGTGTAGACTTAATTCGCATTGCTTCCCGTCTCAATTGAAGTGCCTGTTTCTGGGGTTGCTCGTGTTTGCTGAACACCATGTAGTAGCATGCAGACACAAGCACAAATGCACGGACATATGGTCATGGGCTAAGTAGATGCCTGAGGATGACGACGACGAAGTGCTGAGGGGAACGTGCCCGGACTGCAGCAGCGTTGTACGCATTTGCTCGACAGTATATTCATCGTGTATACTTTATTCCCGGTAGAGGACGACGACGAAGTGATTCTGGCGTAGAACCCTGCTGTCACTATCTGTAATTTTTCAAAGTTTTTCTGCGACTCTGTAGAAGACACCGTTCCAGTGACTGCGGCGATGGACGTGGATTCGCCTGGGCTTCCACCGCAACCATCGACGTCGTCCGCAGTTACCACAAGAAAGCGTACGGGCCACCCGAGTGATGCCGACAGCGAAGACACGCTGATTTACTCTACGGCCAGTGACGAAAGTTCCGATGAAGGCGACTTCGTGCCTGTGACAAGGCGGCAGCGAAAAAGAAGACTAGTGATGCCGTCTCTAACAACAAGTAAGAATGTGACGACGACGCGAGAGCCCACGATATACACAATTCTGTTTGTGCCGGTCGATGCGGCTCATAGTCTCAACCGGCTCAATCGTCAAGTCACGTCTAGGTTTCTTGAGGAACTCGCCCAGGGAGAACCGCGGACGTGCGGATCAATGGCCGTAAGAATATCCTCGCCGTAGACGTCACTCAACAAAGCACATTGAAAGTGCTGAGCAACGTCAAGATGTAGGATAACATCAATGTTCGCTCATATATACCTGATGGCCTCGACTCTACGGCAGGCGTCATTTACGACGTCGACATTTCCATCAGCGAAAGTGACTTTGCTGCTCTCATCAAACCGGTGTCTGCAGGACTTACTATACTGCAAGCTCGTCGCCTTGGCAAATCACGTTGCGTAAAGCTCGTGTTCAAGGGTGACAGCCTTCCATCGCAAGTCAAGGTCGGCCATTTTAGACACACAGTGCGACCCTTTGTACCGAAGCCCCTTCAATGCCGTAAATGTTATAAATTAGGTTATGTCAGTGCTGTTTGTACAAATCTGGCTGTGTGCTCACTATGCTCAGAATCACATAGCGCAGACGCTTGCCAGGCAGAACTTCGAAAATGTCGAAACTGTCATGGCCCTCACGAAGCATCGTCAAAAGATTGCCCAATCATGAAAAAGTAAATGCAAGTGTTGAGGCAAATGGTCCGGGATGGCTCAACTCACAGGGAGGCCGCTGCCCAAATACGACGCCGGCGGTCTCGTCGCCGGAGGCCCCTTAGGAGACCCAGTGCTGAAGCAAAGATTGAACCTCACCAAACGACCGCCGGCACACCACCTCAAGCGTCCAGCCACGCCGACAACAAATCCTCCAAGCAAGACAAGAGCACCACAAGCTCGCCTGAAGCATGGCCAGCGCTACCATTGATAGACCCACCGTTTGAGCCACCGCATCGCTCGTCTACAATCACTTCGGAACTAGAATGTGGTGATAGTCGCGACAAAGAAATCGTAGCCATGGTAAAGGCCCTTATGAATACCATTCGTATTCTCCTCACTAGCATTGACAGTCTGGCTGCAAAGAGTGCACTTCAGTTAGTGGATGCGCTGAAGCCGGTGCTATCAAGTCAGGAAAGGCACCATGGCTCCGCCTCTGCAAGCCTTTCGTAAAGAGGTCAAAGGAGCTTCGATATTTCAGTGGAATGCCCGAGGCCTCAAGCCCCGCATTTCTGATATCCGGCAATTTGTGTTTAAAAACCAGTTTCCAATTATTGTTATCTGTGAGCCAAGGCTACACAATGCAATACGACTATCCAGGTACGAAGCCTTCAAGTCCGCTACCTGCAACAAACAAAGTAAAGTCATTGTATATATCAGATGCGACCTTACCTATATCGAACACCATGTAGCACCTCACGATGACAACCAGTATGTCTGCTTGACAGTTAAACGTAGAGACCTCAATTTCACGCTTGTAGGCGCATATATATCACCTTCGAACCGTTTTGAACCTGAAAGAATACGTGCACTGTTAACAGCCACACCTGGAACATGGATCATCACCGGAGATTTCAACACTCACCATCCACTATGGGAAAGTCAGAAGACAGAAAGTCGCGGAAGGCAAGTATTCTCCTTTGCTCTGGAGCAGCAGCTGCTTTGTGTAAACGACAGAAGCCCAACGTTTCTACGGGGAACGACATACAGCAGCTGCCTTGACTTGATATTTGTGTCACGAAGCCTAAATGAAAAGGTCAAGTGGTTCGCAGACTATGAAACTCATTGAAGCGACCACATACCAACTTATTTGAAGATCAAGGGCCTGGAAAAATCGCCAAACTACGACACTTCGACTCGCATCGACTGGACAAAGTTCAGGTCACTGACGGAAAAAAGGTGTCAAGAAAATAAAACGCCTCCTCTTGACACCATTGCGGATATGATTAGAGGTGCTACTCAAGAAGGGACCTATCATATTCAACATACTTCAGATTATTGTCAACATCAAGCGGAATTGGAACGGCTCAGAGTGATCCGTCGTCGCGCAGAAAGAAGATATAGGCGCACTAAGTCCATTCACGACTTGAGGGAAGCAAGGCGCCTACAGAAAAAAATTCAGCGGCAAATCATTTCACTTCAATCTTTTCGCTGGAAATATCTGTGCGAATTTTTGGATCCACACAAGCCTTTGACGCAGACATGGAGGATTGTCCGTGGCCTACGAACATCGCCATATCAACATCGCCCCTTCAAGTGTCTTTCTCTCCATCAAGGACACACCGAAATTGAAGTAGCAGAAGATTTCTGCATGAAAGTTGCCGGTCATGCGTCAGCGTGCACCACGCGCCACCTAGAAAACGCTCCTGTTTCCGGAGATTCAAGAATGGACACCTTTTTCTCTCCAGAGGAACTACAAGCGGCCTTGACGGCATGCAAACGATCTTCATCGCCTGGTCCAGATGGGTCACGTACATGGCTCTTTGGAACCTCGGAGAAGCAGCTCGACGGGCCCTTCTATCCGTGTACAATGACTCGTGGAGCAGCGGATTTATCCCTCATTCATGGAAATCCAGCCGCCTCGTCCCTGTGCTTAAACCAGGTAAATCTCCTCTGCACTTGACCTCTTATCGCCCCGTTGCGCTTACCAGCTGTTTCGGGAAAGTGATGGAGAGGATGATTTTGACTCGCCTAGAGTGGTACCTGGAGCGCCACGAGGTATGTACTCATGCTATGACGTGCTTTCGGCGTGGGCGGTCCGCAATCGATAACGTTATAGACCTGGTCTTATCTGTTCAGCATCAAAAAAGACTGAGACGTTTATCTGCGGCGTTGTTCTTGGACGTGAAAGGTGCATACGATAACTTATCACATGAAGCCATTCTCGATGTCATGGAAAATGTTGGATTAGGGGGTCGGGTTTACCAATGGATCCACAGCTATCTAAAAGGCAGAACTTTCTTTGTACAGACGGAGAATGGCACAACAACGCACCATTGCAACCGTCGAGGTGTGCCTCAAGGCGGTGTTCTTAGCCCCATACTTTTCAATCTAGCGCACTCGGCCTGGTTGACGCACTTCCAAAATCTGTCAATCTATCAGTATATGCAGATGACATCTGCATCTGGGCGTCAGGCGTAACACGCCTTCATTTGCGTGCCCGGCTTCAGAGAGCGGCTACAATAGCGACAAAGTACCTGGAAGAACGGGGACTAGAGCTGTCATCAGAGAAATGCTCGCTTATAGCATTCACGCATAAGGCTATGAGCCTATATGTTAATAAAATCAACGGACACACGATCAACTACATGAAGACCCATCAATTCCTCGGAGTCATAGTTGATCGCGACCTCTCCTGGAGCCCTCACATCACCCACATGAAAACTAAACTCACCATGATCACCCACGTACTGAGATTTCTTGCTGCAAAAACGTTTGGTGCATCGGTACGAGCAATGATCCAACTTTACACTGTTCTGTTCCTCGGTTATATGCGATACAGCTTACCCGTGCTTTGCGGAATTCGAAGAACAAACTTGCGCGTTCTCCAGTCGATCCAAGCCCAAGCCCTGAGGATATGCTTTGGTCTCCCGAGATGCGCGTCTACAGCAGCGACAGTCATCATTTCGCGTTATTATCCAGTCAACGCATACATCCGCGTAGACGCTTTGAAAATGCACAGAAGACATTTCGCTCGGCTTCCATCTCATCACCTCGCCTCACTTCGAACTTCCAGGCCCCACTCAGCGTTCAGCGCAACTGTAGCTCAGCATTGCGCAGTGCTTTCATTGCACTTCACGCATGCAGCACAGGCGCCGATACCATTATGCTGCCTACACCCACTCAAAGCCCTTCTTACAATTCCTAGCATCCAAAATAAGAAAAAAGTTGTCGCATCTAGCCCTGAAACATGCCACATTACTTTTCCTGCAAGAGAAGCATCACGGACGCCTTCACATTTACACGAATGGCTCGATGTCTTCAGTAAGCTCTGCAGGGGCGGTGTTTATTCCCGCGAGGCACATCACAATTAAATTCATGACATTGCATTTGACGTCGTCGACAGCTGCAGAACTTGCAGCCTTTCGTGCAGCTCTGGAGTTTATAGTGAAAGAACCTTCGGGAATTTGGTCGATCTTCTCGGACTCGAAGGCATCTCTTCAATGTCTTATATCACCCTTTCGCCATGGACCTAATAAACAGTTAGTAGCTGATATAAGGCTTCTTCATCACCAAGCAACCGAAAAACAGCACAGCATAGTGTATCAGTGGATACCAGGTCATTGCGGTATATAAGGCAATGACCGCGCAGATGAGGCCGCTAGGTCTGCACACGATGGTATCCAATACATAGCCATCCCGTTCTCAAGAACCGACGCAGCTACAAGACTTCGTTCGCTTGCACGTGACCTCACATTGGTACAGTGGAGCTCAACAGACTTCACAAACGCGCGCCTGCATAACTTGGATCCCGATCTGCAGCTTCGTCTTCCCCCAAGATTATCTCGAGCTGAGGAGACTTTTCTATGCCGCCTGTGGCTTGGAGTGGCCTTCACAAACGCATACTCTTATCTCATTGGGATGGCCAGCTCTCCTACATGCATTTACTACAGTTGCGAAGAAACCATCGCGCACCTTCTGTGTGAGTGCACCCATTTCAACGCGCAAAGACAAGAACTCACTGCAGCTCTGGATAGACTAGACGATCGGCCTTTGTCGCAACAAAGGATTCTGGGTCATTGGCCGAGCCCATCCTCAGCTCAGAAGGATTTGAAAGCTTTGCTGCGCTTTTTGCGGACAACTGGCCTCAGAGACAGACTTTAGTGTCTTAGACTCTTTGATGTTGCCTTTCCTCTGTCGCATTTTTCTTGTAATTTCTCCCTCTCTTCGCAACATTTATTTTTAACATCTTTCATTCCCCTCACCCCTTTCCCCAGCACAGGGTGGCCAGCCGGTCTAAGAACTGGCTAACCTCCCTGTCTTTCCGCTCAAACTTTCTTCCTCCTTATTCCCGGTAACATCATTGGTGGAGGTGCTGGGTATCGATCCCAGTACCTCTCGCCTATTCGAAGCGACGACATGCTTCGATGACCGACTCCACCGTCGAGCAGTCCTTGCACAGCAGAAAATTGAAGGCGTCATCGGCAAATCCTTTCAGAATGTGTCCGACTTTGTCCTCGTCGAGCATGTCCTTGTCGAGGTAGCGGCACAAAGCCAACACGTCTTGGATATACTCGATGTACGGCTACGGCTCTGTGAATGTCTGGGCACGAGTCGCAAGCTGTTTTTTTATATGATACTGTGTCGTGAGCAAGAACCCTGCAGAAGGAGAAGAAAAAAGAAATACAACATAGACAACCATCAGTACAGCGCGAGTGCGCACCGAAATGTGAAGCACTAGGCGCGTGACTCGAGCTCTGATCGGGACGCCAGCGACGATGCGCTGGCATTGTCGACGTGAGCTTGCAAGGAGAAGGTCACGTCACCAAGAAGCGCGCTGATGACGGGAGTGGCAGGTCATTGACTCAGCAACCTGTGACGCGGGCGTCCTGAGAAATAGATGGAGACCTCGACCTGCTTTGACGGAAGCTGCTTGTGATGCAGCAGCCGCGCACAGAAAGCGGTGACGTTTCTGGCGCAATCCCCTTTTGAAGGAAGCCGCCGAAGATAATCCCCGGTTGGCCACGCCAGCGGGTAGCACCGGTTACACCCGCCGCCCCTAGGCATAATTTCGAATGCCTCCGCCACGTCAGCAACGACGTCAGGTGACGACGAACGACGAGTCGGCCGTAGCAGAAATGCCAACGTCCACCAAGAGCGGCGATACAGGAAGCCGACACGATTGAGCGGGACAATGACGAGAAGAGTGTCTGCTGTGACAAGTAAGGTCGACAAGGAGCACAAAGGCTACAGAGTTGCGGGACGCTATTTAGGACAGTTTAGTCTGAATGCGGGTTCGTTTGTAGATTAGTGGTATTATAATTTGGAGCTATTACTATTTGTGTTGTACATTTTTTTTGTATATTCTCGAGTAATATCAGTGTTTAATAAATAAAATGGGGTGTGCTGACAACCTAGTCGTGTCTCAGTTTTTCACCCGCAGCCATACCTAATCCGTGACATGTAGGCGCTCCATGCTTTTTTACTGTTGTCTGGCACTACTCCTTAATATTCAGTGTCACAATGCAGTTCAAAAGTTTGAAGTAGCCCAAGCTCTAATGAGCGTTGCCTTCTCGACACAATCGGCCGAACCACTCAGCCATGCGAAAAGTCAGAAAAGTCATGGAAGCTGCATTCTACGCTCACATTTACGTATTATTATGACCATCACAACAAGAACACAAATTCAAGTACACTTTATTTTTAAAATTGCTTTCAGGGCAAAAAAAAAATGCTCGAGATAGCAAACCCAGCATGCCAAAAGGATGATGTGGAGCTTCAGCGGCTCCCAGTATTAATTCTTTCGTGTTGTAGCTCTGACTTCGACAAGTTCGTGAGAATTTGACTTATGTGCGAGTGGTGGGTAAATTTATATAGAACTCGCAACGAAGACGACGCAGTTTTTTACTGCGCCATGACCACGCGGTATTTTGTGCAACAACAAAACAGGGCCCACTATACCGTTCGGACATTCAACTTTGACGGTTAAGCAATCGACAACAAAACAATATAAACAAACGTCTTTCACCATTTAAAATATTACCAACTTCATCATACTGAATTACATTAAAAAACAACGTATGATTGTTCAAGAAAGCTAGCTTGCGAGCTCTCAAAGGTCGGTATTCTTTTAGTAAAGCTTTGAGAGAGCTGTATATTGAATCTATGTGTACATGCACGAGGTCGCCTTGGCAACTTGGTGCCTGCCAAAACACGTCTACAAATGCTACGAAGACATGCAGGGAAGAGCTGTCTGCCGCAATAGTAACTTTTTTTTACGAAGCAAGCTTTGCGCTCATTGGCATTCTTTGATTTGGCGAATTTACGCCAAGCTTCGCAGCTGAGTTAGGTCTGCAAATGTTCCACTGCACAGCTCATTCTGCAACCTCATAATACTTGAGACCAATGTAGAACAAATCTCAAGAATGATCAGCTCGAGCACTGCTTATATCCGCACTATTGGCTCAAAAACTCCGACTTTCACATTGCTGTAAGCGTCTCTGTGAACTCAGACATTACAATATCGAGCCGCTTCGGCTACTCTTTGAACTAGCGTTATTCTTTTATTTCACGCAGTTTGTTCCCATTTACACTTTTTAAAGTGTGTGTGGTGCGAATCTTTTAATAACTTGTCATTCGTCCTACGTAAAAAAAAAAACTCCTCTTTTCCCAATCTTCCAGCCGGTTCAAAAACAAGCCTGGTCAAAGTGAATACAGCTGTCTCAAGGGGTGTCTGTAACCAGATTATACGCAACTTTTGTGACTAAGCAGGTTGTGTCACATTTACGCGGGTGAGCAGAAGCATTCTTTTCAGACGACATGAGGTCATTGTTCATGCAGTTTTCTTTGGTTTTCTAACAGTAAGTACACCACAATGACTAAAGTGCTCACTCACTGACCCGAACGACGCTGGTTCGATTGCAGCATCGGCCGTCGCATTGCGGTAGAGGTGAAATACTATACGACCGTGCAATGTGCAATGTCGATGTGCGTTAAATAATGCCAGATGGTCCTAAATTTTCAGATTTCTACTATGGCCTGTCTCGTAACCATATTTGAGGTTATAATATTATTAATAATATAGCCACAATAAGCTTTTTCTCAATATCTCAAATACTATTTCATTAGTACATCTCGCAAAACATTCATCATGTCATTTACATGATTTTTTGATTTTGTGTCATTATGACAGATTTATGAATTCAGTAATCTTAGTGTTGTTTTTGATAGCACGCTATTTTTTTCTGGCTCACACTAAGCGTGTTGGCATGCTAGGCCTTCATCTTGTCGGCCATGCTTGCAGAATCTTTGGAGAATTGAAATTCCTACAGTCTTCCACAAATTGCACACAGCTTTATGTTTTCGTCAACTTGATTATGCATCTGTGATCTGAAATGGCATTGCCAAATCCAGCAGTAACGCCATGAGGCGAGTCGAGAAAAAAATTCATAAGCCTTTTTAGCCATCGTTTCCCGATAAATTTTTCTGCATCTAGTTCTAACACTGCTGGACTATCGTTAATGTCATGACTCTACTGCCGACGACATGGCGTTGACCTGTTGTTTCTTTACAAGCTAGTTCGTCGTATGATATTCTGTCCTTTACTTCTCAGTTATAATAATTTTTGAATTGCGCGTAAGTTTTTTCGAGCACTGCCTGCGGTGCTTCTGAAAAGAAGTACCTGCTCAAATCTCATGTAGGGCAGCGTAGTGTCGATAGGCTATTTTCCTGTTTTGTATGCGGCCAAGGAGAATGTTTGGAAATATCTTTTTATGTGACAAGCTTCTATATATCAGAATGCACGTTTAGAAAAATTGCCACGTTTTCAAGCTTTGTAAAAAAGAAAAGCACTGAAGTAACTTCGTATAAAGAAACCAAAGTCGCAAGTGCGTTGACAGCTGACTGAAATTTCAGTTACGTATCTGACTTTCGTATGGACCATCGAGGTAACGAACATAGAAAGAAACATTGTGCCTGAAGGAGGTGCATACTTCCGTACTACCTGCTAGAGATCACAGTCCGGTGTGACAGTAGCAATAAGAGGCCTGCGTGTCCGGGATTAGGATTGATCGCAGTGTTCGGACCTTGCCTTATTGCAGTTGACGTTCCAGGAAAGGAAACTTCACTTCAAAGGTCAGCGAATCGAATAAGGTTTCAGTCAGTGAATTCGCGTCCTGTTTTTTGCCTTTTTTTAGATATACTTTGTTCGTATTGCTTACGTCGACTGGATAAGGAGACTTTCTCTTTGTTTTCTTTGTTTATTGTTACATGTTTTTTTGAAGTCGAGTTTTCTATGTACTGGTGGAAAGTAGCAGACGGCTTGAACTTCGGAAACGAAAGAATGATTCGGTGAAAGAACCAGCAGATTAAGTTCACTTATATTAGCTATAAATGTTCTGTCAAGCTGATACTAAATAATAGTATTTGTTATTATCCGTTTTAATGGAATAGTTGTCTTGATTCAATGCCAATCTTGCAAATGGGCTGTCTCGCTTAGTTTATTTTAATCATGTCACATACCTCTGTTCGGCTATGAGAAAGAAGAACGTGCTGCCTGCTCAAAGCACGAATAGACCAGCGAAACGCTGGGACCACTTGTCGAGATCATACACGCGCAGGACTTCCACGCTTCTTCGCAGAGTAGTAAGGAATGACCGCGTGGCCTGGCATTTTTTTCCGTGTCTATCCATTTATCGTCTGAGCCACGTGATCGATGCTTCGATCACGTTCAGAGCGAGGTTTGCTATTTCCGATGCTGCGTGTCTGTAGGCTAGTTGAACGAGCTGTTATGAATAGGAAGCCAATTCGTGACTTGGTGGTACGTCACGTTCTACGAAAAAGCAATTCTGTCGAATGAGAGCTTTCATTGCTGTGCACCGCGTATCTTGTTTCATCGCGTTTAGGTCAGCTCCAATCACGTTCATCGCCTTGCAGATTCGGGGTCAATGCTTTGCGTTTGGTAAAAATTAAGTCGATCTCCTTTAATTTTCGCAATTTAGTGACGCATTTTATCTGTCCGTTCATGATATACAGTTTGTCTTTTTGCACGTTTCTGAATAATCAATTTGGGAAGGCCAAAACGCCAACAAATAAGTGAAGAGAACAGTGCCGAAATTTCTGCTCTGAGCAGGCCTCCCTCGCTAAACGAGTATGACGCTCCTGTACTTGACCGTTTGTGCGTCTTTTTCTCGTTTCTTTTCTTAATTGTTTTCATATTTTCTCTTTTTACCTTGCTATCACCCTTGCCTCTTTCTTGAAGTAGGGTCGCAAATCAAAAAATTTCTTCTGGTCAACAGCCCTGCCTTTCACTTAACCTTATACACTGTCTCTCTTACTGATTTTTTATCAGCTATTTTGTAACAATAACACTCCTATTATGGTGGAAGGTAGCAAGGTGGCGGAAGGAGTAAGAGAACCGTTGGTGCTGGGCTCAATCTTCGCTTAACAATAAATCTTTTGGAAACACAGTTGAGGAATTTACTCAATTTGTGCGGTGCATTTCCTTTTATGACGATGACAGTTGTCTTGTGCAGGCCGCACCATACCACATGCCCAATAAGCCGCACAAAAACGGCTAGCCTGAACAGCTTGGCTGGTAAAAGTGAAAAGTGATTCGCGGCCTTTTCCACAGAAAATGAGCAAACAAGGACCTGCATTTTGTTCATTAGTGCTCTGGGAATTGACCTCGCTGAACGGGCCGGCTCTTGTTACTTTCGCTTTCGAGCCTTACCTCAAGCCATTCTCTACACTGTTATGAAAAAATTGCGTGGCGTCTTGGCATGTAATTTTAGTTTGCAAGCCTTTATTTTATTCATCGATGACACCAAAGAGCAAAAGTTAAAACAAAAAATAAAATAAAAAATAGCTGAGCCCTAAACGCGGACAAGACAGCGCCATAAAAAAAAGAACATGTGTTCTGTCAAAGAACATCTGTTCTGTTATACCTGTTTTGCTCTGTAGAGCATTAGGTTAATATAACTTCAGCTGATTCCTTTCTAAAAACTCCACCACAGAAAAAAAGAAGGTTACTGAAATTACATATTTTTTTCAATCAATCAATCATTTTATTTCCTTTAGGTAAGGTGGAGTACAGAACTAAAAGCTCAAGGGCTTGACGAGGTCCTGACCCCGTCCACAAGTTGACAAAGCAGCAGGAATGGCAGTCAATCATGCACCACAAATATGAAATAAACATATAGGTATAACGTCATAAAAAAGAAATACAAAAGTTTATGAGAACAGTGCTAAGATAAAAAAGAAAGTAGTTCAAATGTATGGTCATGAAGCGGCATGAACATGAAAAACAATAATAAAAAGGAATGAATGGGCATGAATTCTGAGAGATGGATCATTGAGGTTAATGTATCAGTTGGGCGAAGTGTTGAATCTGGCAGTTTCGGTTAGAGGAAGGATCGAAATCTTCGCGGTTTAAAAAGTTTAACAAAGAAGGTAGTCTGTAGGACAATAATTGTTTGTCATAAAAAGTTCTTGGGGTGGGTACAGTCCAAACTTCTTTGTGCCTAGTGAGTCGAACACTTGTGTTCACGCTATGATTAGCAAGATTTATTGTGGTATTGGTACCATGTTTGACAAACTCTTTATAGCATAACATCAGCCTGTAATTGTACAAAAAGAAAACTGGAAGAATATAACATTATAGAAAAAGAAGTTTTGTAGAGGACAGATAGTGTTCAGCCGCAATAAGTCGTACGGCCCTTTTCTGTAGTAAGTGCAACTCGCGCAAATTCGTCACACCGGTTGTGCACCACACTAAGCTACAGTGCTGTAACAAAGATAATACCACTGCATTGTATGTCATAATTCTCACCTTAGTGGGAAGAAGAGATCGCATACGTGCAAGGACACCAATCGCCGATGACATCTTAGAGTATAGAATATCAGCATGTACATTCCACGTAAGGTGTCGTGAAAAATATACACCAAGAATACTACCAGAATCAACCATGTCTAACTGCTGAGAGCCCAGAAATAAGCTCATCTTATTTATCAAGGTTTTTCCTTTGGGCGTATATAAAATGACTTGTGTTTTTGAAGGGTTTAGTTTTAGTAAATTCACTGAAGCCCAGGTATCTATAGCAGACAGTGTTTCATTAGTCATTTCTTCTATCTCTGTTTCCCTGCTCCCTGTAATAAAAACTGTTGTGTCATCGGCGTAAAAGACAAATGTTGCGTTGTTTGTGCAGTGTACAATGTCATTAATATAAACCAAAAATAAAAGTGGCCCTAAAATACTTCCTCGTGGCACACCTACAACGACCGGCTTCCTCGCAGATATTTCATTGTTGGCATCTACGAATTGTGTCCTGTCTGAAAGGTAGGATTTTAAAAGAGCATGCGCTGTCCCACGCACACTATAATTTTCTAATTTGCTGAGAAGGATAAAATGATTGATTAGGTTAAATGCCTTAGAAAAATCGACGTATATGCATAATGCCATTTTTTTACGACTAAATGCATCTATGATTAATTCTTTATGAGTCAAGAGGGCAGTTTCAGTAGAGTGATGCTTCCTGAACCCATGTTGAAAATCATGAAGCAAATTGTGGTGATTAAAAAATGACAACAATCTTATATGCATTAATTTTTCTATTGCTTTTGAAACCGTTGGGATTATTGCAATAGGTCTATAATTGTTAATGTTCTCTTTAGTACCATGCTTGTAAACAGGAACAACGCGTGAAATCTGCAATTGTTCTGGAAATACACCTGTAGATAATATTACATTATAAATATGGGTAAGGGCAGGGCATATGATGTCAAGCACATGCTTTATGGGGCGAATCTAGATACCATCGGCGTCCAAAGAGCGGCTGTTACTAATAGTACTGAAGCAAGAAAAAATTTCCAGGGGTGTAGTTGGGGCAAGAAATAGAGTGTTACTAAACGCGTTTACAGGCAGGAACTGAGCATAGTTATCGAGGCGATCAACATTATTTAACTGAGGTTTCAATGAAGACAACTCAATAAACGCATTCGGTATCGCATTTCCCAAAATGTTTTGGCCATTGTGACTCAAAACGTCCGTAAGTACTGAAAGTGAAGTAGGCTTTAACAAAGCATTCAGTTTGCGCCAGACCACATCACTTTTTTGATTGACTGGGTCACTAAACATTGCTACAAAAATAAGCATTCTTTGCAGACCTAAGCTGACTTGTTAAACTATTTCAATATTTTTAAATTCGCTCAGGAGGGCTGGATCTCTAGACTTGACAAATTGAGCATACAGGGAATGTTTGCGTTTTTTCATACGAAGAAGCTCAGGCGTTAGCCAATGTTTGCGTGTCCTGGATGCCCGTGCCACTTTTTTCTTGGGGAAATGATCATGATAAAGTGTTTGGAAAGTGCTAATAAAAGCATTGTATGCAGCGTCACTATCTTTCGATTCGTAAACGCTATGCCATGCCTCTTGGGCAATAACTTTGCGAAATTCTTCAAGATTTGATGAGGTAATAGATTCAATAAGAACTGGCTTTATAGTTTTACTAGCAATGGAGTGCATTCGATTTACCAGTAATATAATACCTAGGCGATCACTAATGTCAGTGTACACAGCATCGGCCTCTAACAAGTTGATGTTAATGTTTGAGATGAATACATCTAACAGGGATGCGCCGTCGATAGTCACACGTGTTGCAGAAGATATTTGTGTTTGAAAAACCGTAAGTTGTGATGAGTGAATGGAAATCTTTTTGTAACGGGGACGATGAAAGCATGTTTATATTGAAGTCACCACCCAAGACCAGGTTGATTTTCTCTTCTTATGAATAGCTGAAAAGCTTTTCAAGGAATGCAAAAAATCTTGTTTTATCACCAGATGGAGGTCTGTACATAACGGAGAACATGTTGTTACGGCTTTGCACTGTTAACACCTCATAATCAGGGGTTACATCAGTAAATTAGACCAGGAGCTCAGCCAAGATATTTTCCTTGAGAAAGAGTGCGATGCCACCCCGTCGCTTATCACGACGATTTCGGAGGAACGATTGATAGCCAGGAAGCTGAAACATGTCCGATGTGGGCGTTAACCAAGTTTCAGTTAACATTATAACTGAAAACAATGCTTCGAAAGTGTCGAGTAGGAAGCTGAAATCGTCTATTTTGTTTGGCAGTGAATGAATATTCTGTAGAAAAAACGTCCATTTTGGTTTTTTAGGCTGAAGCTAAATCTTCTATTCCGGAAGGCACGTAACCCATTATCAAGCCAAGTCCAACTTCGTTAGGTCCCATTAGCAAATTTTGGACATGTCCCCTGTGCTTCCAATGACACACACCCGGCCATCCTCCGTTTCCATCGCCTTGATACGACAACCATCAGTCCAAAGAAACTTCCACTTTTTTTCTTTTTTCAGAGCTAATGCCCGCGCAAGAAGGCGCTTGTTTTCAAGCGTCAAGTGTTCATTGATAAAGATTGGAACGACCGCGGTCTGTGGGAGGTCAAGGTCTGCCGTAATTAACCTAGCTTTCCTAGATTTGCTGATAAAGTCAGCTTTATTTGTTCTCACAGTCAGCTTTCTTTTTTCTCAAAAAAAAAAGAAGGTTACTCAAATTACATATTGAGTAGCTAAACAAAATTGGCAGCATATCCACGAGTGAATAATGGAGAGTGGGGCGAAGCATTCGCTAGTCCATTCGTTCTTGCTTCGGTCCGTCCATGCGTCCGTCTGTGTGACCGTCCATCCGTCCATCCACCCGTACGTGCGTGCGTCTGTTCGTGCGTCCGTCCCTGCATTCGTCCATGCATCCGCCCCTGCGTCCGTTCATGCGTCCGTCTATGCATCTGTCTGTGTGTCCGTTCGTCCAGCTATCCAACACTCCGAGTATCAACACCTCGCATTTTTTCATCATATATTCCACATATAGAAGCACCGCCATCCAACGGTCATTCCAAGGACTAAACAAGAGGTGGCACAAGCACACTTTCTTACGGCTTGCGCTTCGGGTCTACTTCCCACCTTCAACCACCTTGAGTTCATGGTATATACTAGTTCACTGTATTCATGGCACTGCGGCCCAATGCTCGCTAAACCTTTCTAAAACCAAGGAGGTTACGCGCAGCGAGTATAACGTAGCAATCTTTCTCCTGTCAAATAGTGCTCAATGTACATGCTTAATGACTGCTAATGGGAAATAAGAGACAGGAAAATTCAGGTTTTTACTTTCTCACGGCTTGCGCTTCCTATCTACTTCCCACCTCTAACCACCTCGAGTTCATTCATGGTATATACTAGTTCATTGTACTCATGGCACTGCGGGTCAACACTCGCTCAACCTTTCTAAAACTAAGGAGGTTACACCCAGCAAGTATAACGTAGCAACCCTTTCTTGTCAGATAGTGCTCAATGTAGATACCAATGGCTGCTAATGGTGATCGCAGCGTGTGCGTTAACTAAAAGCAGAATAATCCTGTCTCTCATTCCTCATTAGCAGCCATTGGCATGTGCATTGAGCACTATTTTTATTGTTCAACAACGCACACAAGAAATCTCTCACCGGCACCACCTTCGAGGTGAAAATGTTACACTCGTTACATACTACAACGGTTACGAGGAACGAACGGAGCTATAAGGAGCTTCGCCCGTAAAAGAAAAAAGAATGCATCATTTGCACATATACAGGTTAAAATAACATGGTAAAGTGCAGTTCACTTGCACATGTTCACATTGCAACAAAACGTCATAAGCACACCTTCCTAGTTCTCTCCGACGACATATAGAGACATTATTCCAGAGAAATTTACCTGAAGTAACATACACTAGCAGCACCCTGCACAAAGTACACCAATCCAGCTCCCCAGAATGCTACTGTGGAGACGAAGAGGAGAATGTATGGTACATTTCTTTGAAGTCTGTAAAGTACGCGAATTACCAAGAGAAATTGGCCGCATATATCCGTGTTTCACTGGAAAGGACGTTGACTGACGATAGTCTTCTGTCTGAAGGCGCTGAGTGAGATAGATTGCCATCTGGCAGTAATGTTAAGAAACGAGCTTTTTTTAAGGGCAACGCCACTGGTAGGAATCAGTACCGCGTCGTTTCAGTTAAAGGGGCCCTGCAACACTTTTATTGTGGTAGCAATACCATAGACACTCTCGGTTGAATTTCGCCGCTGGCATCAGCGTCGACATCGTCGTTGGCGTACACGTGGGCGTCGCCCTCACTCACCGTATATGTACATTTATCTATATAAAAGAAAACGCAAGAAAGAAAGAAATCCAGAATAAGACTCCGGCACGCGGAATCTACCTTGGGACCTCTGAAATCTGACTGCGAGGCGTTAACCACTTATCCACGAAGCAACACGTCTTTAAACTATCAAACGGCAAGCTATTTATATCTGACACTTACCGCTGGTGACGGGCATCTCGAGGGGAGGGAGAGGTATTGCGTTTTCAGCATTACTAGGGCGCAATCATCGCGCGTTGCCACATTGTCCCGACGCGGCGGTGCGCGCGCTCTCATCTCCCACACGTACTTTGCCTCGCGGAGAGGAAGGGTGGATGTAAAGAACCTGGACGCTCACTCGCACGCCCTTATCTCGCGGTGGGGGAAGAACGTATGTTTCGGCTGGCCTTTAGCTTTTACTGGAACGATTTTGGCGGTGTTCCAATGCCCACCGTAGAGCGCTAAATAGACAGCTAAATAGACGGCGGCCATCTTAAGTCCTATTCCAGTTTTCACGTAGCCAGCAAAGCAGACAGCTCCGAGAAGACCACATCGTAGAGAAATACGATGCCAGCTACTTTGCTGTCTAAACAAGATGGCGGCTCAGCGAATCGATCTGACAAGTCAAATCTCGCAAGAGTGGTCGTCTACACACAAGCAGACGCTTTCCCAGATGCTCAATGTGAGTAACGTTTATGTGTTTTTGATTTCAACACGAAATAATCCAGAAATTACAACTGTTACGTTTGTTCCTTTTAGTTTTTTTCTTCTCCATGCAAGGTGGCGCATCGTCGCGTAAAAGCTGTGTAAACGTGTTCCAATTATCGGACAGCACGGGCTCGGTGCAGTCTTCTAAGCAGTCTGCGTAGAATGTCTACGTGCTGTCTTAGAATTGGAACACAGCCTCTGTTGTAGTTACGGGGCGCACAAAGGTCACTGCAATCGCTGCATAGTCTCTGTTTGCGGAAAGACCGCGTTGTTCAGATACAGCGAAGTAACAACTGAGACGCTTATTCGCGTTCATCTGTACCTGTGAGTACGTTTCGTGCGTTATTTGTGCGTGAGAAATGCGGGGCACGTTTCGATCTGGTAGCCATTCTGGGCGTTACCATGCAACTTATGCTATTGCGTTCATTGCTTCGCTTTTGCGGCAAAGCAGTTACACTGTGGCGAAGCAGCTAGCCATGCAATAGATTCACTAAAGGAGCTTATTGCCTCAGGAATTCACCACCGCCATTTTTTAAAAGCCATCTGTCATGAGCGGAGTTCCTAAGATTTGTTGCACCCTGCTATTGCATTCTTGTGTCAGGTTTGGTAAATAAAGGCCTTCGGGCTAGGTGTGAAATGCTGTTTTTATGAAAGAGAAAAAAAAAGCGAGCGTTTGATTTGCGTAAAATGATATATTTGCACACAAGAAGGAAGAACACAGAAAGAAAACACTAAGATGAACAAAAAGATAAACTAACACGCACTGGTCAGACAGAAGATTGACACAATCATCGTTAACGAGGGAAAAAGTTTAGGAGTCTATAGGAAAAAAAAAACATGGCTTCTCAGTGCGACCACGTGTGCATGCGTGGACAATCGCAGCCTGCCCTAACGATCTTTGTAAAGAGCGTGCGCGCCACGTTCAACTTAGCCAATGGCTGCTACAGCGGCGGCGACGAGTCAATTTCAAGCTTGTTTTGACATTATTCAAGAGAAGAGAATGCATCTTTCAGCATACCTTGATAAATTATTGTGATAAATTGTTATTCCAGGCCATCTCCTCCAACTTAATATTTGGCTCTAGTGTTCTAGGGAGCCTTTACTATCAATTGGCAGCGTTTTGCTGACCATGCACAAAAAGTGTTGCAGAACCCCATTACCCCCGTATTCATAAACGCACCTTGACTTGAACTTGACTTGAAACCACGTTCGATGCAGTGCGTTTGAAACGCGTGTGTGTGTTTGTGCTGCCTTGGCACCACCTAAAGACAGCGCGTTCGAAACGCGTTTGTGCTGTATTGAAGTCGGTGGCAAGTCAAGTCAAGCAGTGTTTCTGAATACGATGGATAAAGCCCCTGAATTTTTCAGCAAAGCGTAGTAGACACCCTCTTTTCCATTCATAGCATTGCATTGTAAGCGCAGCGCATACAAATAAGTATTTAGAGTTGCGTATATGTGCATTTTAAAAATAAAAAGACACACTACTTATCATTTGCGTATTGATATCGCGCCCCAAATATGCGTAATATTCGCTTTTTGATTGACCGTTGAGTGTTCGCAAGTATAAACACAGCCACCACGTCAAGATCGGTAGGCAGTAAGCACAGGCTTAAGCTTTCGCCACATGGCTGAATCATTAGGACAGACACCAACAGACAGACAGATCAAAATTTTGTGTCTAAATATCTTAGGAAAAAGTTTCGTCTTTAAAATTAAAGAAGTGATTAGCAAATTCGAACTGGTGCCCCCTAACACTACAAAATGTACTTGAACCGTAGCCTTAAATGCCTCTCCAAAAGAAAGCGAACATCCTCCTGAGAAACTCTCAGTCGGCACTGGACTGGATAACCGTTTTAGGGGTGAAGCTCCTTGAAAGCAGCACCCGTTGGTCCCTCGTAGTAGTGCGCAACATGTCTTACGCTTTGACCTGCAAGGTGGTGCTGGTGGGAGATTTTGCCTGTGCGTTGTTGAACAATAAAAAATTCGCAGCGTGCGCGTTAACTAAAAATCAAATTATCCTGTCTCTTATTCCATATTAGCAGCCATTGGCATGTACATAGAGCACAATCGGACAAGAAAGCGTTGCTATGTTGTACTCGCTGGGCGTAACCTCCTTGGCTTTAGAAAAGTTTAGTGAACGTTGGGCCGCAGTGCCATGAATTCAGTGAACTAGTATAAACCATGAAGTTGAGGTGGTTAAAGGTGGGAAGTAGACACGAAGCGCACACCGTAAGAAAGTGTGCGTGTGCCACCTCTTGTTTATACCTTGGAATGTCCGCTGGATGACGGTGCTTCTATATGTGGAATATATGATGAAAAGGTGAGAGATGGTGGTACTTGGAGTGTTGACTAGATGGACGAACGGACACACAGAAAGATGCATGGACGGACGCACGGATGGCTGCATAGACGGATGGACGCAGGGGTGAATGCATGGACGTACTCAGGGATGAACGCACGGATGGACGTGTGGATGCATGAACAGACGCACGCACGGACGGGCGGATGGACGCACCGACGGTCACACAGACGGACGCATAGACGGACGGAAGCAAGAACGAATGGACGAACAGATGCTTCGCCTCAATCTCCATCATTCACCTCGTGGATATGCTGCCATTTTTTATATGCGGCTACGTGTTGGTATATAAGGCATAATGAGTTACCTTAAATACTGCAGGAAGAAAGACAGTCATGGCGTAATACAGCGTAAGGACGAACAAGCGGCTGGGGAAATGCGGTCGTGTGACTTTTAAAAGAAGCGGGCAGTGGCGAAGTGTCCGTGCCTCGCTTCAAAAGCCGCGAAACCAGATAAGAGCGGGCGCTTCTACTCAGTTTCGCAGGCGCCTCTGAGAAGGGACTTGCCGAGGCGTACACACTGTATCCGCGTTAGGGCTTAAGAATATGGGCTTCACACCCCCGTGGACCAATGTCGAATAAGGGTGCACCCATTGCCTCAGTCTCCACGTTAGCACATGACCGGAAAATTAAACTATCAACACTAACGTGGCGCTGTATGCCGTCCGTCAGTGCGAGCAAAAGTATTTTGTCTGCTGAGACGGCCGATCAACGATAAGAGCGTGGAATGGGTGGACAAGCGCGACCACGCAGAGCGTAAAAAGGGCGCCTATTTTTTCATCGTGTTTTGACCTGTCCTGATCCAATCAGCCGGCATTAGCTCCCTTCGCATCACTGTCTTCCCGCTACAAGCCTAAAGCATGTCGATTTTACTCTCCGCAACTTTCTCTTGTTCGTGCTACATTTGATCGTCTCCTATTACGCGGCAACGTTTGTGTGTAAGCGAGGCTTGTTAGGAACGGGACGTGACATATGCCGTCCTGGTTAGCGAAAATTGTCGTTCAGCTGACAGCAGGCAAGAAGAAAAATAATAGTTAAGGACGACATAACGAAAACAGCAAACGGGAAGTGTGGACTGGTTGCAGCGTCGATGCAGCGCTGACAAAAGTAGAAGAAAGAAACGTTTCAGCCCTGTGTCATTACTAAGAATCAATCCAAGCAGAGATGATAATCTGCTACTGCCATGAGAGGCACGAGAGAAGAAAAAAAAGCCCGTCTTCCTTTGTTAGATTGCAAGAGATTGCAAGAGATCGAAGAAATGAGAAGCAGCGTTCCTCTTTCCTTGTCTCCTCGGATACAACGAGTATGGCGCACAATGGCCGTTGCATACACAGTAGGTTAATTGTCTATTTACTCCGCATTTCTTTCCTTTTTTGCATTTTTTGTGAGTAACGACAAAGATGCTCACTGTAGGAACCATATGCGACCCAATAGAGGAAACAATATTGTGACAGAGCACGTAGGAACGTCTGTATTCAGACAATTCAGAAAACGGCATTGGATGTGTTCTCACATGTCAATGACGTCACGTCTTTGTTGAGACAGAGAAACTGAAACGAGAGTAAATATCAAAAGCAAGGGAGGGTAATGTGAATAGAAATGTTTGTTTTCAATACCTTTACTTCGTAACTACTGGCCAGGATGAAGACAACGTCGTGGTGGTACGAAGTGTACTGTATACTCAGATTCTTATCTGAATGTCACAGGTTCTATCTCGACCATGGCGGTCTCATTTCGACGACGCTTGAATTCTAGGAGTCTGTCCACTTAGATTTTGACGGATGTTATAGAACTCAACGTTGTCAAAATTCCTGGCGTCTTCAACTGCGCGTTACCTCATAAGCATATCGTGGTGTCCGCCCCACGATATGCCAGACATTCGAAAGCCTTTGTCTCCCGTATGGAGGACTCTTCGAGGTATTCACTCGCATCCGCAACAGCGTCATCCCTTCGCCGCTCTGGCGCTACATCAACGTTGCTCGCAGCTTGATGTTTCTGGCGAATTTTGTGCAAAATCACCGGCAACATTTCTATACCGATTAATCTATTGCCACGGGACGTTCCAGTCACACGAGATGAGCAACTGAAGGTTGCATTCACTATGGAAAAATTTCATGCAGCATTAAACTCATGCAGACGCTCGTCGTCCCCAGGTCTGGATGGAGTGAGCTATGCTGCCCTACGTCACCTATGCCCGAAGGCACAGCGCTGTCTCCTGGACATTTTAAATAAGTCTTGGCATGATGCAATAGTGCCTGATTAGTGGAAGTGTATTCGCCTGGTGCCTTTGTTAAAGCCCGGAAAGTCTCCATTAGATTTAGCATCATACCGGCCTATAGCACTAGCAAGCTGCGTCGGCAAGGTCATGGAGAGGATGCTGCTTACACGCATGGAATGGTACCTGGAGCATTAAAACACCTATCCTGATGCTATGGCTGGCTTTCGACAACGTCGGTCCTCAATTGATAACGTCATCGACTTAGTGACTTCTGTTTAGCAACAGAAAGCTAAGAAGCGGCTGTCGGTAGCTCTGTTCTTAGACGTGTAAAGTGCCTACGACAACGGGGATCCATGAGGCTGTTTTCAATGCTCTTGAAGCAGCTGAACTTGGAGGTTGTGTCTTTTGATGGGTAAGAAGCTACCCCACAAAGAGATCCATGTTCATTCTAACTGAAGATAGACCTAGCTACGAATAAGCATTTCACAAGTCGTGGGGTGCCACAGGACGGCGTTTTGAGTCCGACTCTTTTCAACCTGGTTCTGGTGGGGCTCACCGAGATGCTGCCACAGACGGCTGTCATCTGTATCAGTGCAGAAAGTGCAGATGACGGCTGTTATCTCTCTACGCTGATGATATCTGCACTTGGGCGTCCGGCGTTTTACGGCCTGAAGTGCGTGAAAGAATACAGAAAGGGGCAACAATGACATCAGCATACCTTCGCCAGCAAGGTTTGACTATCACCACAGAAAAATGCGCAGCGGTGGCGTTTACACGCAAACCGATGTCTTTCTACCCATTGTGCATCGATGGCAGATCAATCGAATATAAGAGCAGTCATAGATTCTTATGTGTCATCGTAGATCGTGACCGAACCTGGAGCCCGCATGCCGCATACTTGAAGAAAAAGCTCAATGGCATTGAGAATGCATTCAAGTTCGTCGCCGGAAAATCATGGGGCCCATCCGTGCACACCATGTTCCAGCTTTATACAGCCCTCTTTCTCGTAATTCTCCGGTAAAGCCTTCCTGTCCTGTCCAACACGTGCCAGACTAACATCCGTGCCCTACAGAGCGTGCAAGCCAAAGCACTTCGGACATGTCTTGGCCTTCCAAGATGCTCATCGACAGTGGCAACTATTGTTATCGCACAAGAACAGCCGGTCACAACGCTCATCGTTTTCGAGATGCTGAGAGCGCACATTCGGCATTTATCACGGCTACCGTCTACATCATTTAGCGTGTTTGACAGCGTGGAGGCCCCATTCTTCGTTCTGAGGTATTGTGACAAAACATCAGGTACATATTACCACCTGGCTTCAAACTTGCGATGCATCCAGCAGCTGCGTTATGGAGTCTCCATCAACCTGACGTGCCCTTATCAGTTCCTGGAATCAGTTAAGAAGGCACGCATGTCACCGCTAGCCCTGAAGCAATTGACTCTGCGTCTGTTGGAGGAAAGGTACTTTGACCGCATACATGTTTACATCGATGGCTCCACTAATTCCAACAGCTCTACAGGAGTAGTGGTTGTTCCATCTGATAATGTGTTGCGTCAATACAAGTTTTCTCACACCACGACGTCGACAGCAGTAGAGCTCGCAGCGCTTCAATGTGCAGCAAAGTACATTCTTCGCCAGAAACATAACCAATGGGCCATCTTTTGCGACTCGAGGTCAGCCTTACAGACACTATGGTTTGTAATGCAGCACGGGTTACACGAACAATCAGTATATCAGATAAGGCACGACTACCACGAAGCGCTAATGGAAGGTCACGCAATTGTATTTCAGTCATTGCGGAATTGTCGGCAATGACCGCGCGGATGAAGCTGCTCGATCGGCTCATGAACAAGACCTGCGTGCGCCCATACCTCTCTTGAGAACGGACGCTGCAAGGCGACTACAATCACTTGTTCGCCGTATAACTCTCACACAATAGAATACGCCGGGTGTCTCCAACACGCACCTGTATTAGATCGACCCAAACTTGCAACTTCGTTCGTCATCCGGGCTCCCACGATGCGCTGAAACTTTACTGTGTCATATGAGGTTGCACGTGGCATTTACGAATGCGTACTCTCGTCTCCTTGGAATAGAGAGCACTTACGCATGCAACATCTGCGCCTGCCAGGAAACGCTCGAGCAGATTCTATGCCATTGCCCAGCACACCTGTCTGAACGACGTATTATGAAAGCCAAGCTCTGTCAGCTTGATTCATGGCTGCTTACAGATAAGACGATCCTGGGACCTTGGCTGACAGTTTCCCATACGCGCAAAGCCACCAAAGCCCTCTTGTAGTTTTTAAGTACCACCAGACTTCCCGACCACTCGTGAAAGAACAGTATGAGACAATGCTGCCTAGTCTCGAGCTGACTATTCATCCTTCTCTTTCTTACTCCTCTTCTTTTCTATCTCTTTCCTTTCTATTATTCTTCCTTTCCCCACCCCAAGTGCAGGGTATCCAACCGAGCCAAGCTTGGTTAACCTCCCTGCCTTTCTTCTCTATTTATCTCTCTCCCCGCACCTCAAGCCCTCGCAATTATTATTACAACCTGAAACAAGAGTACAATAAAACAATGAAAGATAATCAATGCGCAGGCACGTCTTTGAAGCAGGTCACGGTCACAATGCACTATCTCATCAAGAGATGACACGTGGCTCAATGAGCAAAGTTTTTTTATGTGGGCTCAAACAAAGCTTAGTTCGTCATTTTGCACACAACACCTCATCTTATTTTCATTACGCTATCGAACAGAAGTGAAAGCGGGGCACGTGGTGCGTTACATTGAAGTGAAATGAAAGATAAAACTTTAATCAGATGGCGATCATTTTTCAACATTTTTGCTCCAACTGCGTGCCTCAACAAATCTAAAAACTCAGAGTTACGATAACTGTCGTGCTCTATTATTAAAGTTCATATTAACCATTTTAGCCACCTTTCCCATGTATCGCAATATGACATAGTTACGTTTTCAAACTAGTCATATTCCCAAAGCGACTCAAAGATGCCGTACTGTAAGGCTCCGGATAATATCGACCATCGGGCGTTTTGAAGTGCACTAATGTCGCATAGTACATAAGCTTCTTGTTTTTCTCTTCCGTTAAAATAAGGTTGCTCCAGCGGAGATCAAACCCTCGTCTTTTGAGTCAGCAGCCAAGCACCCTTAGGTTATCGCCACGGTTGTCTACTGGTCATGGTGCCCGACCCGAAGGTCAAGGGTTATAATTCTCGACCAGTGACCGCATTACGACGGAGCCGCAAATGCTAGTGGTCCGTGTACTTTGACTCAAATGCACGTTAAATAACACCCGGTGGTTGAAATCTCTGGAGCCTTCCACTACGGGCATCTCTCATGAACGTATCTTGGTTCTGGGTGGTTAAACTTGAACACTAAGCCACTGCGGTGACTGGCTTTGCGTGTATTGTCTTCGCACGATTGTTTTACACGATTCGTTTGAGCTCAGATTGCGCTATAAATATATTGAAGTAAGTCATTAGGAGAAGTAAAAAAGTAGTCTACAGAAGCGAAAAAAAACTGACCATCTTTCTTCATTTTTTCAAACTCACTACCCTTTGAACTTGTTGTAGGCAAAAGAATTGGACAGGTGGTTATAGACCACTAGTAAGGTTGTGACGGTGACAACTGTGACTTCGTGATATTTTTCTCTTCCCCTCTACCCTTTGAGTTCCTGGGTACCACTTTCAACATCCCACTTTCATCGCATTCCTTTCCACAGCATATCGAGAAATTTTACGCTGCTGATGAATACCCCTGGCTTTCCTCTCTCTCCTACTCCCAGCCTGAGTACGTAATGCCATGTTTATTTCTCTTACTTTTTCTTTCTCGGGTGCTATTAGCGGGCTCTGTTGCCCCTAGCACGACAATACTTGAATAAAAAGTTTGTCATGCTAGCAGATATCGCGGACATTAAACTGTATTCCACCGGAAATTACGACCATTTTTCAGGCTTAAGAAGCCTTGCGCCAGTCATTCGGTGCATCGCCTGGGATGAAAATTGAACGGAGGCTTATTAAGAAGGCGGAAGCAGACTAATCACTACCACCAACATTATACTCTTTATGGCAAGCTTCGGCACAAAAAGAGTGGGAGGCTGCGATTGCTTCGCTAGGCAAAGACAGCGATAATTCGCATACCACTCACAAAACAAACGCAATAAATAAAATAGCACGAAGAACATAACGAATAAGGTGGCATAGGAACCAGAGGAATTAGAGTGACGAGTACAATGAACCCCGATCCCGGAGATAATGTGTCACTCGTATGTGCGTTTCTTTGAAAAAGAAATAATTAAGCGCGCAAAGCTTCTTTTTGCAGCATCGCATAGAGTCAAAGCCTTTTTTTTAATTCCTGCTGTCTGGAAATGGCTGTGATTGTCGCACGCACTTTGCGAGAAAGTTTTCTTTTTTTTTCAATGTCGGCGTCTTGTGATTTAGAGAGGAATTAAAAAAACGAAGCCGTGAATTCTTAGGACAGAAAAGCTGTCGTTTATATTACAACCCTCGTTGCGTACCCGACTCGTAATATTTGAGAACAGATAGAACAGTCGCAAGCGACTATGCATTGTGATGGCTGGTTGCTTTTGTTTTCCCGGTAAAATAGTTATCGCGTAGATAATAACGCATACAAATATACGCACCTAAAATCTTATTCCTTTCGGGAGCTAGAGAGTTGAGGCAGTTTTAGCAGAGAGGCTGTATCATGCTAGGAAGTCAAAAAAGGTGGAAGTCAGCGAGCACGCGACATAATAAAGAAAAACTGCTAGCATACGCTATAGCTTGCACATTGCCCATGCTTTGTTCAGTTTTTTTAGAATTTTATTAGCGTTATGCACACTCGGCGACAAGTTGTCTTGACTGCAATGTGGAAGCTACAGAGCCAAAGCGCATGCTTGCTACCACGACTTAAAGATAGTTCTTGAGCTTGCAGATCATTATATCATTTGCCTAGCTGAAATAAATTATGCTTTATTCATTATGACACTGAAACAGTTATGAAAAATTATGAGTTAAATACAGTGAATGTGAACATTGAAAAAATGCTTTCCTTTTCTTAGATAGGACCACAGTTTCAGGCAACCCGCTTTCTAAAGAAACATGGCTTCTATGACGTCAGTGTGCGGACGTAAACAAGCAGTTTAGTTCTTTCGAAAAATATGGTTCACCATTGGGTTAATCTAAATAACAAGTGAGATACAAAAACAACATGCAGATTTCATTATCTACACTGATGATGATGATAAACTCATAAGGATGGCACTCACCCACAAAGCGGGATGGGCCAAGAAGCGTGCGGCAGGATGCACTGATTTTAGGTTATGCACTGCTGATTTTTTTTACTCGTCGTATGCAATGCTCAAACCACTCGAAAATCCAGAAAGACATGCCGAAGAGCGAAGCCGGGTAAAAAAAAAAGAGATAGGGACAGCAAAAGAAAAATTCGTTGAGGTAAGACTAAGACGTACACAAGCCCACCATATCTTTCTGCACTGATAGAGAAGCAGAGAACGTCAAGTAGGAAATGGGCTATGCGTGCAGCAGGAAGCGACAAAGAGCAGATCTAATAGAGATTATCGTTGATTGCGAAGGTTTTTAAGGATCAGCGTTGCAACTTAGGCACTGAAGAGTGAACTGTATGAAATAAAGTTGGCATGGGGCGAACATGCGCCCTGTTTCTGAAGCTCTTTCTGTTAAAACCAACCCATTGCCGTTATACGACCAGAAAGGCGCAGTCGGCTACGATTGGATTATAATTAGCACCTCTCGCCTGTGCTATCGCCCTAACGCTTTTTTGTCAGTCGCATGCGTCGAGAAGATGGTACCGGCGAATTGCTCGTGTTTTGGTAGTGATCGCGCTTGATACTTCGTTAAGCTGCACCTACATATTAATGCATTTACGAATAAGATGAATGCGCTCTCATAGAACAAAGTCACGTGTGGTTCCGGATCCTCGGCACTCGCTTTTCTTACCATAAATATTAATTAACTAGCGCACTTTTATGTCATTGACGTACGTTGAGCAGGTCTTGCCCGATAAATATATTATATTTTCTTCAGGAAGTCTCCCCCACCATTAAGTTATTTGTGTTTGGTAGGTTGGTTCATTAGCTAATTTGTCGTGGGAAACGTTCTTAAGTGAGTGGCACGCTATGAGGGGCTCCTTAGTGAAGAGTGCTGAATGATTTTAACCACCTGCGGTTTTTTATGGAGTGCTAAAGTGCAAAGCACAGGGGAGCTTACCGTTCCACCTCCACTGAAATGGGAACACCACGGCCGGAATCGAAGCATTCAGGTAAGCAGCCGAATGTCTTAGCCTTTGATTAAACAGGGCTGGCTTGCTAGAGCTCCCTGCCACCTGAACGTGGACCTGCGAATGAGAACAAACATCCTCGTTGCGTCCCGGACACGTTGAAGTTCGCCGTCGCTATGGCGTAAGTTTACGCGTACACGCCGGCAGTGTGTCATGTCATTGAGTGTGATGCACTCACGTCACCCCATCACCACCATGTTGGAACACCAGTACTTTGGGACGCTCACTCTCCTACGCGCCTTGGAAGTCATCTTGTGTTTCACAACTAAAACGATCTGACAATGAAATTAACTTGTCATCAACACCACCATCATTCTACATGCAGGTTCTCGCGGTCTTTATATACGTGACCCCATCACGGTACGCTTGCTTAGTTATTCCGCTTGTATTTACTACGTTTTATATGGCTCCTACGTCTGCTCGCCTTACTGCATACGACATTCTATATTGTCACTATTGCATTCATTCGTTTACCCTGGCGAAGAAAAACTGCCTTTTTCGGTTAACCAGAACTTTTTTTTAGCCAGCGCAGCCTGAGTGAACCTAGGCTGTCCGAGTTCAGATGGAAAGACAGGAATTATTTTGTTGACTTTACCCAGAAAAGACGTGAGAAAAAAAAGTGATAGCGGCTACTTCTTTGAATATTTAGAAACGAACAGCAGAAAAAGTAGGCTGCAAGTTGAAATGACGCTTCTCGGAATCCCGGCCAAAACTTGCCTGTGAACGCAGCACAGAGGCGGGAATACATCGATTCTCGCCAGCAACCATGCGGAGCAAGAAAGCGAACCCTTGTCAACACAAGTAAAAGCGGCCAGTCTGTCTCGTTCCGGCCTCTAATTGGGAGCCACGGCTTGGAGGATCATTATGGGAGTGTTCGATTGCGTGCTATGGATTGCAGCACTGCGATAGAAGGAAAGAAAGCCGAAAAGGCGGAAGGGGGCCCTTTTTGGGGTTGTTTATCAGATATGGGCTGAGAAGAAGATCGTGATAGCTGGCAGGTAGATAAACGCACAAAAAGATGAATGGAACACAACATTGGATGAAGGCATCGAAAAGCAAGAAAAAAAAGGTAAAGGTGGAGCTGCACACTTGTTTGTCGCCATTTCTTTTCACGATGAGAGAGCAGCTGCAGCTTCATGCGTGAGAACTGTGCTTTTCCGGTCTAGTGGCTGGTAATGACCAGTGAGGTAGCAACACATCAGGTGCACGACGACCGATGCATTCGACACTCCTAAGGTGCTTAGTAGGCTTCGTAGAAAAGGCTGGTAAATCAAAGGTGAAAACGAGTCAGGTAAGAAAGGAAACAGACGAAGTTCTTACGAGCCGTTTGTCTCGACTGTTAGTGGCTGCGTGCTCATACTACATAGGGAAAACACCAGGCGGTAACATTCGATAAGGCCGTACAGAATGAAAGGCTTATATTGCTGCGCTGATAACGCAAAACCAAAGACACATCGATATTTAGCTGAAAAGGGAGTAAAAAAGAAAACAAATGAGACGTATAGAAAAGTAATAAATAAATAATAATAGCTGGGGCCCTACGTCTCAACCCCACAATATTATCCGATGCGCTTTAGTAATGAGCTCGGTAAATTTCGACCACCTGAAATTTTTTTTAACGTGCGCCTAATATAGGCCCACACGCCTCTACAATCTTGTGTTGCATCGAAATGCAACCACCGCGGCAGGGATCGGATCCCACGTTCCTCAGGTCAGCGGTCATTCAACGTATCTCCTTGACTATGGCGACGAGTAAAGGAATACTCGATTCACTCTAAGTATAGATAAAGTAAAATAGTGAACTGAGGGAGCTCGTCTTCTACTCTTTCGCCAGTTTTCCCACGCCAAGCCTCGCCATACTTAGATAAACACTCACTGATGTGTGCCATAAAAGTTAAACGACACAATTCGCACATGGACTACAAAACGGCGAACACTGGAAGGCCAGAAACCAATGTCAAGGCTCACTTCTGTAAAACTATGCATTTCATTTTCCATTTCTTTCTGCATTGTTTTTTACACAATATCTCACTCAGCTATTTCATTGATAACTTTATACGTAACAGTGTGTTGAAAGGAAAATAGCAGGAAAAAAACGGCAGGGAGGTTAACCAGCCTATAGGCAGCCGGCTTGCTACCCTGCACATGGAAGGGGGATGGGGAGATGAAAGATAGAGAGGAGAGAGGGAAGAGAGATAAACACAGCACATTAGACAGCACACGCGCGCACACTCAGTCATAGTCCTGTCTTGTATTTCGTGGTGTGTGACTATGCTGTTACAGCCGCTTGTTCAAGTCCGTGTCGCGTAGGAATTTCAACAGTGCTTTTGTTGCCTTCTGTTGCAATGTCTTCTCTCGGGCACTTGAAAGAATTTGGCTGTTCTCAATGAACGCAATAACGAACGCTAGTAACTGTCTCTGGATGTCATACAACGGACAGTCGCATAGGATGTGGTGTAGCGTCTCTTTGCAACGACAAGCACCGCAGAGAGCGTTGTGGGCCATTCCTATGACAAATGAATAGGATTTTGTAAATGGCACTCCTAGCCATAAGCGATGAAAAAGGGTGGCTTCTCTTCGGTCAAGCCCAGTGGGCATGCGGAGAGCCATCAAAGAGTACAGGTGGTGTTGACGATTCGTATCGATGCTTGGTGGGCACCATAGTGAAAACGTGATTTCACGCGCAAGTCGCCGAAGATTACTGGCAGCATCGGTCCGCGAAAGTGGTATGGCTTCTTCTCGTGTTCCTTCAAGGGCTGCCCTCGCGGCAGTATCGGCATGTTCGTTCCCTATGATGCCGCAGTGACTTGGTAGCCATTGAAGCGTCACATGATGCCCTTTCTCGTGTGAAGTGTGGAAAAGGCATCGAATATCAAAAACAAGCTGTTCATATGACCCACGACGCAGTGCTGAGAGCACAGATTGCAGGGCAGCCCTTGAGTCGGTGAAAATCGACCATTGCTGCGGTGGTTCCCGATTGACCACACAAAGTGCAGCGCGCAAAGCAGCTAGTTCCACTGCTGTAGATGCCGTGGAGTGGTCAATCCTAAAGCTCATGGTAACACCTCTTGCTGGGACAACTACTGCACCTGATGAACCCTGGCGGTTGGTAGAGTCATCGGTATATATATGTACGCTGTCTGAATATTTCTCGTGCAAAAGAAGAAGAGACACTTGTTTATGCGCGGGCGATGAAAGCTCAGGTTTCCTCCGGATTCCTGGCACACTAAGATGCACTATGGGTCAAATAAGACACCAAAGGGGTATCGATGGTTTAGATGCAGGAGTTGATTGATTGATATGTGGGGTTTAACGTCCCAAAACCACCATATGATTATGAGAGACGCCGTAGTGGAGGGCTCCGGTAATTTCGACCACCTTGGTTTTTTTAACGTGCACCCAAATCTGAGCACACGGGCCTACAACATTTCCGCCTCCATGGGAAATGCAGCCGCGGCAGCAGGGATTCGAACCCGCGATTTGCGGGTCAGCAGCCAAGTACCTTAGCCACTAGACCACCGCGGCGATGTTAGATGCAGGGGTGAAGCCCGGGAGAAGTTTCTCGTTGTACTTCACAATGATTTTAGCGAACGATGTTTGGCGCCTCTCTGAAGGCAACAATGCAAGGTGATCACAGGGAGCACGTGCAAAGTGTCTGATGTGCGTTCTCAGGACTTCTACAGCAATGTGAGTTTGTATTGGATAGTCACCAGCTATTGCAATCGTTGCCTCTGTTGACGTACATCTGGGCAGACCAAGACACACTCTCAGTGCTTGGGCTTGTACTGCCTGTAGAACACGAACATTGGTCTTGCAGGTATTGCTCAGCACGGGCAAGCTATATATCTGGAAACCGAGAAACAGGGCTCTGTAGAGTTTTATCATTGCGTCAACTGACATTGCCCACATCTTTACTGCCAGGAACTTGAACAATTGGGCAGTAGCGGTCAGGCGCTTCCTCATATAGGCCACAGTGCGGATTCTAACAGAGGTCCCTATCATTAGTGATGCCCAGAAACTGGTGCGTTATGGCGTAAGAAATAGGTCGTCCGCAGATTGAGATGACATAAGGGGTCAGTGCTTTGTGAGTGAAGGCCACTAGTCCACATTTTTCTGGTGATATGCTGAGACCTTGTTTTAACAAGTAGTTGACAATTATAGTTGCTGCTCTTTGAAGCCGGGAGCGTATCTGAGGACGCGTGACTGCCGAAGTCCAGACACAGATGTCGCCTGCATATATTGAGATCTTAATGGTACTTGGCAAGTTATTCAGCAAGGCCAATTAGTGCAAGATTGAATAGCGTCGGGCTAAGAACTCCGCCTTGAGGAACACCAGTAAAAGTATAGCGTCGCATAGTTGGGCCATCTTCTGTTAACACAAAGAATGATATTGCAGCCAGGTAACTCGAAATCCACCGAAAGACTCGACCACCAATGCCAACCACCGCAAGAGCACCCAAAATGGCTTCTTGTAGTACATTATCATACGCGCCCTTCACACCTAGAAACGAAGCTGTAGATAGTCGCTTACGGGATTTTTCGTGCTGAACGTACGAAACTAGATCAATGGCATTGTCAATGGAAGAGCGGTCGCGTCGGAAACCAGCCATGGAATTCGAATAAATCTTGTAGCATTCAAGATACCCCTCCCGGTGACCTAGTATCACCCTTTCCATTATCTTTCCTACGCAGCCGGCCAGTGCTATTGGGCGGTATGAGACGAGTTGGAGTGGGGATTTGGCCTGCTTCCAGATGGGTACCAAGCGGCTTACTTTCCAGTCGTCATGAACATTGCCATCCTGCCACGAGATGTTGTAAAGGCTCAACAGTTCTTTCCTGTCAACTTCTCCAAGGTTGCACAAGGCTCGGTATTGAGATATCTCATTTGTGCATTAGAGGTCTGACCGCAGGAGAATTGACAGTGCTCGGAATGACATTCGTTCGTAGCATCATACGGCCGCGCTTACATCGACCTCACACTCTTCTTAATCTTGCCTTCTCCCAAGCCCTTGTTCTGTGTTATGGAAGAGTGAGCCATTCAATATCTAGAAAGAATGAATAAAAACAAATATAGCAGGTACAAACAAGATTCAGTGCAAAAGTGACGGTGACAGCAATTTTAAGCGTGGTGAATTTCTCACCACTAGCATCATATCATTTGTCCTTTTTCTTTCGATACTGTGGGTAATTTCAGATAAGCAGAGTCAAGTCGATTTGTTCCCGGTATATATAAGCGATGCAGAAGCAGGTTTTCAGGGTGGGCAGATATCTTTAATACTTGATACCCCACTTTAATTTCTTTTCTACTGTAGTTTTTTCTCGGAAAGCCAAGTAAAAAGCTATAGATTCGTAACGCAACGATGTACGTGTACAATGTGATATCACTTGTCGTGTATTGCTGCGGTATGCTGGAAGACGTAATACTGTGTACTAATAACGCTCCATAGGTGCATAAAACTCGAAGAAAAAGCAGTGCCACAATAACGCCTCGCAAAAACTGGGCGCCAGAAATTAAGAGCTGATGACGAATTTCGGCCATGGTGACGAAATGAATGCTATTGGCGCCGAATACCACGCCCAATATTGGATGCGAATCAGCTTGCTGACTGACGTGTTTAACGTCGTACATACGTGCAGCCGTATGAATACGTCGCAACGTGTTCCTCTCGCCGCAGGTGTAGGAGCCGCGTCAAGTAGGTCACACGCAGCTGCGCATTGACGTCATTCTCTCATGATATGTACTCCTTGGGTCAAGTTTTTGTTGATACAGTCATTATTAAATAGATTTAGTATACATAATGATGAATTACAATAACTAAATGAAAGCGTAGTAACACGAACCACACAATCAGAGGTCTCGAAAACCAGGTAAAAAAATGTTGCCTGCGAGCCTGTCACCAAACTACTCACAGGAAACATACCTGGTTACAAAAAAAATAGAATTCATGATAATACGTACCCTTCTTTTCTTACAATATCAAGACATGACATCCAGATTTTGTTTGCAACCATTCTGACTGGAGAAATAGATAGCGTATCCTTTCGCGTTTATAATGCTAAAGCACGTCTCCAAAAGTGCCTGATTGAAGGAGATTGTATCCTTTCATACATGCAACGTTTTGATAACTTTGCGCCATGCTTCTCTCAATATTTGACTGACAACACCTTAAAAGAAGGGCAAATCTGTATCTCCTTTTAGAACAAAAACAGGAAATGTGAAAACGCCAAAATACTTTTTATCACACCTTGAGCTAGTGAAAAAAATTCTGAGAATTTTGTCAACTACAGATTTAGCTCAATACGAATTACAAATGAGATATATTTAGTAGACCTCTTGTTTTTATCTAGGTGAATTTATTTCATTGCTACACTTAGCTTCTTTATAGATTGAGCAGTTTTATGTGGCGGCTATTATTTTAAAGCAATTTTCTTCTACATTTCTTCATACACACTAACAGCAGCGTCAGCCTTTTCTTTATTGGTCTTAACAAAAAACAAAATATCACAAGATAAAGTGCTTCAGAAAGGAAAAATATTGACAACCACCCAGTTTGTAGCACGAAGCCTTTCAGTGAGTGCGGGATGCTTAAGAACATTTTGCACGAGGTGTTGCAGTAACAATTCCTGGTAAACCAAGATATTTGTTATTATCGTTACTTACTTGGCCCTTTTGAATAGTGAGAGCTCGAAGCCATGGCTGGGCTTCGAGACCACGAGTTTATATCAAAATGCGCCGACTCTGAGAAACATTTCCCTTATATTTCTTTGATGATATGTGGGGTATAACGTTCCAAAACCCCCATATGATTATGAGAGACGCCGTAATGGAGGACCCCGGAAATGTCGACCACCTGCGGTTTTTTAACGTGCACCCGAATCTGAGCACATGGGCCTACAGCATTTTCGCCTCCATCGAAAACGCAGCCGCCGCAGCCGGGATATGATGGACCACGAGAAACTTCCCTCGGGCTTCACTCCTGCATCTAACACCACCGCGGTGGTCTAGTGGCTAAGGTACTTGGCTGCTGAACCGCAAATCGCGGGTTTGAATCCCGGCTGCGGCGGCTGCATTTCCGATGGATTTCGATGGAGGCGGAAATGTTGTAGGCCCGTGTGCTCAGATTTGAGTGCACGTTAAAGAACCCCAGGTGGTCGAAATTTCCGGAGCTCTTCACTACTGCGTCTCTCATAATCATATGGTGGTTTTGTGACGTTAAACCCCACATATCAATCAATCAACATCGCGAGGTAACTCGGCTGCGTGGTTTGCAGGATCCGCCCGCCACCGAAGCTTGCATTTCCGTTCGCGATTTAGTGCGGCTTGGAAGGCTGCCGCATCATCGGTACGCAGTTTCTGACGGCACTCACGGCCCCTGTGCCTGTTTTTGTGCCATCTGCCCGGCATATGCGAGCTGTCTTATGTTTCCACTATCAACGATAGAGTTTTCTGTGGCGTACCCATGTGGAAGGTCTCAGTAGAAACTTAAGCGCGCGTGCTCGGCGCCCCAGCTGCAACGGCATGAACGACGTCACTAACAAGGCAGCGAGGGGTGCTCATGCTTGGGTACTACGCTGAGAACGACGTAACTTAGAGTACAGCCAATCGACACCACTCGTGACACCCAAGCCGAACAGTTTTCCGTTTCTCTTAGCCATATATAGCCTTCGCTGTAAAAAAGCGTGAAGAGCGGACAGGTTACGAAACACACCTTTGAAACATAGGTACGTGCGTTCGAATATCGCATCGTGAATAAATTTTTTCAAGGATATATTTTCTCTAAATGGTTCTCTATATCTTCCTTTCCATTCCTGTTTGTTCGTATGCTGCTTCCCTTGTGTGTATTCATTCGCAAAGTTATTACACGAGAGAGCGAGAGGTTACTGAAAGAGGGAGAGATCAAAAGGAATATAAACTAAGAATAGAGTGAGCCATACAATATACACTATGCACAGCTTAATTCCCCCTATTTTTCATTCTATTTGAAGTCTGGCTGCTTTGCATGACAGCGTTGTCTTACAGACAAAACACGCTTTACAGGCTGTATTGTGAGTGCGTTGTTGCGAAAGACGGCGACGCCAACACGGTCCCAAAGGCGCCACTGCTTCGAACTCCGCCGGGAAGGTCACCAGCCGTTTTGGTAGCGTAGGTTTCTCAGCTCGCGACTGCTTCTGCGCAGAGCTGATAGACGAGACGACGGTGAGTTAAACAAGGTTTATGTACAGCATATATACAGAGGCGTTACAAATTCGGCACTGGGGCCGACAGAGACTCGAAGAGCCGAGCTCTCCTCTCTAACACATAGGTCTGCTCTCCAACGGGTCCGCTCTGACACACATGTCAGCTTTCACCTAGGACCGCCTTTCACCTAGGACCGCCTTTCGCGACGCGCCGCAGGGCTTCTTTTATTTGCACCGGGTCCAACCAAAATGTCCAATCAGAAGCGCCGCTGGTCGTCAGGGCAGACTCCTCCAATGGGGTCGCCGCGCAATGCGTCAGACCCCCAGACATGAAGACGCCAGTTGTTTACTCGACGGGTCGCTTGCCGAGGCTGACTCACTGCACGTGCACGCCAGAGAGGCGCCGTCGCCTGTTGACGCCGTTGAGTTATTCGCGTCAGGCGGACTGGCCTTGACACAGATTGCCTTTTTCAGAGGCACGGCCGTTCGCTGTGGACTCGCAGGCATAACAGCACCCCCGCCGCCAGACAATGTGCCGAAAAGACGAGCTGCTTCCACGGGGCTCGGATGACAGGCGCGCTCGTTCGCCAGGTCCCTCCAGGTTCGCCTCCAGGGCCATGGGGAGAATGCAGCTCCAGACTCTGTTCCGGGAACACATCCCACTCTTGACGACAGATCCCAGCTCCACTGGCTTGTCGCCACAACTTGCTGGCCAACTTCGCTCGTCTCTTCTGACCATCTTCGGTTTCAGCACTTGTCGATGGTTCTGCAACTTGCTAAGAACGGTTCGACAACAGACAACACACGACACAAGCAAGTGCCCTCGGTCACCCAACAGAACACCAGACAAAGTATAGTACAACATATACCTATCTACGTGTCTATCGGAATTTTGTTCCCTCTACATCAAGAGGCACATGTGGGACACAAGACTCTTAAAGTAAGAACTTGAATTTTTCACACTTACAACAACGCAACGAATTAGAATACCACATAAAGTTGGCCCCTTGAGATCACTCTGAACGAGAGCGCTCAGCCCAGGTCGTGATGAGGTCAAAATTTTGCCCCGAATCGCCAACGAGAAACCGAAAGGTTGAGAAGGTACTAGCTAGAACGCACTGCTCAATGCACCTGCATTAGCGTTTAGCTTTCCCCCCCCCCCCTTTTTTTTTGATAGCGAACGTCAAAGTTGCGCTGTGGAGCAACATGCTCCACCTCAGTAACCGGCCACTTTTAGGCGACGATACCTATGCGGCACCAAGAGCGGCTCACACTTGCGACGTTGCACAGGGGAACAACAATACGGCTTGCTACGGATTGACTCCTCACCGCTTAGCTCGATATCGTGTTCGATCACCCTCGTGTTTCCGGGACGGTCCGAAAACACGTCTCCAAACTCGGAAACAATCTTTCTCAGGTCCTCCTTCCGGACTTCACTTAACCTAGGCTCTAGGTTTATCTGCTCCCAGATTACTTTCGATCCCCCTTCGATTACCTCACTAGTACTCAAAACTTCCGCTCCCTCTTCCTCTGAAGCACTTAAAAGTAAATTTACGACTGCTTTCAAGTTACTGTGATGAATTTTGTTCCGCCGCCTTCCTAATTTCACTTCATAATTCGTATCGGGAAGCTTCGATATCACTTTGGCGGGCCCTTCCCAATGAATCTCAAGCTTGTTCCTTTTCGACGGCTGCAGCAGCATTACCTGATTATCAACTTCAAAAGCGCGCTTCTTCACCGATTTCTCGTAGTGCTCCTTCGACAGCACTTGTGCCGCGTTTTTGTGGCTTTCCACTAGCGCTTCAATCGAGAGATCCTCACGCTGCTCTCGAATGAGCGTCTCTCGATCAACTCTCGGCAGCTCGCTCCAACTTTCCGCTACAGGCGAGAGCGTTGCAACCCTCTCGCTCTGACTCAATGGCGCCATGTCGTCTCCCCCTACGCATACCTCGCCGGCCGCTTCCGCGACGGGCCGCTCGCGTGACCGCTCACATGACTCATGCGGAAAATTTCCTTTCTGGGGTTCCGTCGACCCGCCGACAAGGTCACTTGAGAGTTCACTGCATTGAACCAGATCAAGCTGCCGCGATAGCTTCCGCGCTTGCGATCGCGTGAGGGCCATGCACGCTAAGTTGGGGAAGAACGATTTGCCCTGCTCTTTGAGAAGCTGCTCTGAGTTGTTGGAGAAAAGATAAGGAAAACGATCATTTAGCGCGGCAGACACAGCCGCTTCGGTGCGAAGCTTACCGAACGGGCCTTCAATGACAACCGTGGCGATTGGTAAGCGAACACTCTGCTCCTCGGCGACTTGCCTGATCAACGCGCATTCTCCTGTAAAGTCATCCGGAGACACCAATGAAGGATGGACAACGTCCATGGTTGCCGCTGAGTCTTAAGTGCTCGGCACGTTTTCTCATTCACCATAATTTCTTGGAGATACGGCTCCAACAACCGCATGTTTTTTCTGATTCTCGGATCGTTGCGAAGGCAAACTTTTCCTGGCAGTTTCTCGCGATGTGTCCTTCCTTTTTGCAGTTGTAGCAGATTAGCGGCTTCCGTTTGTTTTCCGATTCAAATGCCTGTGTGGTAGAAACCTCACTCGATTTCTCCGCTTCTGTTTGCCCTTCCCCTACACTGTCCTTCGTAAGAGACGGGTCCTTCTTGAAATTACGGTGCGGAGCGGGTCTCCGTTGATCAGGTTTCTTTGAAAAGCCCTCTTTTCTCTCATCTTTTTCAACGCGCACTGCCCTGCTATGCAACTTTCGGCGAGTATAATACTCCTCAGCTAACTCAGCTGCCTTGTTTAACTGTACTTCCCCAAGTCTGTCCTGCAGCCAAAGTTTGACATCCTCCTCGATGCAGCGGTAGAATTGCTCCAATGCAACGCATTCCACCACTTTATCGCGGTCGTCATAAACACCTTCGCCCTCGAGCCATTCAATTAAATCGGCTTTAAGACGAAACGCAAAGTCAACGTGTGACTCATTCCCCTTTTTAGCATACCGGAACCTTTGCCTGAAAGCCTCGGGTGACAACTTATAACGTCTCAAGAGCACTTCCTTAACCTCGTCATAGCTCTCAAACGCTTCCCTCGACAAGCAAGTTATCGCGTCGGACACTTCGCCGGGAAGAAGAGCTAACAGGTTCTGCGCCCAAAGAGACCGCTCCAAAGCGTTTCGCTCACAGACGTGTTCAAACTTGACGAGATACTTCGCCATGTCCTCGCCTACTACGAACGGTGGCAGTTGGTCCCGCATTCTAAAACCGCTGACCTGAATTGTTGGAGAAGCCACGCTAGGCGCCTGCGAACACTGTAGTATTGCCAATTCTATTCGTTTCAACTCGAGGCGCTCCTGTCTTTCGGCTTCCTCACGGCGTTCTCGCCTTTCAGCTTCACGAACTTCTCGCCTTTCAGCCTCCTCGCGGCGTGCTTTGATATCCACCCAGGCCTCATCGACTTCCTCAGCCGACACTCCCTCATGCTTCATGATCTCAAGGATCGCTTGCTTTCGTTTCGCACGGCCCAAAGTAATGCCGAGTTCCTCACAAATTTCGATGAGTTCCTTCACTTTAAGGTTCTCCATCGTTCACACTAGCCTCTTGCTGTTTGCCCCTGTTAAGAATCTACTTGCCGTACCCACTATAAGCCTACTAGCAAGACGCGCAAGCAATTTTTCACACTCCCGTGTTTACCCCCTCCGCATCAACTTTGGTTTCAAAGCGCTTCGACTTGGCTTGAAACGATCAAAGCTCACTTCAATGCTTCACACAGCCCTTCTCTAAACTACTACAACCTGAGCTAGAGTAGTCTGGTGAACTGAGGGGAAAACATCAGGCACTCACAGCATCGATGTCGCTGACGCCGGCCGATCCCGCAGCTGCCAACCACTGTTGCGACGCGCGCCTCCGACGACGTTACGAAGGGCGCCTCGAAATCCCACCGCTGCAACCACTGTTTCGAACGACGGCGACGCCAACACGGTCCCGAAGGCGCCACTGCTTCGAACTCCGCCGGGAAGGTCACCAGCCGTTTTGGTAGCGTAGGTTTCTCAGCTCGCGACTGCTTCTGCGCAGAGCTGATAGACGAGCGGACGAGACGACGGTGAGTTAAACAAGGTTTATGTACAGCATATATACAGAGGCGTTACAAATTCGGCACTGGGGCCGACAGAGACTCGAAGAGCCGAGCTCTCCTCTCTAACACATAGGTCTGCTCTCCAACGGGTCCGCTCTGACACACATGTCAGCTTTCACCTAGGACCGCCTTTCACCTAGGACCGCCTTTCGCGACGCGCCGCAGGGCTTCTTTTATTTGCACCGGGTCCAACCAAAATGTCCAATCAGAAGCGCCGCTGGTCGTCAGGGCAGACTCCTCCAATGGGGTCGCCGCGCAATGCGTCAGACCCCCAGACATGAAGACGCCAGTTGTTTACTCGACGGGTCGCTTGCCGAGGCTGACTCACTGCACGTGCACGCCAGAGAGGCGCCGTCGCCTGTTGACGCCGTTGAGTTGTTCGCGTCAGGCGGACTGGCCTTGACACAGATTGCCTTTTTCAGAGGCACGGCCGTTCGCTGTGGACTCGCAGGCATAACAGCGTGTTATGCCGAACAACATTTGTTACACTAAATGTTATTTGCGAAGGCAGGAATGTAAAAATGATAATAATATATTGAAGGCTAAAAGTTCGAAGTGCCACACTCCATCCATCCATCCATCCACCACCCACCACCTCATCCATCCATCCATCCCATCCACCATCCATCATCATCCATCCATCCATCCATCCATCCATCCATCCATCATCCATCCATCCATCCATCCATCCATCCATCCATCCATCCATCCATCCATCCATCCATCCATCCATCCATCCATCCATCCACTCCATCCATCCATCCATCATCATCCATCCATCCATCCATCCATCCATCCATCCATCCATCCATCCATCCATCATCCATCCATCCATCCATCCATCCATCCATCCATCCATCCATCCATCTATCTATCTATCTAATCTATCTATCTATCTATCTATCTATCTATCTATCTATCTATCTATCTATCTATCTATCTATCTATCTATCTATCATATCTATCTATCTATCTATCTATCTATCTATCTATCTATCTATCTATCTATCTATCTATCTATCTATCTATCTATCTATCTATCTATCTATCTATCTATCTATCTATCTATCTATCTATCTATCTATCTATCTATCTATCTATCTATCTATCTATCTATCTATCTATCTATCTATCTATCTATGCTATCTATCTATGTATCCGCTTACGCCTTTTAGCTCTCCTGGCCGTTTCGATAATGGTAACGATACCAAACTTGGTATGATATAACATGATTGCTTGACGAAGATAACTGACTAGTCATAACATGAAAATCATGACATGCATGCCATAATTGTCATGATTTACATGTCATGGTCTTGCTGCTCTTGCGGTGGTTTCATTCACATATGTTGCAAAACTAATATGGTATGACATGATTGCATAGTGAACACAAGCGACAAACCCTAACACTAAAATCATGACATGCGTGTCGTGTAACAACATGTCTCGTGGCCGTTTCGCTAGCCTGCATATCCCGAATTCGGTATTACGGGACGTGAATGGATGGCGAATGTGTGGCTGGTGAAAACATGATAATCATGAGATTCGTGCTCTATCACAACATGACTACATGCCATGCTCATGATGCACTCGTGGCCGTTTAGCTAGCTTCACATGTACCAGATTCAGTATTACGTGACGCGAACGAAAGACATAGGTAAATGACACGTCCAAACATGATGATCATGACATGCGTTTTATGTAACGACGTGACTGCGTCCCTTATTCATGATGCGATCGCGGCCATTTCACTACCTTCACATATGCCAAAATTTGGTATTACGCCACGTGAATAGATGAAGAAGCTGTGTGACTAGTGCAAACATGATAATCATGATATACGTGTCTTGTAACAACATTAATACACGCCACACTCAAGGCGCCAATACACTTCGTAGTTAGCGCGCGCCGGAGTTTGTTTTATTGCGTCACGCTGGCGATGCCACGCCAGGCGCCGACATACCCCTAGTAGAGATCAGTGGATCTGCCATTGACATTCATTGTGGATCTGCATGGCATATACTCGCAGGCACGCGCCGCGCTGCCTTGCTTTGACGCATGCGCGTTTGAGCGCACACGGCGTCCCTCCGTCACGAAGAGAGGCACAGGCGGTGCTGTCTAAGTAACGTCGTCGGCGCCAAACGCAGCATGTCGCATTTCGCGCCGGTTGCCACCGGGCCGCGCCGACGGACGCTGGTCGACGCCGGTCGCGCCTGGCGTCACACTATAGAGTGCTCGCGTTTTGCTAGCCTGGCATCGCTGTGCCCAGCCTGCGCGTGCGTCAACGTTGCGCTGGAGTATACTGGGCCCTTCATGACGCGCTCGCCGCTGTTGCGCTAACTCCACATTGTACCAAATTTTGTACCGCGGAAAGTGAACAGACGACGAAGGTAAGTGACACGTTCAAACCTGATAATCATAATATGCGTCTTATGTAAAACATGACTACATGCTACGCTCATAGCGTTGTCGTGGCCGTTTCTATTGTTTGACATATATCAAATTTGGTATTACGTGACATGAACGGACGATGAATGTAAATGACACGTCCAAGTATGATAATTATGATATGGACTGTCATGTAAAACATGACTACATGCTACGCTCATAGCACACTCGCGGCCGTTTCGCTAGCTCCATATATACCAAAGTTGGTACCAGGTGGTGTTAATAGATGACGAAGGTAAATGAAACGTCCAAACATGATAATCATGACATGTAAGTCACGTACGGCATAATTTACCTCCACCTCTTAACGTTGTGCTGATTTTAATGTGAGCTATCACACTTCCTCATTCGTGCTTCGCATATCATCGATTCTCATCTGTACGTGAGATCTGCCAAATTTTTTCCAGCACGTTAACACATTCTACGCAAGTAAAGCCGAGCTAGAAGAGCTTCTTGGTTTTAATAGAAAGGCACTGGAGACAATAGCGTAAACTATTCTAAAATAATCTACGCAGAATTGAAAATTTTTTACCCAACGAAAACTTCGCACTGGCGATCACTTCTCGTACTGCGAAATCTGCATGTGATTTGGGTACGTTCGAACATGTATGCTTAACTTCTCAAACGAACGGGCGAATTCTGAGGCCGGAGCACTGATCTATGTCTTCTCGTTCCGAGCGTGGGCAAAGTATGAAGATACCAAAAGCAGGAACGCGGAAATAATCGCGGTGCTTCGCTTCCGTGTTTTCCCCGTTTTCTCTTACAGCTACTTCCTGTTACAATTGTACGTTCGCACGCCCTTCTTTTCATTGTCTACTCTCATCTTTGCGCCAAACTGCGCCGCAATGAAATGCGGAATACAGCTGCAAACGCTCCTGGGAAAGTGAAATTGAGAATGGAAACGTATAAGGTTACAAAAAAGAAAAAAAAGAAATATGACTGCACACAGAGAGAATAGCGCCAGAACCACACACACACAATAAAAAGACCCATAAATGCTGACCCGGGGGTAACGGAGCATTAAGTGCGGCAGCGCTGGCGAAACGTGATCGACCCGATACACGTTTTTTGCATTGTTTTCTCATCTCGTTTTATTCGACAGCGCAATGGATTGTTCGGGAACCTTCGCAAGGCCTTTTATTTCGTCGGTTTTGGGGTAGAATGTCGTTGGGTCTCTCTTTTTGTCCCCCCCCCCCCCGACGTGCATTTTGTTCCTTTTCGTAGAATGTGGCTCACGGTCATGGAGAAAAAGGTTCTCTTAAATCGCCACTTCTCTCTCTCTCTCTCTCTCTTTTCTTAACACCATAACGTGACTTTGTAAAGATGTCGCTCTCCTTTCGCGCTATTCGACGTTGATTCTAAGGCAACAATTGGTCTCGCTTTTTTTATTTTCCATTCGATGATTCCTCTATTCCCACGGAAACAGGTTTTTTTCGCGACCCCAGAGAGGGCGTTGATTTCAGTTAAATCGACGCGCGATAATATGCAACCGCAAGATTATCGCCCACATCCCCTCATTCACTTCAGTGCACGAGCTTTAGGAGAAGTAGGCCTTTGCGCAATCGATAAGCAAAACCTAGTTTATTTCGGTTCTATTAATGAAGCTGCAGTACGGAGTTGTGATTCAATGAAGCTATGCAATGGAATTATGCAGTGTAGCTCACAGCAGCCTAGGCATCATGTATGGTTACGTAGTGCATGTCCGGATCTTGACGCTCAGTATAGCATTTAGATGTATGAATACAACTTTATTGGACGTCTGGCAAGGTTTAAAGTGTCCGGGTCCTAGGACTCCCCCGGGGGAACGTCAAGCCTTGCCCCAACGCCACCTCACGTTGCTGGACTGTCCACGTATAGATACCAAGGTCTGAGCTATGCGGAGTGACACTTTGTAATCGATGCACTTTAGGGGCGAAGCCCTTAATTCTTGTCATCAGTCGTATTACATACTCGCTTCCGTATCAAATTATGAACAGGGAAGAGAAAGAAAAGCAAACCATGCAAATATTCAGAATGGCCTACAATTGTGACAGCCCTAAGATTACTGTGAATACTTCAAACGACAAGCTACTGGCGCTTGGTCTTCATAACACAATTGAATTATCCGAGGCCCAGCTACTAGCGCAAGAAAATCGCCTTCTCCAGACCCCAATGGGCAGAGCAGTCCTAACAAAACTAGGGCGCGATACATTATTACAAAAACAGCAAGAAACTAAAGAAGTACCAAGCGAACTTAGAGAATGGTACACTGTATTGCCTATACCAAGCAACATGCATCCTACTCTGCATGGTGAGAGAAGAAAGGCAAGGGCTGACTGCATTGACAAAATGATAAGATCTTTGAACACGGCCAGATTAACTGACGCCGTGCCTTATCAGACTAATGCAAGGAGATCTGTGTGTGTAGTCACCGGCCATAGAGGAAAAATTACAGCCTGCGCTTCAATTGATCAGGCGTCGACAACACAAGCAGAGGAGGTTGCCAGTAGCACTCGCAATAAACGAGGGATGGACGCGAAAGCGCTCCATTAGTAATCATTACAGAATTCGCGAAAAGCTTGCAGAAACTATTAAAAGGGCAAAATTGGAGCACAGGCTCCGTATATTGGTTGGGACAGAATAAGACCCCACAGTAACATACCTACAGGCTGTGACTTGAGCACCGGGGCATGAGGGCGCGACAGGGAACCTGCACGTGCACGAGGCGGCTGGAGGCTTCACAAATCACCGAGCCACTCACGACAATGCAATAGATAACCCTACACCCCTGGACCCTTGTTTCACAACAATTCTAAAGTACTACACGGAAAATAGGCAGCTACATCCACGTCCTCATAGCAAGCTCAGCGCTGTGGAGGCAACTGCGCTAAGAAGAATACAGGCTATCACTTACATAATTATGCACACTCTTCACCTGATCTACCCCGCCACGTACAGATATATATGCCCGTGGTGTGTAGCCACCCCAACACTCTTTCTCATCACGTTGGAGTGGGCAGAGCACAACGAAGAACACGACTCCGATGGGATTTGGCAGGAATGGGAGGCGCTGCTGTCTAGCCCAGCCCTGGTGTGTCAGCTGCGACTTATCACATAGCTGAACGGAGGGCTCGCGCCAATGGGGCCCTGGAATAGGGGCACCACCCTGCCGGACAGACTTAGCTCTTCACCCTGTATATTCCTCGTGGCACTGGAGTTCTAGCCTGTCTTGATTATGTACATAATAAAGTTTTCTACTACTATTCCTTAAGGCGTGGGCTGTGCGTCCCCTGTATGTAGCCACCTCTCGTTTAGTTCTTGCAGTGTTCACTAGATGGCGGTACTGGTAGGTGATGACTAAAAGATGCAAGATGTTATAAACTAGACTGGTGGTACTTGTAGTTGATAATGAAAGATGCGAGATGTTATAAAATAGGAATGATGTCACATATGGCGCGTGTCATTGGTGGAAGGCAATGGTACGATTTAGTGTGGCGACGTACGCTAGGGAGAGCGTCGTAGTAAAATCGAGTGGGCGAAATTTACGGAGGATTCATGGTTTACCAGGTTTACCTCCGGAGCTTCGCCCACTCATCAATATTCACTTCGTGTATATGGCAGCACTTTTTAACCTAACGTTCTTTGCACTTTTCTAGAACAACGTGATGTAACGCCGTCCCAGTTATCGCAACGCAACGAGTTAAAGTATTTTCGTTTGCTCGTACATAAAACAACGTATAATCTCTATTTCAGAGGAGCTCCAAAGGTTACGGCAATAAAAAGTACAAAACATTATCTTTTTTTATATTGTAGTGCCTTCCTAGGACAAGCGTATATGAAAGGAGCCATGCTTTTACAGTTGTGTGAATATACTTGGCACTTAGAATTCTTTTGTTACTTCACTTTAGTGGTTTCATACTTAACGCGCACAACTCAAATTTATTTATTTATTTATTTTTTTATTTATTTACTTACATATCATCCCTATATTCTTGCCGAGCTCTTTCTTGCGGAACATTGCTTGTTGGTTTAACTTCATCACAAGTTCGGTGGTCAGAAAGAAGTATGTCCTGAATCAGCATGCGGGAATTTCTCGATGAGCATCTGCAAAACGCAAAATTTTCTGGAGAGCACGTGCCCTCACATACTTGATGCCGTTCATATGACCATTCTTCTTTTTCTCATTGCCCCGCCGCGGTGGTCTAGTGGCCTAAGGTACTCGGCTACTGACTCCCAGGTCGCGAGTTCGCATCCCGGCTGCGGCGGCTGCATATTCGATGGAGGCAGAAATGTTGTAGGCCTGTGTGCTCAGATTTGGGTGCACGTTAAAGAACCCCAGATGGTCAAAATTTCCATAGCCCTCCACTACGGCATCTCTCATATTCATATGGTGGTTTTGGGACGTTAAACCTCACATATCAATCAAATCTTTTTACAAGTGCACGTGCATGCGCACGTCAGAAAGTAGTGCTGCCTCGAAGTCCTACTGAAATATCACAACTTGTACGCTATTTTTAGATGTTTTTGGAACGCTTCCCTCCTTATCAGCAGGTGAAAAAGTATTACTATTAGAAGAACTCTCGATTACGTGTAGTGCGTCGTCATCGTTACCCCGGAATCACTATGATGCTTTTTTTTCCCTTTCGTAAGGTAAGAATGAGAATATTAGAACCGTGTTTCATTTTTCAAACCAGAACGCACTTGCATGTTAGAATCGTAAAGAAGCAGTGGTCAGATAATAATAATAATAATAATAATAATAATAATAATAATAATAATATAATAATGTAGCAAGAAGTATTTATCCGTATAATAGTTGGTGTGTTGACAGCGCATTTCCCGATACTGAAGATTCCCACAAATGTCAGGAACACCAACGCTTCAGGAGCCTCTAGTGCCAAGATTGTTTTTGGCTGAGCTTCAAGTCCTTCAACGCAGTTTGCGCTACCCATCACACCGACACCGGACTTTTCTCAGTGAGTGATACCACTGTGGAATTTCCGGAACTTTTCTGCCAGGCCACGGCGAACGCATCCCGCGCCTCTCATGCAGCGCCTCGCTCGGCCTCATGCGCAGCCGTGATTTTGCGAACAAGAACATGTCTATGCAAGTTTAAGTAGAAGGGGTGGACATTGCGCCTGAAGAGTGCCTTGAGTCCGGCTGGACAACGGCCATTTCAAAGCGCAAGCAACACGGTGCGTCCGAGCAAGACGCGCATGCAAGTTTGATACAACGTGGTGGCGTCTGCGCTGGAGGTCGTGCACTGTTTGGCGTAAAGAAGCCTTTCATCGCTGCATAGAGACTACCTCGCCTACCAAGGGAGCACTATAGAGTCATCGTCAGACCCCGAGGAGGCATGAACGTCAAGAAGGTTAGTCAAATCAAAGTGGCTCATGCTTTGACGTTGGCAGCGCAACTCAGCCCGGCCGAGATAGCCGATGACATTGTGTGCCCAAACCCTACGCAGATCATTTTCGTCGTTTGTACACTGGCTGAAAAGAACGCCCGAGCATATATATTCAAGAGTCGAAGCAATCAGCATCGAGAAGGCCAGCTAAGAGGTCAGCTCGTACTTGGCCGCATCAGACAACACGTGTAAGGGGATCGTCGGAGGCGTCGACGTAGACTTCCATCACGAGCAGCAGAGCAGTATGATTGTTCAACCAAGAACTCGAGAGCACTAGAGGTCAAGCGCATAAAAAACACCACACCGGTCTTCGTTCCCTTCGACGGCTTCAAAGTGCCTAACTACGTGATGTGTGGGCAAAGTATGTTACGGTGCACGCTTTTCAGTAGACAAACCGATGTGTGCTATGCATGCATAAGGCTAGGCCATCGCACCGACGTGTGCCCGTCGCCAGAAGATGTGATTTGCAGAAGTTGCGGCGAGGCGTCGCCGTCCAAAGATCACGTGTGCACCCCCGAGTGTGCCCTGTGTGAAGAGCCCCACCCTACAGAGGACAGGCTACGCAGACAACGCTTTCAAGTATCACATGTAGTTCACCGACGAAGACGTGAACGTCAACGCACCAAGTTCTCAGCGCCGACCGGCACCAAGCACCTACGTAGCCGCAGCAGATCGCCGTTGAGAGGGCGCACTGGACAACCAGCGCCACGGTCACCAACCAAGAGCCGTCGCTCCAGACCTAGGGGACGCTCCCGATCCAAGGACCCATCTGCTTTTCGACTACAAACGCCGCCCACCGGTGGTGGTGGTGGTGGTGGTGGTAAACATTTATTAAGAAAAGCACAGAGAGTTGCACTACTAATGCACTTGGGTGGTCTCCTTATTCAGAAGTACACTGGAGGTCATCGCTGCTCGGGCGCGGGCCAGCAGGGAGCACTGAGCGTCCCGGGTGGAGCAGCCGAGCAGGAACTCCTCCCAAGCCTCTCTTGTGGGAAGGGGAAGGGGGATGAAAAATGAGGAGGTATAGCTGGGCATACTGCAATTATGTGGTACGTGTCGGCCAGCACCCCACAGTGCGCACAGTAGCCGTGTATACTCGGCATGAAATGCTGGGCGGCTGCAGGACACAAGAAGGTGTTCGTCTGCAAGCATCTCAGAAGTCGCTCGTCCGCTTTAGAGAGACCCCGTGCAGGTTCTGGGTAAAGACGGCGCGAGTTTCGATAGTTATCAAGCATTTAGTGGTACTGCGTAAGAGCTGAGGTGTCTGGGGGAGACGCGGGGTCGAAAGAGGTAACGGCCCGGGAGAAAGAAACGCAGGCAGCGGCATGAGCCGCTTCGTTACCGGGGAAACCCGCGTGGCCAGGAGACCATACTATGCGGATGGAGTGAGGTTCAAAGCGCCACGAGGCAGCCTGGAGAAGGTCGGCGGCCAGAGGAGCTATGGTACCTTGCAGGTATCGAAAACAGGCGATGCGCGAGTCCGTGATGATCACTCTTGCTGAGCGGTGAGAAGCTGCCAAAGCGATGGCTACCTCTTTGGCCAGAGTTGCATCAGGTGAGCGGAAAGAGATGCCGTCAACGAGGTGACCCTCGGATATCACTGCGGCCGTAAAGTGTACCGAGGAGGTTGGTCCTGAGACACCTACGCAGAAGACACCAGGAGTGTTGGAATATCGAGTATGGAGAAGATGTGTTCGGGCTAAGTGTCTGCCTGTATTTTGACTGGGATCCATGTGGCGAGGAAGAGGCTCGACCCAAAGTTTTTGCCACCACAGCTCCGAAACGGAGGAATCGGGCGGTGGAGTAGAGATCGGGTTCAGTGACAGCCTGTCCAGAAGGCAGCGTCCATGAACCGTCTGGGACAGGTGGTTAATTTGATTGGTGCGATGAGCCTCCCGCACCTCGGCATACGAGTTGTGCACACCCAAGGCCGCAAAAAGCGGCGATTGGAGGTAGCAATGGGGAGGTCTAGTGCTCGCTTATAAACCGATCGGAGCAGTGCGTCCGACTGGTTCTCCTGGTGGCGACGCAAGCGCACGTATGGGGTAGCGTAGAGGACTCGGCTGGTTACAAACGCGTGAGCCAAGCGAAGGGAGTGCCGACCGCGAAGGCCGCCACGTTTGGTGGAGACCCGCCGAATCATACGGCTAACCTGCTCACTAGTGCGCTGAAGACGCGCAATGGTGGAGCCGGGGCTCATAGTACAAGAGATGAAGAGGTCCAATATGCGGAGTTCTGCGACAACCGGTATGGGGCCAGATGGCAGAGATATCTGAGGTGGTGGTAAAGATGATACCGAGAGAAGAGATGATTTGGTAGGGAAACACTTCAGTCCGCATAATGAGGCGTAAGTGTCCACAATAAGTGCCGCTCGCTGTATGCGGTCTTCAATTTCTGCAGGGGAGCCCGAATTGGCACAGATAGTCATGTCATCCGCGTATAGAGCGTACTGTATGCCTTCGACCTGAGCGAGGAGCGCAGTAAGTTTGAGCATGGCGAAATTGAAAAGGATAGGCGATAGAACCGCTCTCTGTGGTGTTCCGCGGGTGCCTAATGTACACGGACCATGTTCGGCAGAGTCGAAGCGGATGAAAGCGGTGCGATGTGAGTGGAATGACCCAATGTACCGGAAAGCTTTCGAGCCACAGTTCGTGCTGTTAAGATTGGTAAGGATGATGGTATGCTCTACATTGACGAAGGCACCCCGTAGATCGAGGGCTGGGATGGCTTTGTCATTGTGGCGCATCGTAGTAGGTACAATGATGTCGTGCTGGGGTGGGAGAAGGACGTCCTGCGCAGACAGATGGGGGCGAAACCCGAACCTCGAGTCACCAAGGACACCCTTCCTTTCCAGATGTGCGGACAGGCGGTCGCGGACCATGGTCTCCATAAGTTTGGCCGTGCAAGAGGTGAGCGAGATGGGTCGCAACGCCTGAATGCTGACTTACTTGCCTGGTTGGAAATGAATGTGACCACCGAAGTGGTCCATTCCGGGGGTAAGGGTTCACCGTCCATATACTGCGTTCATCAAATGTAAGAGCGAGAGTTGTGCGGAATCGGGAAGGTTGGCTAATAGAGTGACTGTAATGCCATCCCTACCTGGTGCAGTACCTCGCTTCATTTTAGCTAACGCCGCCCGAAGATCGGGGAGCGTGAAGGGGGCATCAAGTTCTGAGTTGGGGTGCCCAGAGTAGATGTACTCGGAGCTCATGGGGTCAATCGTACGACAAAGATAGCGGTCGCAGAGGTCGTTTGCGAGTTGGCTCGTCGGGCCCTGGTAGGCATAGGAAACGCGGCGAAGCTGACGTCGTGTTTCCCCACGGGTGGTAGAGGGATCCAAAGGCTCCGAAATAGTCGCCATGTATTTTTTGAGCTCATCTGAACTGCAGCGTTCACGCAGGCATCGACCCAATTTGCATCCGCAAGCTGGGCAGAGTAGGCAGCAGGCTCCGAGGTAAGCATTTCAATGCGGGAGCGAAGCTCACGATTCAGCTTAGATCGTCGCCACCGGCGGGTAAGGCTGTGGCGTGCATCCCAAAGGTGAATGAGGTGGGGATCTACTGCAGGAGCTGATGTGAAAGTTAGAATGTGCTTGGGATATTATTGCTGTGTTGGAGGGCGTATGATGCCCACGCCTAGTAGTCCTCTAGGGAGGAGAGCAAGGGGAAAGGCTTAGTGCGAACAGCCTAACAGTCCGTGATACTGGCTTGGCCCCAGATTTGGCGCATTTTCCGCGTCGGGAAGGCGATCTTCAGCAGAAAATGATCACTGCCAAGAGTGTCATCGAGGTTTTCCCACGTAGCCTGCGGAATGTTACGCGTGAGTGAGAAGTCTGGACATGTATTGTGTGTTACCGAATTTCCCATACGCGTGGGATGCGCTGGGTCAGTGAGCAGTGGGAAACCAAGAGTGGATATAAGTTCTTTGCGCTTCCGGCCGCGAGGCTTTTCAAAGTGGTTTCCCCAGTGTGGGCTAGGAGCATTGAAGTCTCCGACCACCACCACCAAGGGTTGCCGAGCCGCCGCTTGGAGAGCCCTGTAGAAGAGTTCCGCGAAAGTAGCCCGCTGTATATGTGGGGGACAGTACACATTAAGAATATGAGTTGATGGAGTACCTCGTTTCTGGGGAAGAAAGAAGATCATGCAGTAATCGTAGGGGAGGTCTAGGTCTAGGTCTACCTGAAAAGCCGTATATGTTTTGTGAACAAGTAGACTAGTAGTAGTGCCGCCTGTATAGGAGCAGTAGCTGGAGAGGGTAGGGTTTGACCGCATTCTTGAAGGGCGATGACGGCAGGAAGAGAGCCCCGAGATTGAAGGAAGAGCAGAAGATAGGCACGCTTTCGCCTGTTCGCGAATCCCCTGCCGCTCCATTGAATGATTTCGAATTGAGATGATAGTGAAGATGTAAATGACGGAGCCGCTATAATGAAAATGTATAGTTTTATGGCTCATCCTTCACGTCCTGCCCCTGACTTTGCAGAGTTGGAAGGGGGACGGAAGCCGGATTGAAAGTCGCTTTAGAGGAACCGGCCACTTTGCGTCGACGCGGGACAGAATTACTGCCTGTAGAGGCCGAGCGTAAGCGAGTTTTTGTGCGAAACTGGGTGACAGCCCATGCCTGAACCGCCTGAACCGCCTCATCTACAATGCGTTCAACATGTGACGTATCAAGTGATCGTTAGTAGAGGTCGAGAAGGAAGAAGTGCAGAATAGAATAAACATGGCGTATGAGCCACGCCACGTTTCCCACATCATAGCGTCACACGAGTCGATAGGATGGAGATCTGCCTGCCCCTTCATCAGTCACTCATCATCGACGCAGATCCCCAGAAGACGCCCTGACCGTACATTGACTACCGAATCATCGCCTAGGAGGACAACGACCAGCACCATGACAGAACCATCGGCTGATCTCGACATCCCCAAGTACACCGGATCAGCGGACGACGGACCCGTACAGGACTGGTTCAACCTGTTCGAACTCCACGCTACCGCTGCATCTTGGCCGGAACGGGAGATGGTTACGAACTTCAGCGACTACGTCACCAGTGAGGCATTCAAATTTTACCTAATTAACATATTCGAGAACGACGAGTCATGGCAAAAAATCAAAGAGGAGATGATTACCCGTTTTAATGACTATGACCAAGACTTACTCATTGCCAACCATCTAGAGGCAACTCCACACTATCGTCAATTTCCTAAGCAGTCCTCAAGCATTCGAAAGTCCAGCGTGAATCGACAAGTGCCTCAAGACGAAGTGGCACATGCGTTTACTTACAGAAGGCCATGCGTATATTGGGGAAAACCCAACCGTCAAGCGCAGCTCCCTTGTGCACGAAAGTCGGCATTTCCAAAGTCGTGGCACCAACATACGACACGAGACGTCGCTCACCCTACTGATGCCTTTCATGCTTCGTCTCGCATACATGGTCCACCACCTGGTTTTCTACGACGCAGCTCTTCAAAGGCTCCTAACGGTCACTATTCGTGTCATAAGGACGCCTTGTTCATGGTAGACCAGCTGACACATGGGGAAAATACCAAACAACGCCAAGATGACTCAAAGAGTGAAAATCAGTCTTCACGCATTGGAGCAGCTTACTCCCCATCTCGCAGACTTGACCCGCCTCCTGGTTTTCCATCGCTTGGCTCTTTCGTGACTCACAATGTCCATCTCACATCTAGCACGCTCACAATGGTCGGGATAGAGCTGCGGAGCTCGGACGATGCTACGCCAAGCCCTGGACTTACCACCCAGATTCACGCGCCAGACCAGCTCGCATCGTTAGTTGCACAGAAAGAGGGCCATTCACAACTCAAACCTTACCGAACTACCCCTGTTGCAATGTTGCCGTCCAGTGCGCAGCCACCAGAAGCTCCAAACACAGAAGGCTCAGACGCATCGAACGTCGCATGCTACCAGGCGCAAGAACCACTCATAGTGAGCCGCGAAGAAGAAGCCCCTGATGAACTATCTGTCAACTCTGAATGTTTTTTGTCGCAAGAGTTCATTTCCACGGCACCGCAGACTTGCCAAAATTTGCATTTTCAACCTGGTGATGCGACGTCACATGTGGTACCCTCATGCAGTGGTCACCAATCCAAGAATCGAACCAATTCAGAAGCAAATCATACATCAAACCTCGTACACAGTTGTCTTTCAGAAGCGTCCGTAATCAACCACGTCACAGAAGCCTCTGAAGAGCAGGCTAGTAATGATGGCACACCACCAATTATGCCCGATAAGCAAGAAACCTGTTCACCATGCATCAGCTGTCTACAGGACGCTTCAAACCTCAAAGTAAATAAATGTCCCATTCCGGAAGGCTTGCCACTACAGCCATCTCCTGAGCAGCATCAGCAAAGCAAGCATAGCCAAGCGCGCAACCTCATGCGACAACACAATAGACTGCAACGAAGGCATCGATGAACGCGAAATTCAACGGAAGCACACTCACCAATTGAAGAACAGCGGAAAATAAGATCTCTAACGCAAAAAGTATTCCAAGACGTCAAATTTTCTCGCACAGAGGAAAGTCGCCAGAGACGCTCCCTGCGCCTGCAGTTACACAGACCGCAACACCACGGTAAACGCCAAGAAAGATGCGGAAGCACTTCTTGCATACCGCCAGCCCGCAGGCATCACGCCGTCACAATCCGTCAAGAAGCACGCATTTTAGAAGCAAAGCGTCTCTCGCAGCCACGACTCAGAATCCAACGCATGAGACATCCGACCTTCCAACGCTACAAGGACTCCTAACCTTGTTGGTTCCTCAATACTAACCAGGTTGTGCCATCATCATCTTTAATGCTGAAGACATGGTTATGCTCTCCAGAACGCAACAGCCAACATCGCCCACCTGAGGTCTCCTAGATATCACCGGACTGCCTTTCCTGTGAACATTTTGTGCAAGTGCATGGAACCGCCATGTGGCATGGAACTACTGCAGTTTCTGGCATTATTTTTTTATTATAAGACTCCATTTGTTCATGCTTTCTAGAATGTAGCTCGCGCAATCTTTCGGCGGGAGGGGGGAATCATGTGAGGTATCAAGTGATCGTTAGTAGAGGTCGAGAAGGAAGAAGTGCAGAATAGAATAAACATGGCGCATGAGCCACGCCACGTCTCCCGCATCATAGCGTCATAAACATTAATGCTAGACATGTGGCAGAGAACAGCCTTTTTGAGGCGACTAATGCGGTCCTCCTATGGTAAGATTTGGTCTATAGGAGGAATGTTCTGAGTTGCCCCCTGAGTTGGAGGGGTAGCCGACGCCATCGTCGGGGGAGTGGTATCACTACGTGGGGTGGGCGTAGCAGGATGGTCAAATTTAGGGGTGGTGGGTTCAACCAATGGGGTAGCAGTGGGAGGTCCTGCCAATTTCTGCTGCTTCAGTTCGAGAGCTGCGACCTGCTTATTGAGAACTGCGATTTGCCGCTGAAAAAGCACGTTCTCTTTTCGTAGAGTGGAGAGCTCTACGGAAGAAGGGAGAGGGGAGGGAAGGAGAGGCTGAGGAGCATTCATTCCTGCCCGGTTGCTTACCTGAGGTGATCCCGTAACAAGTGGCGGGTAGTGAATTGAGGTAGCCGGCGGTGGGGTCGGCGGGTCAGTGAGAGGTGAGTCACGCTTGGCTTGCGTATCCGCTGGTGGGCCTGTTGATGGGGGTGCAATCCGCTTTGGGGTCGATGGTAGCTTAGGTTTCCAATACTTTACCGGGCATTTCCGAGCACCGGTTTCATGTGGCCCGGAGCAGAGGAGGCATGTCGGGTTGCATTAATGTTGAGCTAGGCCTTCAGGAGTCACTTGAACTTGAGTGTCACAGCGGGTACAGCGACCGGGAGTACGTCACGAACAAGCCGAGGGTCGATGATCAATGGTGCCGCAGAGAGAGCAGACTGGGATGGTTTTCTTATATGGGCGCACGTAGGCCACGACACTGTGGTAGAAGATGAAGCGGGGGAGTTTCGTGCCCTCGAAGGTCACCACCGCTGCACTAGAGTCACCAAGGACCGCCAGGGTAGTGCCTCGCGGCCATTCGAGCTCAGATTTGATGCGCTGCGGGGTTTCCGACAGGTTGATGATGATCACACCCCGGCAGATTTCCCCTGACGCTTTGGCGTGGCCCCGAAAAGGGAGCTGCTGGCCTCCCACCAGCAGCTGAATATCCCCAAGCAGGCGCTGCACCATGGATAGTGAGGTGACACTGCACACGAGAACATTTTGGTCCCACACTGGCCACACGTGGAGCGTACTAGACGAGTTTTCTCCCAAGTATGCACAAATCGCGTCACCGACACGATCGGACGAGAGGATGGATTTGAGGTCGAAAGGAGCGCCCGGCTTCAGCACGACGATGTGATCGTCACGAGAGCGACGAGGAGTATGGCGTGGTCGCCACTTGACTTGACGCATCAGCGAGGCAGGAGCTGTGGGCGCGCACCATCCGTAGAGGGGCGTGAGGACGAGCTGGCGGTAGCCGCCTTTTGCTGGGCCACAGCGCGCGAACCATTTTCCTTGGGCGCAGACGCGGCATGGGATAGCTTCCATTCCCAGAGTTTCACCATGTCAGCTAAATACTCGTTCCCCGACGGCATGGCATGGTCAAAGGAGGTGGTCTCCATCGTCACAACTTGAAGTGTGGTCGGGTCATAGCCCGTCACCGTGGTAGTTGCCGCCATCACGCCGGGAAAACTCGGGCGTTGCAGAGCTAGGCCTAACGGGACGCGGCCTAGCTCGGCGTCACGTCGGCGTAGAGATAAAACATGAAGAAGTTGCCAAAAAATGTGGCCCATCTGGACACAAGTGGTATCCACTCGGAGCAGAGAACTTGACGGTGACAATGAGGCTAAGATATTTCGCCACTGGCGTGAAGAACCGCAATAATCCTTGATCACTGACGGAGCCGATGCGGGAGCGTCCATAACCGTCGACGGACGCTCCCATACTCGCTGGGCCGACTGTGTCAAGGGAACGCCATCCATGGTAACGAGGGAAGTGCCTCCACTGTCAGAGCTTGGCGTGGCTAGAATTGCACAACTTGAATGCGAAAACGCTTTGCTAAGGAGTGCTTTTGAGCGTCTTCAAGCAAAGGTAACTGAACTAAAATTGGTGACCACGTCGTCGCCCTCGCAGTTGCCTCCCCCATCAGGAACAGCGGACGTGCCCATGGATATGCCGTCTGAGGCATTTGCAGCCGAACGTCCCGCAAGGAAGAGAGCTCTGTCCCAGCCTTTACAAGATGAGGGGCTGGAAGATCTGAAATCTGCCTTTAACGAGTTTAAAAACGACATGAAAGAATTTCAGGCCGAATTGAGGAACACGCTCAAGTCCCTTAGCGAAGCGTTCTAATTTGAGAATTAGGGTTGCAACACTCGAATCCAAGAGTAATAGTGAGTCATCAGGTTCGACAGTGACAAGTCCTTCATTTTCATCGGGTAGATCCAAAGCTTGGGCCACTCTAAAGGGTGGAAAGCAGGCCCCTATACGCAATGTGCCGCAAGGCAAATCAAACTAAATTTGCAATCATGGCGGGTCCGACTAGTAATAGTAGCATCGTAGTTTGGCAGTGGAACTGTTGTGGATGTTTGCGTAAGAAGGCGGTCCTTCAGCAATTCACTCGGTCTCATAATAACAAGCGGGAGATTGTCCTACTCCAAAAGACATTGACGGACTCATTTACCCTATCGGCCTATAGGTCCCACTGCTTATTCGGGCAAGATACAAGGGGTGTCTGCACCCTTGTTTCGACGAAGTTTACCACCGTAATTCACGATCTTTCCATGAGCCATAGTAAGACTGAGCACTTGTTTGTTGAGGTTATACCAAGCGGGCAGATTTGTAATAGCCTATTCATCCTGAACATTAACAGTACTCCTAGGGACATGAGACAGCGCTTCCCGTCGCTAATATCCAGGGCGGTAGGAAAGGCATCTGGAGCCCCACTCATTATTGCCGGGGACTTCAATGCCCCACATTAGGAGTGGGGATATCACCAGACTAACGCTAAGGGTAGAGATCTCTAGGCAGGCTGCTTCAGACTACAACGTAACTCTACTCACGGATCCTTCATCCCCTACCAGAATTAGAAATTCATGCTCCAGGTACACTACCCCGGACCTAACCTTTGTGGCAAACTCGGGGTCGGTAACATGGCACAATCTCAAGGAAAGTCTCGGCAGTGAACATCACATTCTCGTCACTTCGATGGAAATACAGAGAAGACCTCCAAGGGAATTTCCGTTCACAGATTGGGATCGTTTCCGCGAAATCAGTGCGTAGAAAAGTGAGAACCGAGAGTCACCAGCTTTTTTCGATCACTGATTGGTACAGCTGACGGAGAATGTAGCTACAGAAACATCCTCCTTAAGTCCATAGTTACTGGTCTTTGAGTTGACAGAATGAACAGCCGTTTAGCGCATTTGATCGAAGCAAAAAATGCCCTTCTCCGCAGATGGAAAAGACAGGAACTGAACCGTAGACTGCGAAAAAAAATCGCTGAGCTGAATCACCAGATTGAGGAACACTGTCAGACGCTCTCTAGACAACAATGGCATGAAGTTTACAACTCGGTCGGTGGCCAGATGCGCAGAGGAGGCAGGTGGAACTTGCTGAAGCACCTGTTAAAAGAATCGAATTCGAAATCCAACCAAAGGGGTGCAATAAACAAAAACCTCCATATGGCCAAACAAGAAGGCTTAAAACAAAAATTTTCTGAACGCCTCTCAAAAAGTTTTCTGCCAGATGATCTCTCGTGTGATGCCGACTATCCCCCTTACGAGGGTCCGCACGTGGAGTCCTTAGACGAACCTTTCAGCACGGCTGATGTGAGGGAGGTTCTCATGAAACTGAATAGTGGATCAGCCCCAGGCCCGGACGGTATCTCAAATCGAATTCTGCCTAATCTGGACGATGCTTCCATGCAAATACGCACGGACGAGATTAACAAAGGTATGGGAACAGGGCACTGTCCCGGAATCGTGGAAGCTGGCGTCAGTCATCTTTATCCCGAAACCGGGACGTCCACTGAACCTTTGTAATCTAAGACCCATATCGATTACATCCTGCATATAGGAAAAGTGGCCGAACACGTCATTAATAGCCGCATTACTCAACACATTGAAGATCATGGCTTATTTCCGTAAAATATGATTGGCTTCCGACCTGCATTATCAACCCAAGATGCCATTAAGTTGATTGAACACCAGATGATCGACGTTCAAACGAGAGATGTCATGGCAATCTTGGGACTACATTTACCTTAATGTAACTTTTTTCAACCGATGTGAAATATTGCATTAAGGTATGGCGTGCGGGTAGTTTTTTCAGCTGAAAAGAAATTATCAAAGATTTTTCCAGCAGTAGAAAGGCTAGTCAACGAGAAAGAAACTGGAGAATTTAACAGATGTAGCATAAAACATGGCAGGGGGTACGTTGAGTGTAAAAAAGATGTTGTATACGGAACTCCTTTCACATGTGTAAAGGAATACGTTGGTCAGACGGGTCGGTGCATAAATGTGCGCTTTCGTGAACATGAGAGTTCACTAAAGGGGGCCCCTTACTCACACTTAGCGATGCACTGCAAGGAGTGTGTCTGCCAACCGAAATTTCCCGACACACGAATAATTGACAGGCAAAACATGCGGGCGACGAGGGAAATGATGAAAGCGTATAGAATAAGGAAAGGAAGGGGACAGTTGCGTCAGTCAAGCGTCAGTTGCACTAACAGATGCGGAATTCGCTTTTTTGAACGTCACATAACCCAGTGCTTTTTTTCTGTTTTACGTTGTTTTCTGTTTTTTTTGTTTTTTGTTTTACGTTTTCTTTTCTTAGTTTTTGGCACGTGTTGTGTGCCATTGATTATGGGAGTGGATATTGTGTTCCATGATGATGACAGGGGAAGTTGGGAATGCCTTACATGCGCGTGATGTATTTATTAGTGTTCGCTTCGAAATAAAATTTTCAGTTGCTAGTAAGCGCTTGTCTGTGTTTTCTCTGAGTGTGTGTATTTTTAGCGCTTGTTTCATCATGAAACTTCACCAACACGCCCAACTGGTAGTCATACGAATAATCGTTACTGATCATAGACACTGTGATCAGTAATGATTCAATATATATATATATATATATATATATATATATATATATATATATATAAAGAATCATTACTGATCACAGTGTCTGATTCACATTATACCAACGTATATGATAGAGAAATAACTGCGTTATACGCAGCACAGTATATATTTATAAATAAAATACACATTAACCTCGGCCGTACAGTTGAGACTGAATTTAAAGCCACAACGTTATAAATAGTTCCAATAGCACTATAATGCAGTGATGAGTTGTCCTACGAGCGCGATCAAGACGAGGATCTTGTGCTTCTTTCATTGCTTCGATCGGAGAGTCAAACTCGCCGCGTGCATCTAATAGAGCGCCTGTGTGGAGAACCATGTACCTTCGAAAAATTAACTGTTGGGCTTATTAGTTGTGCATGATTAACTCTGACATATTACTGCAAGCCAAGGTGAGGCCCACTGGGACCGTGCCCCCCCCCCCCCCGCCAACATTTTTTTTTCGCCATGGCATACAGAGCAAAAAATGACCATTTCAAGGAGATGCCCTCCCTGAAATCATGCGCCCACCCGAAAACATTTTCTGGCTGCGCGTCTGCGCAAGCACATCAGATATTGCTTTACTTTAAGCACATCTACGGTTTGATATGATTGATTGATTGATATGTGAGGGTTTAACGTCCCAAAACCACCATATCATTATGAGAGACGCCGTAGTGGAGGGCTCCGAAAATTTCAACGCACATCATCGGTTTAACGGCGCAAATATACACATTCGTTTTTTTCTAGATAAACCGAGAAAAACGTAGTTTTTTCTACTGCCAATATCGTTAAGCTTGCTCCAATAACTTTTTGGCCAGCAAGCCCATGTCTCCAAAATACCTCAGAATTTACATAGATAGCACACTATCGTCCATATTCAGGGGTAGATTTGGATTTCACGGGGTTCGAATTAGCCCGTAAAAAAGGTGATAGCAGCGAATGAATCATCTAGATACAAGTACACATCATAATTCCTAATCATATATGTGTTCTACGTCCCAAAACAACGATAAGATTATGAGGGAAGCCGTAGTAGAGGGTTCCGGAAATTTAGACCATCTGGGGTTCATTGATGAGCACTGATATCGCACAGCACACGGGCCTCAAGCTTTTTTGCCACCATCGAAAAGCGCCCGCCGGGATCGAACCCGCGACCATGGGGTCAACAGTCGAGCACAATAACCACTGTTCCACTGAGGCGGACCATTGTTAATATTAATTATATCTTGGGTTTTACGTGCCGAAACCACAATATAATTATAAGACAGGCCGAAGTGGGTGCATGGCTAGCATATTTTCAATCATCTGGGTTTCTTTAACGGGCAGTGACATCGCATAGTACACGGGCCTTAGCCGCGTGGCCGGAGTAATCTTGTTTCCCGTGTTCGTTGTATTGCTTGCGATAATGTTTGTCACTTATTCATAGACCACTAATCCAGCTAAAGTAATGCGGCCTGTTCAAGTGACCAAGACGACGCACTGATCTGAAACACGTGACACTACTGGCGCAGAGAGCTCACTACAGCTGAAGGGAGCTTAGGGAGAAACACTTGTGGATGGATGCTATGAGCGTCCCCTTTATAACGGGGTGGTGACAAGTATGCCACCAGGCTCGACAAAAAAAAAACCTTTTTTCTTTTTTTATGTTGGCCTAATGCCTCTACTTCGATAAATTCTATCTTAATGGAAAAAAAGGTAAATTTTCAGCTTAGGTTTTCTGCCATTTACGGCACACTGTCCATATTTTATTTTTCCAATATTTATTTTTGTCCTTTCTCTCTAATTTTCTGCCACCAATACTCTAACCGTCTCTTACTTATTTCAATCGCGGGTGTGTTCAGCTTTCCATTGTTGTCCCTAAAACCCAAGGCTTCCTGTAGGCTCGTGCCCAAACGTACACCTGGGTGGATATCTCTACATTCAATCAGAACATGCTCCGCCGTTTCCTTATCTTTCCCGCAGCATGTGCATTGTTCTTCTTCTTTACTGAATCTTGCTTTATAAGTACGCGTTCTAAGGCAACCCGATCTCGCTTCAAACAGTAAAGCGCTTCCCCTTGAATTATCGTAAAATGCCTCCCTCCTTATTTCATTTTTGCCCTTTCGGTAGTTACTCAAAGCCGGTTTTTTCTCCATAGCTGCCATCCAGTAAATCCTCTCCGCCTCCCTGACTTTTCCCTTAACGCTCTTTGTTGACATATGGCTTACAATACCAGCCGTATATTACTAGTGAGTCTTCTAGTTCTTTTTCTCCACTGTGTGTCCACGCTCTTCCTATACAAATAACGGAACACCTTCTCTGCCCATCTACTCTCCTTCATATTTCTTAGCCTTTCTTCGAACCTTATTTTGCTCTGCGCTTCCCTCGCCTCAAAACCTGCCCACCCCATATCGCCCTTTACAGCCTCGTTTGTCGTCTTCCCGTGAGCACCCAACGCGAGGCGTCCCACAGTCCTTTGATTTACATCCATTCCCGATTGCACCTCTGCCCTCATGCACACCACTGAGTTCCCAAAAGTAAGCCCTGGAACCATTACACCCTTCCACAGACCTCGAAGCTTGTGTTGCCGATAGCCAGCGCCACAGCCGATGCGGTGGCTAAAAAGGGTACTAGCACTCTCCAAGGCGAAGAGGAGCATTCGGCAGGCTGCACCAAAGGGTGAGATGGAGCGGCCGTGCCCATACTAAGATAGAGTATGTCATTTTAGAATAGAAAAGTGCATAATATAATTCTGCTTTAAACCATTTTGGCAATACTGCACTAAGCTTTTAAAAGCATCCAAAGGTTCTACTAAGTTCTATCTTTATTTATCCACATGTGTATTGCATGTCTAGCCTCCGGTAAACCATGCACCTACAAACTTCTGGCTAGTGACCAGATCTAGCTCGCTGCCTTCAAATAAAACAGTCGGACTGTAGCTACGCGGCTTATTAGGCGGGGCAAATACTATGTATTTCGTCTTGCTAACGTTTAGCTGCAATTTATTTGAACTAAGATAACCAGACGGCTGATATACGCACTCATTAACTTAGCTTTCAAGCACTAGGATGGTTGTACCATTGAAGAATATGTTAGCGTCATCTGCATACATTATTAACTTGGGTAAACGTGGGATATCACACAGGTCATTTATATAAATTATGAATAACAGAGGGCCAAGTATCGACCTTTGTAGTACTCCTTTTATTATATTTCCGCAAGATGATGTGCTATTGTTTATACAAACAAATTGAGAGCTGTTTGATAAATAGTCCTTCAATATTCAAAACTACACCACGTACGCCGTCCTTGCTAAGTTTACACGTTAGTACTTCGTGGCATACAGAATCAAATGCCTTCCTAAAATTTATCAACAGCCGAGTCAGTACAGTTAATGTTCGATATTTTTAATTAGTTCATGTTTAACAATTAGCAAAGCTGCTTCACAGGATTTTTTTAAAACCGTATTGAGCCTGATTTATCACAATATACTTGGTAAAGAACTTATACAAACCGATGCTTATTGCATTCTCAAACACTTTAGAGAGAACAAGAAGGACGGATATTGACCCATAATTAGTTATTTGCCCTTTATCCCCACCTTTACAGACAGGGGATACTCTCGCTACTTTTAGGCGGTCTGGAAAAATGCTATACTGGAACATTCTATTTATTATACGCACAGTGACTGGAGCTGCAATATCAGCAACGAATTTTAATGGAGTTGCCCTTATCTCGTCAAAACCAGCTCCTACATTATTCCTAATCTCATTTATCAAATGTATTACTTCATCCGATGTCACTGCAGATAGGCACACAGAGTTTCTAAGACTGTATTCTTTTCATATATTACGAGGAACTGTATTGCTATTGTTTTTTATTCGGCAGTGGTCACGAAATACTCATTCATCTTATTCGCTACTTCACCATCAGATAAGGGGCCTGCATTAGTCTGAAGACAAAGTGGTGGGGCTTGTCTGTCTTGCATTAGATCTTTCACCTCATTCCAAACCTTCCTAGAGCCATATTTTATTTTCGTAAATAGCTTTGCATAATATACTTTTTTTCGCTCGCTTTATCTTGGTAGTCAACCTGTTACGGTACTGTTTAAACTCTGACAAAGCTTCCAAATTCCTTGTCTGAACAAATGTGTGGTACAATTTATTCTTCGTCCTAATCATTTAAGTAGTTTTCCGTCAATCCACAGCTTCCTTTTCCGTATGTGCTTCTGATATTGCAAATTCATAGGAAACGCTTGTTTATAACATGCTTTAATTTCTCAAAGAATACCTCGTATGCTGCATTGGGGTTTCTTGGTTCCAACACGCATGCCCAATCTGTTGACTGAATATGTGTGCGGAAAACTTCCAAGCCAGCGCCACTGCTGCTGCAAGATAAGGCTTCAATGGTGGTTGTGCGTTTGACCTGCGTGTTTGGCAGTAGACAAAAGACTGGTAAATGGTCGCTTAAGATGACTGTTAGCAGTCCAGCGATATAGGTATTGTGTTTGTTACACACATGTCAAGTAACGTATAGCGATGTTTTCTGTTCATCTTGTGGCTCTTGTAATAAGAAGACCATTGTCGTCTATTCACGTCACGTAATACCTACTTTGGTATATTTTGACCTAGCGAAACGACCGCGAAGCGCTACGAGAGTAGCATGTGGTCATGTTTTACATAACACGCATATCATGATGATCATGTTTGGACCTGCTATTTACATTCGTTGTCCATTCACGTCACGCAATACCAAAGTTTTATACACGTGGAGCTAGCAAAACGGCCGCGAGAATCTCATGATGGGCCCAATATACTGTGACGTATCGTTAACGCGTGCACGCTGGGCGCAGCAACGCTACGCTAGTGAAACGCGATTACTCTATAGTCTGACGGCAGCCGCGACCGGCGCGACCAGCGTCTGTCAGCGTGGCCCGGTGGCAACCACTGCGAAATGCGGCATTTCGCGCCGTTGACGTTGCCAAGACAGCACTGCGTCTGCCTCTCCTCGTGACGGAGGGACGCTGAGTTCATTCGAACGCGCATGTGTCAAAGCAACGCAACAATACGAGGCCGGCGGGCACGCGCGCCGGGTCATGTTGAAGTGTATTGGCGCCTTTAGTGTAGGATGTACTCATGTTCTCACATGACATCATTCTCACGATTATCATGTTGCAAGTCACACGTATACCTTTGTCATCCCTTCAGGTGACGTAATATCAAAGTTGGCATATATGAAGGTAGATAAATGGCCGCGAGCGCATCATGAGTGTGGCATGTAGTCATGTTGTTACATGACACGCATCTCATAATTATCATGTTTTTACCAGTCACATACTCTCGTCATCAATTCACGTACCGTAATACCAAATTTGGTATATGTGGCGCTAGCGAAACACCGGCGAGTGCATCATGAGGGTGGTATGTAATCATGCTGTTACTTTTCACGCATGTCATGATTTTCATGTTACGGTCTGTCCCTTGTGTTCGCCATGTAGTAATGTAATACCATATCAGTTTGCAACATGTCATGTGAACGAAACCACCGCAAAAGCAGCAAGACCATGAAACGTAAATCATGACATTCATGACGTACATGACTTGATTTTCATGTTATGACTAGTCACTTATGTTCGTAATACAGTCACGTTATGCCATAGCAAGTTTGGTATCGATATCATTATCTAAAAGAGCTAAATGTCGTAGGCAGCTAGATAGATAGATAGATAGATAGATAGATAGATAGATAGATAGATAGATAGATAGATAGATAGATAGATAGATAGATAGATAGATAGATAGATAGATAGATAGATAGATAGATAGATAGATAGATAGATAGATAGATAGATAGATAGATAGATAGATAGATAGATAGACAGACAGACAGACAGACAGACAGACAGACAGACAGACAGACAGACAGACAGACAGACAGACAGACAGACAGACAGACAGACAGATAGATAGATAGATGATAGATAGATAGATAGATAGATAGATAGATAGATAGATAGATAGATAGATAGATAGATAGATAGATAGATAGATAGATAGATAGATAGATAGATAGATAGATAGATAGATAGATAGATAGATAGATAGATAGATAGATAGATAGATAGATAGATAGATAGATAGATATGCTCAAAGTCACCGAAATTCGCTAAGAAATGCTTCGCATTTCAAAGTGAACGGAAGAAGGAGAGCGTGAGAGACTCTTTCTGGTGAACTTCTGAGAGTCTACTCGGTACTCACATTTCATACACGGATTGCCAAGTCTTATCTCTGATTCTTGCTCTTCTCGTATTTTTGTATTTACTTTGCTAGTTTTGATTTTACTAATTCGTGAGTGCTTTGCCGTGGGACGGTGACTTACACCAAAAAACATAATTTTTTTTTCCAAGGTGCTTCGTCTGCCAGTCTGGTTTTTCTTCTTCTTTACCGGCTTCTCAGATTATTTCTTCTGTTAAGAAATGTCGAGTGTGGATGACGTACGGAATGAAAAAAAAAATGACCCAGAGGCCTTAAAGTAAGTTTGCGCCTTTCGGGAGGTGCTTGTCCTCAAAAATGGCTTCCGGAAGGTTTTTGACTATCCGCTTGGCGGATTACAAGACGGTCAATAATGGCTTTTTTCACTGGGAGATCCGTAGCAGCCACCGGTATTATGAAGCGAGCACTTGAATTGCACCAAGCCAGTCTGCCAGTGAAACACGTGAATCCCCCGTAGGAGATCGTTCCGGAATTTGCTTACGTAAACGTCACAAAACCAATTCCAGAAATTATTCCTTATTCCGCTCTCTAGGTTTCCATGAAAACTTGTCGCCCCTGCAGAGCGTAAATTTGAACCACACTCTCATGGAAAGCTGGGATACCGTTTTCTTGCATTGAGCGGACAAAAATGTACGTGCACATGAAAATCTCTCCGGCTGCGCGTCTTGCCGCTACTCACCACGTTCACTTCGAGGGTAGTGGCACGACCCCTAGAACCCACGGATCAAAGTTTCCGTGGTCTACCTTGGGATCTTAAAATCATAACGTAACTGAAGAGACGCTAATGATAAAAAAATTGCCCGCAGCTTCCCTCGGGGGAACACTGAGGAGGATGCGGAGCATATAATTGGTTAACGGGGTGTTAAAGTGCGACTTACTTGGGTAGATGGCTAAATTGGTTAACGTGGTTGTGAAATGGGGTGTTAAATTGCGACTTACTTGGATCGATGGCTAAATTGGTTAACGTGGTTGTAGGAGGGGGTGTTAAATGAGTGAACACGTACACACGTATGCGAAAGGGCGGCGCTGGTCGAAGGGACGTCGATCATTGTGTTTGTGGATTCGTTGGAATTCATTTCACCGCGACCTTGGACGTCGACGAACCGTACAAACCAACCGACGAGCGGCAACTGAGCGAGCGAGCGCCGACCTTGAGTATATATATATACAATGCGACGGCGCATGCACTGTCAGCTGTTGAATGTTCTCGAAGCGCGACGGTGCATGCGCGTCCACTGGAGAATCAGGAGAATTGTAGATGTCGAACGCGGTGTGTAGAGGAGGGAGGGTGCACAGATGGTGGAGGAGTGAAGCGCGCGCGGTGTGTAGAGGAGGAAGGGATGCACAGATGGTGGAAGAAGGAGGAGACGGCGCGGCGGCGCATGCGCGCGCGTCAGCTGTCGAATGTTCGAGAAGCGGTGCGGACGGCGCGGACGGCGCACTACAAGGCGCGAGTATAAGATGCTTCCACATCTAAAAAAAGAGATGGACTAAAAAGATAATTTTGTCGTAGCTGTTCCTCCACAGCAGCAAACGCAGCCATTTCGCAAAGCTGAGTCCACGCACAATGACGGAAGTGACGTATGCTGCTCGTCGTATTTCCGCCAGAATTCGTGACTTGGCCGTGGAGCAGCGAGTAATTCGCCTTGGAGAGAGTTGCTCTGAAACTACCAGTGAAAATCGCGGACGCGCTCTGAATATACCAGTGAAATCACGAATCGTCGCCACGGAGCAAAAAAAAAAAAAAACCTGGCCGATATCATCAGTGAAAAATGCCTTAAGTTTTCTCACTCCATGTAGTCATCTTCTAAATTATATAAAAAAAGGAATCACTTCCTGTTTCTCAGAACAGCCAAAATTCTAAGCAACTATAACAAATGCGTGCGTGAATTTTTTTCGATGGTTGCCTTATCGTCAGCGCAGAGTTAAGAAATAATTATCATGCTGGTGCGACATCAGTTATTAGAAAAACAACGGAAAATCAAGGTTCTCTGATTGGAAAAATTGACATTATGCAACCTAACCAGTTGCACTGAAAGTTAACAAAAGTGAGCCCATGTTTTTTTCGGCAAGGTACAGGTGTTTAATTGTGATTATGTGAAAGCTATTTTGTAAATACCCTATAATTAGTAATACATCTCTATAAACCATGTATCTTGACTCAACCCCTAAAAGTTAGTATTTGAATACTTTTTCAAACGCTAGAAGGCTCCGAAATACTTAATCAGAACTTATGTTCACTTTACACTTTTTTCACTCTACATTAAAATATATCTATCTAATTTTTTGTATATTTTCACGTGTATTAGTAACAACATGGTTTCACGCAATCCTGAAGTTCTAATGCGGGGTCAGTGCTCGTTCTGTAACTTGAGCTTGAAATGTACTGACCATTGGTCTGGCAGTGCCAAAGACCTCACCCCTCCTCTTTTTCAGTATGGCAACACCGTCACCACCGTCAAAACCGACAATCAACCTGAACTGACAATAAAACCTGTATGATATCACAGCCCTGTTTGATTGAGAGCCCGGAAGCTTCACGAGCAATAAGACTTTATAGTTCACATATCCTGGTATTGACAGCCACCCAAAATTTCAGAAGGCTGAAGGTTCGACGTTGTGTTTATTCAGGAAACTGTAAACAAGAGATGTTCCTGGAGGAAAAACCTATTCATTTTAGACAGCTAGCATTTTTGCAAGATGAACTTGGTTACATATGTTTAATGTAGATTCAAACGCAGTTTTTTCTTTATTTTTTGACGCACTAGAGTTATTTACAGATTAATAAAAATTCAAAAAAATCAAGCTTATCGAATTTATACGTCTCAATGTTAACGTTATCCGCTAATTTAACTGCGAGACTTAACGAAAAAAAATTATATGAACACCTTGACGAACAGTTTCGCCCCCATCTATAAACTACGCGCTCAACGCACTAATCTTCCTCGTCAGGCGTCCTTGTTGTTTTATCCGCTTTAATGTGTATGCTTCGAAAAGTTACAAATATGAACCAACCAGCTTATCAACTCGTCGGGTGAAGCCACAACAGAGTTCAGAAAACTGCGAAAAGTCCCCCCCCAGGCTCTAATTCAATGTGTGTATGTTAGTGAGGCCGGTGAGCCAATGGCCAGTATTCAGTCTCCTCAGCATACACAAATGAGATTCTTCTATATCCGTTCCTAGGATAATATTTATTGTTGCGACTTTATATTCCCAAAACCGCGCATGACTATGAATGACGCTGCATTGGAGGGCTGCGGGAATTTTGAACAACAGGGGTATTCTTTTACGTGCACCTAAAGTACACGAGCCTCAGGCATTTTCACCTCCGTTGAAAGTGCGTTCACTGCGGCTGTGATGAACAAAAAAAAAAAATGTTAAGGGATCGTTTATTTGTTTGACAATACCCTAATGAGAAGGAACAAATGATGACATAAAGCAGGGATAGCGGACGTTATTTGAGCTAACTTAACAGCATTTGTGTAACCATGACGAAAATTCGAAGCAAAATGAGCGACAAGACAGCATTGTTTCTTTTTATTCCATTATGCTTCCTTCAAGTTTATTTCAGAATTACTACAACACAGCTAAAGGAGCGCAAATAACGTCTCATATTGCTTCCTTGGCTTCCTTTCTGTTAATTTTCATTGTAAGTCCTGATGATAGAACGCCCCGCCGTGGTGGTCTAGTGGCTAAGGTACTCGACTGCTGACCGGCAGGTCACGGGATCGAATCCCGGCTGCGGCGACTGCATTTTCGATGGAGGCGGAAATGTCGTAGGCCCATGTGCTCAGATTTGGGTGCACTTTAAAGAATCCCAGGTGGCCAAATTTCCGGAGCTCTCCACTACGGCGTCTCTCATAATCATAAGGTGGTTTTGGGAAGTTAAACTCCACATATCAATCAATCAATCAATCAATCAATCAATCAATCAATCAATCCGATGGTAGAACAGCAAGGAGTTGGAAGACTCTTCGGCTTCACTTTCAAAAGTGGAACGCGTCTGCGTAATCCGAGCCCATACGCATCGCCTTCTCAATCGCTAGACTTGCTTCCGTTCTCAATGCATGCCTGAAACGTCTCAGAAGGAAAAAAATGACTGCGCTAGTAACATTGCCCGTTTCAAACTGTCTTAAAGTACTTGCGGCAAGTACTGATGTTAATTAATGACCCACTGTTCTGTAATTTTCTCTTTTACGGATCAGCTGAGAGCCGACTACGCATCTGTAAGTAAACACGCAAACCTGCTAAGGTGCACACTTTGTTGATGCTTTTTTTGACTGATGATGATTGAATATATATGAGCACTTTGTAAGGAATGTGTAACTGAAAGAGTCAATAATTAGGTGAATGACATTGTTTTCCAACTGGCACGATAGGCTTCTGCCCCTCAAGATTACTTGCACTTTGAACACTACACCCGCACACCCACTACATACCTTTCAGAGAGCGTTTACTCTTTCAAGTGAGCTTTACTGAATGGTAAAATGCCTGCTTGGCACGCAGACAGCTTAGATGTGATTTTCACTTAAACGGACGATGATGATGTTTGATGTTTTGTGGCGCAAGGGCCATTTCACGGCCAAAGAGCGCCAGTTCATCTTACTAAAAATATGGACAATGATTGTGATAAGCGGCTGTATAAGGGCCATAAAATTCCTCGCGGTAAAGCGGGTAAAAACATACAAGTAATAAAATCATGACCATGCCGTGAAAGGTGTGTGTGGTGTGAATAGGTGACAAAAGTTGGTGATAATGAAAAACGATGGTGGACATGTATTGCATTAGCACAAGTGCCTTACTTGTTCATACCCTTGCGTCCAAGAGCCGTGAGGCAAGTACTTTCTTGTGTAGCCACCGTAGCAAAAACCTCTCTGGAGAGGTCCTGCTACGGAATGCCGAGGTATATGATATGAAAATTATGAATTTCTTTTAAAAACGCTAACAATGATTTATGACTAAAAAGCGGTTCCCCACCGACGAACATTCCAGGGTGTAAAGGTATATGTTGTCGGTAGGGTAATGTAAAATGCTGTTTTCTTAGAGTTTCTAAGTGTTTGCACTGAATTAACATGTGAAGGACTGTTAATGCTTCACCACATCTGTCACACAAATGTGGATCGATAACGGACAAAAGATATGTGTGTGTCGTGTATGTGTGTCCTATCCGGAGTCTCATTAGTATTACCTCTGTATGACGCGATTTTGATACTGGCAGCCAATGACCAAGGTATGGCTTAATAATGTGTAGTTTGTTTTGTGTGTGTGTATCCCACTTGCTCTGCCAGTAGTCCCTGAGGTTTAGTTTGAGAGACGGCTTAAGATCAAGGGCCGGGATTGATATGGGTGTAGGGGCAGTGCTTTTGTGGACGGATGCAGCGAGCTGATCCGCCCTCACGTTGCCTTGGATCTCACGGTGCCCTGGCACCCAGCACACTACAACATGTTGTTTGATTGTGTAGAGTGTGCACAAAATGGAGTAAAGTGAGACAAGGACCGGGTTTTTTTGTTTTTTAAGAGTGTGCAGAGCCGTTACCACACTGAGGGAGTCCCTATAAATTACTGCTTTTTGTATTTGTAATTGCTTGATGTGTTTAGCCACCACAAGTATCGCATAAGCTTCCGCTGTGAAGATACTTGTGTCTGGATGTAGAGGGCCAGCCTCCGAAAAGGATGGGCCAACAGCAGCGTAGGACACAGAGGAGTTAGACTTGGAGGCATCTGTAAAGAACTCAGGACGTGTGTATTTGTGTTGAAGTTCCAGGAAGTATGTTCGGATATGGGCAAAGGGAGCATGTTTTGTAACTTGTAGAAAAGACACATCGCAGTCTATAGTCTGCCACTGCCACGGTGACAGGTATGCTACAAGAGCCATTAAACTGTGTTCAAGTGACACTCCAGTTTCCTCAGCTAGACCCTTCAGGTGAACTGAGAAGGGCTGCCTCATCGAAGGCCTGTTTTGAAACAGAATGGAGCTCGACAAATCATTAATAGTAGAGTATGAGGGATGCTTCTTGTCTGCTTTCATCTTAAGAAAATAAACAAAGGACATGTAAGTTCTCTGCAGATGAAGCGACCACTCATTTTACTCAATATAAAGGGCTTCTACGGGGCTGGTGCGAAAAGCACCCGTAGAAAGGCGGATGCCCAAATGGTGCACGGGGTCCAGCATCTTCAAAGCACTTTAAGTCGCAGACTGATAAACAACGGCCCCATAATCTAAGCGGGTGCGAATGAGACTTCTATACAGGTTCATGAGACATTGCCTGTCACTACCCCACGTAGTACGTGACAACACTTTTAAAACATTCATGGCTTTTAAACATTTACTTTTTAGACACTTTATGTGCGGTACGAAGGTCAACTTGTTGTCCAAGATTAATCCTAAGAATTTATGCTCCGTATTAACAGACAGACGTTGACCGTTCAGTTCAATGTCAGGTTCTGAGTGCATGCCTCTCTTTCGGGAGAACATGACACACGTGCTTTTTTGTGGGTTCCGTCGGAGTCCGTTTTCCTCTGCCGATTTCGAGACCTTGTTTAAACCTAACTGAACCTGCCGCTCACACATTGCCAGATTACAAGATCTAAGGCGAAGCTGGACGTCATCGACATATGTACAATAAAACACATTGCGAGGGATGGACAAGCGCAAGGAATTCATTTTGATGAGAAAAAGTGTGCAGCTAAGTACAGCACCTTGTGGCACGCCTGTTTCCTGGACACATGTTTGGAAAAGAACCGTGCCCACTCGGACACGGAATGTCCGGTTCGACAGGTAACTTTCGATTATGTGAAACATTCTTCCACGCACGCCAAGGTTGGACAGGTCTCTTAGAATTCCAAAACGCCATGTTGTATCATAAGCCTTTCGATATCGAGGAACACAGAGAGAAAATATTGTTTATGGACGAAGGCGTCTCTGATCTGTGCCTCGATACGAACAAGGTGGTCTGTGGTGGATCTACTTTCTCGAAACCCGCACTGAAATGGGTCGAGCAAATAGTTTGTTTCAAGGAAATGTACAAGTCGGCAGTTTATAATTTTTTCGACTTTGCACAAGCAGCTTGTAAGTGCAATAGGCCTATAACTCGAAGCTAAAGAAGGGTCCTTGCCCTCTTTCAAAATGGGAGTAATAATGGCCTCTTTTCAAGAGGTAGGGATAGTGCCAGAAAACCAGATAGCATTGTACAAACATAGTAAGGTTTTTCGTGTTTCGATTGGTAGGTTTTTTAACATTTCATACACCACACGGTCAGAACCTGGGGCAGAAGTACTGCAGAAGTTTAGAGATGTTCGGAGCTCAGCTATACTGAAAGCTTGGTTATATGCCTCGTATCTAGTGCATTTGTGTTCGAGTTTCTGCTTTTCTGTTCTTGTTCTGTATTTTTGGAAAGTGTCAGTATAGTGGGACGAGCTGGACACCTGTTCGAAGTGTGCACCGAGAAAAGTTTGCCTGATCTTCCAAGCTATCACCCTGAGTGTTTACGAGTGGAAGTGTGTGTACTTGTTTTCCTGCTATCCTACCGACCATGTTCTAGACTTTAGCCTCCTGTGTGTATGAATTGATCCCTGACCAAAACTTCTGCCAGCTTTCTCTTCTGGCCTGACGACGCGTTCTCCTGCCTTGAGACTTTATTTTCTTGAAGGTGTCAAGATTTTCGGCTGTCGGTGAGTTCCGAAGCAACCTCCAAGCTCTGTTTTGCTGTTTGCGCGCGTTTCGGCATTCAGAGTTCCACCATGGCACACGCCGTTTTCCAGGGTGTCCATTTGTATGTGGGATGCATTTTGTTGCAGCATTAATCAAAAAACGCTGTGAAGTAGTTGACAGCAATATGAATGTTCGAAGTACATATGTCATTCCAACCTAGACGAGCGGTGGTATAAAAATGTCCCCAGTCGGCTCCGTTTATGAGCCACTTGGGCACATGTGGTGGGCACTCAGTTACTGTAGTTGTGCTCAAAACTACGGGGAAGTGGTCATTTCCGTACAGATTACTGACGACTTTCCACTGAAGTAGAGGTACAAGAGATGGAGATACCATGCTTAGGTATATGGAGGAGTAGGTGTTATTAGCGAGATTATATAATAGGTTGGTTCCTTTCGATTCAGGAGACACGCGCTCGACGAGAGAAGGAACTGTTCAATCAGTCGACCTAGCGCGTCATACTGAGAGTCACCCCATAGCCTGCTATGCGCATTAAAGTCTCCAAAGAGAACATAAGGCTCCGGAAGTTCATCAATTAAAGATTGTAAATCACGTTTTTGCAGCTGATAGCTAGAAGGAATGTAAATAAAGCAGATTGTGATCAGTTTATCAAAAAGAACCGCTCAAACAGCCACTGCCTCAAGGGATGTTTGGAGTTTTAAGTGTGTGCATGCAATTCCTTGATTCACTATGATGGCAACACCTCCGTATGATGTCATGGCATCAACACGGTCCCTTCGAAAAATAACGTATTTACGAAGAAAATTTGTGTGTTTTGAATTAAGGTGTGTTTCTTGTACACACAGCACTTTTGGTGAGTGTTCGTGTACGAGTTCTTGGATGTCGTCAAGGTTTCTGAGAAGGCCCCTGACGTTCCATTGTATATTTTGAGTGTTCATGGTGAATGTAAAATAGTGCTGTGTGTACGAAAAGCGAGTGGCTGTTTAGACAGGGAGTTTGAGTTCACTTAACAGGGCCGTCACCAGGCTCTGTTATCTGCTTTTTTGTTTTCTTGGCGCGCTCCAAGGAGCCACGCCGCTATTTCGGCACCAAGGGTACCGACGTATCCATTGCCTCCTGGAGGCACTGGATGGCCGCACGTGCGGGCTGTTAGTTCGAATTTCGGGCCTCGCCTGGTGAGGTGAGGCCTTGAGACCCGAAGACTCTGGAGTCTCCGGTCTCTGTTTGGGAGTAGGCGGTGTAGCCTGGGCTACAGCCGCCTTGGGGGCAGGTGCCACAACCGCCGGCTCGGAATGCGCGGGCCGAAGGAGTGGCGAGGGCTGGTGCGGCGGTGCCCCCTGACGCGCCGCATCAGCGTATGTAGGTCCATAGAATGGTGCTACTCTTCGCCGTGCTTCCTTAAATGAAATGTTCTCCTTCACCTTCAACGTAATTATTTCTTTTTCTTTTTTTCCAGTATGTGCAGGAGCGTGAATATGCGGCATGGTTTCCTTCGCAGTTTACACAGTGTGGCGGTTGTTTGCAGTTCTCAGACACGTGGCCTAGGACTCCACATTGTGCACAAGTCTGGCGACCACGACAGGTTTTAGAGCCATGGCCATACCTCTGGCATTGGAAGCAACGACGAGGGTTTGGTATGTACGGCATGATAGATGTCTTCGTGTACCCTGTTTGAATAGATTCTGGTAATTTACTGGATGCAAACGTGAGTATTAAGTGTTTTGTCGGTGTTTCCTTATTATCTCTTCTGATGATAATTCTCTGTACATTAGTGACATTTTGGCTCTTCCACCCCTCCAAAAGTTCAGTTTCGGTCAGATCAAGTAAGTCTGCGTCAGATACCACTCCGCGAGTTATGTTCATAGATCTGTGTGGTGTTACGGTTATCGGTACGTCACCAAATGTTGAGAGGCTGTCTAGCTTTACAAATTGTTCTTTGTCCCGAATTTCGAGGAGAAGGTCTCCGCTAGCCATTTTTGGTTACTTTGTATCCAGCCCCTAGAGTTTCAGTAAGACACCTGGCAACTACGAATGGAAATACGGTCCTGGCTTGCTTTCCAGTTTTCTCGCAGTGAATGACATAAAAAGTTGGGAAATGTTTCTTTTGGCTGGTTGAAAAAATTTATATCATCGGTGCGTACCCGCTTTAAGCCGGTACGATCAGACAGTAGGAGGAATGCTCCATGCATGCCTGTCTTATTTTTGTTCAGCAGCGTTGGCGGCCACCCACCACGGAGCCCAACGAGGGGACGCTACAAGTTTGCGGATGCTGAAACCTGCAGACGCCAGCCGTACAACGCCACTATAACCCAATGCGCCTAGGCCAAGGTAGGCTATTTGCACAGGGTTAACCCTAGCCACCAGGAAGTTTGGGAGTAAACGGAAGAGACTAGAGGACAGGACAGATAAAAGTGAGAGATAAAGACGAAGATGTAGGGAGATAGAGAAAGGAAAAGGCGACTGCCGATTTCCCTGGGTGGGTCAGCCCAGGGTGCCGTCTACGTGAAGCCGGGGCCAAAGGGTGTGTTGCCTCTGCCGGGGGGCCTTAAAGGTCCAATCACCCAGCGTCGGCTCAACCCCCAGGATCCCCTTTTCCCCGACACGGCAGAGCCACGCACGGCTAGGCGTGGGAGGGAGTCAAACTCCCCCGTTAGCTCGGGTCCGGGGTGTCGCGCTACACACCAATGCCTATTTGCGCAGGCGCCCCTGCGGGTTGCAGGTCGCGGGTTCGAATCCCGGCTGCGGCAGCTGCATTTCCGGTGGAGGCGGAAATGTTTTAGGCCCGTGTGCTCAGATTTGGGTGCACGTTAAAGAAGCCCAGGTGGTCTAAATTTCCGAAGCCCTCCACTACGGCGTCTCTCATAATCCTATAGTGGTTTTGGGACGTTAAACGCCACATATCAATTAATCATCAAATCAAGCAATCGTGGTGGTCTAGTGGCTAAGGTACTCGGCTGCTGACCCGCATGTCGCGGGATCGAATCCCTGTCGCGGTGGCTGCATTTTCGATGGAGGCGGAAATGTTGTAGGCCCGTGTGCTCAGATTTGGGTGCACATTAAAGAATCCCAGGTGGCCAAACTTCCGGAGCCCTCCACTACGGCGTCTCTCATAATCATAACGTGGTTTTGGGACGTTAAACTCTACATATAAATCAATCAATCAATCAATCAATCGATCAATCCGATGGTAGAACAGCAAGTAGTTGGAAGACTCTTCAGCTTCACTCATAAAAGTGGAATGCGACTGCGTAATCTGAGCCCATACGCATCGCCTTCTCAATCGCTAGACTTTCTTCCGTTCTCAATGCATTCCTCAAACGTCTCAGAAGGAAAAAATAACTGCGCTAGTAACATTGCCCGTTTCAAACTGCCTTAAAGTACTTGCGGCAAGTACTGATGTTTATTAATGACCCACTGTTCTGTAATTTTCTCTTTTACGAATCAGCTGAGAGCCCACTTCGCATCTGTAAGTAAACACCCAAACCTGCTAAGGTGCTCAGTTTGTTGATGCTTTTTCTGACTGATGATGGTTGAATATATATGAGCACTTTGTAAGGAATGTGTAACTAAAACAGTCAATAATTAGGTGATTGACATTGTTTTCCAACTGGCACGATAGGCTTCTGCCACTCAAGATTACTTGCACTTTGAACACTACACCCGCTACATAGCTTTCAGAGAGCGTTTACTTTTTCAAGTCAGTTTTGAGCAATACAAACGGAATAGTATCTGTATTTTTGTCGATATTACTTGTTTTTTTTGGTGACGGAAAAGATAATTTTTTCCTACGATCAACGACGCCGATGCTGAAACTATGGTTGCAGTAAAATGGGCTCTTTAACGCTATCAGATTTGGCTGAAAGTGACACGTCTGCCTGTGTACCTTTTTTGGGGTATGCTTACTGTGCGCTTCTGGCTCCAATGAAAGTGCTATAGCTAGTTTCTTGTTTGACTGCAAGTGTGCGGTCGGAGGAGAAAGATAAACAACCACCGCTTTTCCAGAAGGCCTCGCGGAGAAGGTCCGATCAGTACAATCTTCTGACTGCGCATCCTACGGATGCAAACTGCTGACTCCGTCAAACCGCGCGGTCATTCTTCTCTCACTGCCAATGGCCTGTTTTCCGGGGCAATGTGGCTCGTCGTGCTCGCGTTGTCACCAGCGACGCAGCAACTGCAAGAGCTATAGGGCACTTTTATGATGCTCTCCGGAAGTCGTAAAACTAGTCGTGAAAGCACCAGAGTCTTCTTGCTGCAATGGTTCCATCGGTCAGACGTATTATTATAGCGGCAAAGGGATAAGAACGTGGGTCAATTTCGAGGGGATAGAACATCAAGTTCAGCAGATTTGTCGATGAAAGAGGACTCCGCCCCTACGTTTAGCTATGAGTACGGCAGTTCCCTTTTTTTCACACGGGCTCTTCCTTCATGTATATATAAGCTTTACGCCAAATGCGCCAAGTACATAACACGGACAGTTGCTTTGACTTACTCCGCTGCCACTCGCTATGAATATTGAATAACGGCATTTCTTGCTTCGCAATTCGTTAGTGTGGTACAGACATGTCCGTTGCGACTCACGACTAGCTATTGTTCGTCAGATTGGGCTCTATAGGACGAGACGAAGTTTAAGCCCGGGAGCATTCTTGAACTCATCGCAACCTGAATGTCACGAGTGCCAACTTAACCGCATTGTCAAAATGGACGCCGCAAATATAACGACAGGCCGCATGTGTTCCCTCGTTGCTGCACATTAGCTGAGTAGGCTTTGCAAATATAATTCAAGTGACATGTTTCGTGCTGGTAATGCTATTATAGGTGCAACAATAAAGATTGTTTTGTCTTAAAATCAGCTCTTGGCTTTCGAGAACCGGTAAAAAGCATCTTTTAAATACATGTGTGAGCAAAGCCACACAGTAAATGCAAATGAAACAATTTTTGTTCAACTGATTGCTTGAATCACTGTTCTGTCCTAAATTTGGAGTAAAAAAAGCCTCAGACTTACTTAAGCTGTTTAGCGGAATCGATTTCACCCCTAAAGCGACATACCAACTTATTACGTACACAGTTGACTTTTCACTCATAATCACTGTCCCATTCTTATGCGTGCTTATTCAGAAACATAAAAATAAAAACTGGAGGCGGAGTTGGTTGTTGCAATGTATGATTTATGCAACAAAGCAGGCAAGCCACTGCTTCCCATTCCTTATATTACGTAACGGCTGGAATGTTTTGGTTGCCAATCGACGCTCCACCGAACCATGCAGCTTCGTACACACGTTCCCTATTTCCAGAGTATCTAAACACACAGCAGTCGACACCAGTGAGACGAGACACATCGAATGAAAATAACGGCCAGAATAAACACTAACCCGCTTCTCGGCCGGAAGTGCGTAGCGCCACGCAAATTCACCGAGACGCTGGTGGCGTGCGCGCACAGACATAAACCCACTTGCACGGCCGCTGGATAATTTATCCAGCGGCCGTGCCACTTGATACGATTTACGTCGTAATGAAATCACTGCGTGCCAGGCAAGTTCTTGAACAGGAGCAGAGGCTGATGCGAGGAGGTTACGTCTCGGATATGCGCGCATCCACGAATGCGAGTCGTTTATCGCTGTATCACGCAGCTCACCTCCCCCTTGTTTTGGTGCCAGAAACTGCGGCTGTGTGTAGCCTTTCAGTCTTGCTTTGTAATTTTTTCTCTCTTGAGCACAGGTGCCGCTTTCTGGGTGTTCCCGTTGGTTCTTACCCGTTTGCGGGGATCATGAATATTCAAAGCGCCTTCTCGGACTGCGTGCCTGCTGAGTGTCGCCGTCTCTGTAATAAGATTATTCCTAGCCGCATAATTGTTTTGGTACGTGAGCTCCAAAGGTTGCACTTTGTTTGCCGGCTTTCCTTTGACTCATGATTTTTTCTAATGTGCTGCTGAAGAAACATTATTTCTTTCTCTATCATAAGGACAGAGCTTGCGCCGAATTGCAGCGGTGGGTTGGACCGTGAGTTTATGGGGGCGGCGAAGCCGGCCTTCGCTGCAAGTTCTCCGGCGACACTTTGCATTGCATTCCTGAAGTGAACAATTTGGCACCGCGAGAGGAATATGGCAACTGACATGCTCGGTTCCTCGCCAGTAATGCATATTTTCCCGGCTAGTTTTCTTGTAATTTTGCGGAAAAACAATAAGTATCTTTTGCGATTCCTGTATTTCGGCGCTTGTGAAGTAAATATACCGGCGCCTGTTTGGAGAAGAGTTCACCGCACAAAATAGCGAACCCTTGATTGCGTCTATGGTAATTTTTTTTATACTTTCGCGAAAATGTGGCATTTACCGTTGGCGGACCATCGTCCATAGTTCAGTAATTTATGCATAAAGTGCTAGAAAAAGATCAAATAAGTAAAGCACGGCCATCCTATATTCTTCAGTTGTATCAACCAGCTATTGCATAGAACAATCTTCGCTTCGTTTTCTGCCTTCAACGCGTCGCATTCTGTAACCCAGTAGCATTGATTATTTAAAGCTTCTTTATTTCATTATTATTGAATTCTACCCTTCCATTGCTCTATCCAGGTGAAGTGTTGCTTTCGGGCTACTAGATATATTCGAAACACATCAGATCTATTTTACTGAAGCTTTGTTTGCCGGCATTGTGACACTAAAGTCTTACTGAACGTTCTTAGTTTATGTTGTATGGTTTCTTTGGAAAAAATAAGGCAGAAAAAAAGCGGCACAATGCAATGACCACACGTGTTTACAAAAAAAACTACCCCAAGCTGAACACTAACTTTTATACACCACATACATCCGCCCACAGCTTGAGTACGCGTCAACCTTGTGGTACCCGCACCTTATTACATCAACCCAACGCATAGAGACAATACAAAAGCACGCTGCCCTTTTCATCTTATTTAATTACCATAGAACATCCAGCGTACCCACCATGAAAGTATCATTTACAACTTTTTTCACTTGCTATTCACAGGACACATTCTCGCCTATTTCTTTATCATAAAATTTATTATCATGACACACACATATCTTCACTGTTGATACATGCGCCATCTTTCATATCAGCGCGTCTAAATCATCGCCAGAAGGTTCAGGTGCGCAAAAGTAACACAATTACCCATTAATTGTCATTTTTACCCAAGACTTCTAGAGAATAAAACCAGCTTCCTGACTCTATGACAAGCATTGAAGACCTCAAACATTTTAAAAATGGCTTGGTAACTAATTAAATACCTACATTTTGCCTTTCTGAAATTTGCTCTTTTTTGTACTACTGCGAATCACTTTGTATATTTACTGTGTGTATTATTCTACTTACGTGTTCTTCAGGTTATATGTTGTTTAACCGTTGTGCAAGTTCAATAGTATTTTTTGCCTAATTAATATATATACATATAAGACAGCCCTTCCCCTCTGTAATGTACCTTGTACATCGAGGGTAAAATAAAATAAAATAGAATAAAATTCATGACCTTGATACTACAACGTTACCATTAGACCATAGTGGTGGGCAGTCTGTCTTTATAGCTCACGGCTGTTATTAGTTGAATGCCTTATTTTCCAGAAGTTTGTAGTACCCTTGTACCCAACGCTTGATTTTGTCGACTCGTGCTATAACTTCTACATGCATTTATCCATTATATTGTCAGAAGTCTTCATTGCTTTATTAACAGGGGGAAGCTGTTCTTAGTTGATGCTTTCATGCCAAGGGAGAGCATAGAACTGATCACGTGGCCCTGTATTGTGGCGAGAGCGTGCCTTGGTAGGAAGGAGAATGCCGTGCTGCGAGAGGTGAGGCCGAGAGCAGGAGATGTTGAGAGGTGAACCTTCGAGAAACATGGCAAGTTGGGTAACGGCGAGGTGCACGGGAGTGTAAGATAGCGTCGTATCAGTGTCAATGCTAAGGTGATTGCGGTTGAAAGATGGCAAACCTTTCTCATTTTCCCGATGTAGAAGCCACCCGACGTGAGCGGACGCGAGAACCGGCATGTTTTCGCCGAGCCAATCACGATGCTTGCGCCAGGCAGGCCTAAGCTGAGCGCCGAAGAAAGAAGACTTGAAAAGATAACGAATCGAGATATAGTCTGATGAAGGGCGCAAATGAGCTTCGCTGTTCCGACAGTGTTCGCGAAATAAAGCTCCCTGGATCGTTCTTTTTATGTAATCGAGGTTCACCTTCAAAAACTGTTAGCAAAGATCGACGCAGGCCACGTCGCAATGCTTGAGAAGTTGTGCGATTACTTTAGATCATTCTACTAACAATACGCATAGTGCGGGAGTGGTCAAATTTATTCGAGAGATCACGTGTTCACCAGCGTGAAGGCCCCAATGTTCGATGCCACGTTTATAAATGCCTAAGAACTTCACCACAGATCAGATCATTGAATGCCACTGCCAGGTACGTGACTGTCAATGTATACAGTGTGTATTGCTGATAGTTGTAATTTTGATCTCCCGGGTACATGTGGTACAAGTTCACCCAAATCGAGTGTTTTGTTTTGAACATGCCAACTGTTCTCTTCGTCCACGTCACGAAACGTGACGATAAGCAAATGCTCCACAGAAATTTGCATGGTCGTACAACTAACCAATCCTATGGTTTACGTCGTAGATATCAGGCAATCGTGATGATTTTGTTATGTAAACAGTGTGCCTGCGCCTTCACATTCAGGCAGTAATTTAATACCTAAACTTAAAGATTTCACACCTAGATTCGGCTGCAGCTTATAAGTAATCGATTATTAGTAGTACGTGGATGACAATGCCTGTGCTGAATTTTAGCTACAACACGCCACGTATAGAGAGAGGGGGGAAAGAGGGCGAGAATAACCTGTGAAAGAGGCATGTAGGTAAACCGAAATGGCGCCGCTTAGTTCACAACCTTACCCTAGGGAGATGGGAAAAGGAGAGAAATATGGGGATTAAAGAAACAAATACTTAGAAGCAGCGTTAAGAAGTATACCAACTCGATTTCTTTAAATAAATAATAATGCAAGAAAAAACTATGGTTTTCGTTGCGTGGTATATATAGTGAACAGAGAATCGTCGCCGTACTGAAGCAGCAGATTCTTCTACATAAAGAATGTGCCCCGAAGAACGCTCCATTATTTTGGGTTTGGAATGAATTTCAGGTAAAAAGAAGTTATGATGTGAAACATCGTCTTACGTCGTTTCGTCAGGCGCACTGTAGTCCTTAAGTTGTCCTCTTTTCATTGTCAGTAACATAAAGCTAAATTGTGCCACATTAACAGAGCAACGCTGCTAATTGCGGTCATGCTATCAGTGTCCTAATATTGTCACTATTTCATCATTTCACATATCGTTTCTTCCTTGCCTTTTTTTAGCGTAGTGGGTATAATATCCTGGTCGCTCTATTTTCGGCGCTTAATTGTTGCCATTATGTCATCGTTGTTGCTTCAGAACATTCATTGAAACGCTTGAGATTATATTAGCTGTGTTTGTTTTTCCGCGCTATAGAATGCCTGATTTGTTTCTGTTTGCTTTGTCAGATGAGTTGTGCAGTGTCAATTTTTATGAAACGCAACATAGGTGCGCGTGGCCCGTGTGCTCTGGTGGCTGATAGAAGCGCGTTCAAGTGATAATGAGCCTAACCAATGCTTCTTTTCGCGTCATCTAGCGGCGAGCAAAACTAGCAGTATTGCTAATATGGAACCACCGGCAAGATTGAAAACCCCTCCCCCTTCAAAGTGATCATGCAAGAGGCGGGTAATCACCTTGAGAGTTGCAATCTTGCCGCCGGTTCCATATCACCAATTGCTGACGGTTTTCGTTGCCATTAAATGACGCGAAAAGAAGCTGGCTGCCGTCCATCTAATTTTAACGCACCGCCAGAAGCCGCCGGGGCGCACAGGCTAGGCGCTCCCGTGTTCCCTTTCGTAAAAATTGGCAGTGTACATCGACTATCTAGTAAAACGCCTTCGGATGACTCGTCTAACCGGAAATAGAGGATGAGTTTGGTTCTGGCGCATTCCTGAAACATTTTCGTGTTCAACTGGCGCCTATATGTTTCATCTAATAGTTTTCTTTGTGGTTGAAACAAGATGGTAACTAAGCTCCTTTCACTCTTCCAGCTTTCAAAGCTTTGTATCAGCTTATTGTGCACGTGTGCACGCATCTGCTTGTTGGTTTACTCAGGGTGTAGCCAAAATGTTTAACAAGTGATAAAATGCCAGAAAAAAGAAAGATTGCTGTTGGTACAAAAGGTTGATATTCTGCGATGCAAGCCACTCAAATTGTTCTTGTATCTTCGCATCAACGATGTGCAGTGTCGTGTAAGAGGCGATTAGAAGAAATTCCTCTGAGACTTGCAGGGTATGAAATATTGCCTCGAGTCTGCTGAATCTCAAATTAGCGGCGGCGTTGAAATAAAGATAAATGGTATGCTCCACGCAATGCAGCCAAGAAAGCCAGCTCGGAAAAAAATGTCCCGATCGCCAATTGCTCTTATATATCGGCCTCCCCACTTTTCTTTTTTAGCTATGTTTTCTCGTGCGATGCAATTCCTGTTGTATCGAGACTTCGAAATTGAGCCACTTCGTAAGAGTACAGCAGCAATATCGTTCATGAGACGAACGCTGCGCATAATGGCTACTCCGTTCATCGTCTTCAATCACTGCCGAACTCCTGTGTGCTACCGAGCGTAACACCAGGAGCGAATTGATGTTGTCTGGATCGGAGCCCTGCTATTGCTGGGAGGAGTTGCCTTACGGTTGCCAAACCACCGTTACGAATGATGTCAACGACGTCTGATGCGTCTGGACGTTCACATTAGAAATCACAGTTTTTTTTCCTACTTTCCTTGATGTTACGGATTTGATATCACTGAATAAACTGGAAAAAGGCTTAGCGTCAGATATATATTAGGTTAGAAAGCGGGTGTTGTAAATGTATTAGGAGATTTACTGTTTGACTATACTGGATTGTGCTGCTACTTCAACTTATAACTGTAGTTTATTTACAAATTATTTTTTGTTTGTTTTCAAGTGAGTGAGAATTTATTAGAAGGCAGAGAGGTCGGCCTGAGCTAGTTCGCTGTAGCCTGCTACTCTACACAGGGGATAAAAGAAAGGAGAAGGAAAGAGGGATGAAAGGTGATGATGGGGACAAGAAGAGGTGGTGCGTATGTACAGTAGCCACTTAGCATAGTACGCTACAGTCTAGTTTCTAGTCCAGTGCTTGTTATAATGTCTAGAACAGCCTTTGTAGCAGTTTTTGACACTGTTTGGTCGTTCACTGCTTATAATATGTGGCTTTCACTTAATGGTGTTCGTCCAATGCTGGCCAACGTTGCAGTTAGCATTTTTCTTTGCGCCACGTATAATGCACAGTCACAAAATATGTGAGCTATCGTTTCGCGCACTTGGCAGCGTTCACGATTCGGGCTGTCCGCACGGCCGATTATGTGGGTGTAGTGGCGAGTGAAGGCGACGCCCAGGAAAATTCGATGCAGTATATTAGCATGTCTTCGGCTGATTTTATCTGGAAGACGAAAAGTCATACCGGGGTCTGTTTCCCGCAGGCGCTTGTTCCGGTGATCTGGTAGCAACCAGTAAGTGGCAGCGCATTCCCGCATGAGTGATCTCAACAATGTGTTGACGTCACTTCGCTAGTACGGTACTTTGACGTACATAGGAGCGTTGTATATTGCCACTCTTGCTTCGCTATCGGCTGTTTCGTTGCCAACCAGGCCGCAGTGTCCAGGTATCTATTGGAGTGTAATCAAGTGACCGCTCCTGTGTGTTAGGTCAAATGCTTGGACGATTCCTAACGCTAACTCGTAAAATTGGCCTCTTCTTGAGCAAGAATGAATAGCTTGAAGCGCTGATTTTGAATCAGAGAGAATCGTCCACTTACGTGGTTCTTGGTCGTTCGCAAATTTTATGGCTTCTTGTATAGCAACAAGTTCTGCAGCTGTCGAAGATGACCTATGATCTAATTTGTACTGTCGGGAAATACTGTGTTGAGGGTTCACGAAGGCTGCAGCTGAGGCGGATGAAGTTACGGATCCATCGGTGTAAATGTGCACAGAGTCGCTGTATCGGTCATCTAAATGTGCCAAGGTGAGTTGCTTGAGGGCAATATAAGAAACACGCGACTTATACGAAAATCCACGTATGTGAAGGCTCTGAAGCAAGGTCGACCTGAAGTAGAGGTTGCAGAAGATTACTGCCACTTACTCGTAGGTATGTCCTCCTCATCGATATCACCTTCGTATTTAGCCTCACCGCCATGCAGCGACGATCGCCTCGACTTACCATTCACAATGCACGAACTCGACGCCGCGATTTCTGCGTCCTGGCGGTCGTCCGCACCAGGGCCTGACAGAATTACTTATTCGGCTCTATATCACCTCAGCCAGGAAGCAAGGTGGGCTCTCTTGTTGTTCAACAACTCATCGTGGGAAATAGCGACAGTCCCAGAGAGTTGGAAGTGCAGCCGCATAGTGGCCTTACTGAAACCAGGCAAGTGTTCACACGAGTTGTCTTTTTATAGACCCATTGCCCTATCCAGTTGCATCGGTAAGGTGATGGAACGCATGGTGCTGGCAAGATTGGAATGGCTGCTGGAGAATAATGTCGGCTTACCAGATTTTATAAATGGCTTCCGTAGAGGTCGATCTTCTATAGACGGTGTTGTAGATCTAGTTTCTTCTGTTGAAAAGGAAAGACAACGTCGGAGATTGGAAGGGGTCATTTTCTCAGATTTAAAGGGCGCGTACGATAGCGTCTACCATGAGGCCATTCCTGACGCACTTGAAGACATCGGCGTAGGTGGCCGACTACACGCATGGATAGGGAGCTATCTCAGAGGACGTACCATTTTTATGTCGACATCCGACGGTGACACGGCCAGGCACCTCGTAAGCCGTGGAGTTCCGCAAGGCGCCGTCCTGAGCCCAATGCTTTTTAACATAGCACTCATTGGCCTTGAAGCTGAGCTTCCCGACGTTGTCAGAATCAGTGCGTATGCGGACGACATATGCATATGGGCATCTCGAGCAACGCGACCACAACTGCGAGCAAGGCTACAACAAGGCACATCATTAACATCTAAGTACTTACGTCGTCAGGGCCTGGAACTTTCAATAGCAAAATGTGCTGCATTGGCATTTACGGAGAAATCAACGTCGCGGTACCCAATCTTCGCTCACGGAGCAGTGATTCCCGTGGTAAAGTACCACCGCTACTTAGGGGTCGTCATTGATCGCAACCTGTCCTGGTCAGAGCATGTGACTGTGCTGCGAAACAAACTAATCAGTTTTGTATATGTTCGTGTTATAGCAGGACTGAGATGGGGCCCTTCGAAGAAAAGTCTTCTGCAGTTATACAAGGCATTGTTTGTGGGCTATATAACGTACGGCTCACCTGTGCTTTCCAGCATGCGGGCAACGTGCCTTCGTACTTTAGAGAACCTTCAGACACGAGCACTGAGAATATGACTTGGCCTGCCACGGTGCACGTCCACCTCTGGCGCTATAGAGAAGTCCCGCACCTACCCTATACAGGTTTATACGTCCTGTGAGCCTCTTCGAGTGCACCTTCGTCGGCTGACCCGACATGCACAGCACCCGTTGTTTTCGCTACAAGTGGACCGACCAGGCTGTACCTGTTCGCGATGCCTCGATACGCATAGGCTGTCACACATGTCCCGTTTATTAGGGAGGCGATCGCCGGGCTAATTCCAAGAGCCGAAGTATCGGCCCCCCGAACCGCACCACGAAAGCGTGGACAATTTAGAATTGGTCCTTATTGGCGCGCCAGCAGACGCCGGCTGTGGCCCAAAGAACAAGTCAGAGCCGAGAGTTGATAAACAAACAAAATTATATTCTCAATTATTGCAGATCAAAACAACACACAAGTATGCACTCTCCACGAGAGTTGAGTACAATATAACACCAAACAAACAACGTACTACACAGTACAATCAGCCACACTCGAAACAACGGACACAGACAACAGTACGCACTACAATGCAGTCGCATGCATTGAACAACCAAGACACTTAAAGACTTAAGAGACAGGAAACCTATCCAGTCCAAAGTTCTTGGAGCAAAAGTCTGGATGATACTCTTCCGAGAATCGCTCACTCAAAGTCCAGCGTTGCTGTCGTTCCGCTGCCCTTGAAGTTTCTCTTCCAGGAAACCTCACGTCTTCAATAGGCCACTCTCCAGGCTTCACCCTTCTTCGCCGAAAACACGTCGGCTTCACACACGCAGCTGTTGCCACGCGTCTTCGCTCGATAGCGGTAAACACACGCTCTTGCCTGTAGCTCGAGCCTTCACCCCTCAGGTGGAAATCCTCTTCTTCTCCTGCTTTGTCGCTACCGACAAAACCTTCGCCGACTACACGGCGGAATTACCCTACGCGCTCTGGCGCTAACTTCTGTCTTCTCCTGATCTCTCGTCTCGGTTGCTCGGTTAAATACCTTCCGCGCGACATTCCAGAAGGTTCTCGTCATTTCGTCGGCGCGATACGCAGCGAAGGCTGGGAAGAGGGCGAGACGGTTGGAATGCCCTCCGCGGAGATGACTCAGCTCGGTATGACCACGCCTATTTCCTTCTGGAACTTTCCAGCGCTTGCTCGGCCGCCGATGTGGGGTGAGGAGGTTCGTCGACGAAGCCACGCTTCCGCGGGGAGAGCGCGCGCCCGGGGAGCCTTGGATGTTTGTTTTCTTTTTTTTTCTTTTGACCTCCCGGCGTTTCTCCCGCCCGTTATCGCAAGAATTTGGCGGCGCGCCCATTTTTAGCGCTCGTTCTGTGACACTGCCCCCCACTTTAAGAATATTATCTCATAATATTCAAAACCACACAAACGAGCGCGAACAGTCACCACACACTCTGAACGACTGTAACACAAACCGTCGCTCATGACACTTCACATTCGCAATAGATCGCTCAATACAATCTTACATTGTAGTTCAATTCCACAACACATGAAATATAGCCACAGGTACACGACTACAACACTTCATCACTCATTCCAAACAATACAAACGTACAAAGTTCTCTCATTACAACAATTATACAACACTATACATCACATCACAGCACAGAAACTTCGACACTTGTGACACAGGATAACAACATTAACAACATATGGCACTCAGCACTGCCAAACACATTCTGATTCGACTTCAGCACTTATCCTGTGTATTTCGAGCTGCGCTTGCGTCCTTTCTTGCGGTGCTCGCTCAATTTCTTCTTGTTTTTCCTTGTTCTTTTTCGGCGAGCCTTTTCCAACGACGATATCTGAGGCGGCGTCTCAGCCATCGTTGTCACTTCCGACACCGTTAACGGGTCATAATGTTCAACAGGTCCTGTCGGTTTATTTACCAGCTTGTTCATGTCACGGCATTGGGCCTGGCTGGCCGACTCCGTCATTTTCACACTCTCGGTCGGTTGGGGTCGTGCCGACGTACGTCCAGCTGCGCACCCCGTGAACTCATTCAACTCGATCATCTTCTCATTCGCTGTCTCTTGCGCCGCGGCTTCACCTTGGGCTCTAGTGAGATCCGTCACGGGATGCTCCTCCACTGTATCTCGCGGTCGCTGAGTTCCGAGGGCTCTATCTTAGGGTCTTCTCCCAAACATTCCGGATCATTCGGTCCTCGCGCCCCGTCGATGTTTCCGATGACAAGGTCGTAAAGGGGGGTCGTCATACATAGAGCGGTAACCTTCCCGCTGAAGTACGGGGTTTCCACCTCAATCTCTGCTTCGGGAAGCATCCGAACCGTACGGTCAATTAGGCAAACTGGTTTCGTTTTGCCTGTTAACTCACTTTCCCGTACCAAATTTCTCCGCACGATAACAGTGGAACTGCCGGTATCTCTTAACACCGTAACCTTTTTGTCCGCAACTTTTCCAGGCAGCGTTGGCATTCCCTTCGTGACACCGGTTGGCTGTTTTGCCATTACCGCACCCACAATAGGAATTTTCTCCCCACTTTTCAACTCTACGAATCCAACTGTGACGGCCTTATCATCGGATTTTGATGCTGTCAGCACACAGGACACCTGGTGAGTTTGACTCGCTCCGTTTCGACATGCGTCTGCTTTGTGCCCAGTCTGACCACACTTGAAACATTTTAATACCATAGGGCTCGTTAAGTTAGTACGACAGTGGCTCGCGCGATGACCCACTCGGTTACACAAAAAACATCGCGGAACACTCTCCGGTGCACGCTTCTTTTGTTCGGGTGCCGAATTTTTCGAATCTTCGGGACACTCCTTCTTGACCTTGGCCAAATTAGTTCCACCTTGCGCTTCCAAGAATTGATCAGCCAATTCAAGCATGTCTTCAAGTGACTTAGCTCTCCTCTCTTTCAAGTACAGCGACAGGCTTGGGTGGCAACTAGTAAGAAATTGTTCTCTAATTAGGAGCTCTCTAAGCTCATCGTACTCCTGCGCTGTCCCTGAAAGTTCAATCCATCTTTCGAAATAGTGGCAAAGTCGGGCAGCATACTGCGTAGCCGTCTCACCATCAGCTGGTTTTCCTGTCCGAAATCTGTCCCGGAAACCTTCTACAGTAATTCTAAATCGCTTCAGCAAAGCAGCTTTCACCTTTGCGTAGTTGGCTGCATCGGTCGGCGTCAGCCTGCCGTACACACTGAGCGCTTCACCACTCAAGCAAGTACTCAAAGCAGTTGCCCATTGGTGTTCCGGCCAATTCTGGCTCCTCGCAATCGTCTCAAATCGGTGAAGGTACGCGTCAAGGTCGTCCTTCCTTTCATCAAACGCTACGAGCAGCTTGCTTGGGTTCAAGCGGAAGCCGTGGTCCTCCCGTTCGCTGCTTTCAACTCTAGCTTGGACGGGAGTTTCACTTCGCTGTTGCGAACGGAGCCGCTCGAGTTCCATCTCGTGCTGCCGCTGCCGTTCCCTTTCCTCTCTTTCTTCTTTCAGCTGTCGCTCCCTCGCTTCTCTTTCTTCTCTCGCCCTTTCGGCTGCCAACTTCTCTCTCTCCAGCTCCAACTTCAATTGCTGCTCTCTTTCTTCCTTGGCTCTCTCAGCTGCCAACCTTTCTCGTTCCAACTCAGCTGCTTTTTCTACCTTGGCCCTCTCTTTTTCTTCTTTTTCCTTCTGGGTGACCCACTTCCGTAGTTCGGCGCCAGAAAGACCCATCTTCTCACCAAGAGCGACTAACTTTTCGAGATCCATGGTGTCTCGCAACTCGCAAATAAAACCTTGCCGCGTGCAAAAAGTATCTGCCTAAATCAGTCTATCGGAACACTCCCCTGCACTCGTTAACGAGAACACTGAACAAAACACAAAATCGTTCCGATAGCGCTATCAACAACTCGAGGCTCTTTCTCACTACTTTGGACACACTGTGCACCAATAGGTCCTGTGTCGCGGACGCCAGATTAATTGTCACACATGTCCCGTTTATTAGGGAGGCGATCGCCGGGCTAATTCCAAGAGCCGAAGTATCGGCCCCCCCCGAACCGCACCACGAAAGCGTGGACAATTTAGAATTGGTCCTTATTGGCGCGCCAGCAGACGCCGGCTGTGGCCCAAAGAACAAGTCAGAGCCGAGAGTTGATAAACAAACAAAATTATATTCTCAATAATTGCAGATCAAAACAACACACAAGTATGCACTCTCCACGAGAGTTGAGTACAATATAACACCAAACAAACAACGTACTACACAGTACAATCAGCCACACTCGAAACAACGGACACAGACAACAATACGCACTACAATGCAGTCGCATGCATTGAACAACCGAGACACTTAAAGACTTAAGAGACAGGAACCCTATCCAGTCCAAAGTTCTTGGAGCAAAACTCTGGATGATACTCTTCCGAGAATCACTCACTCAAAGTCCAGCGTTGCTGTCGTTCCGCTGCCCTCGAAGTTTCTCTTCCAGGAAACCTCACGTCTTCAATAGGCCACTCTCCAGGCTTCACACTTCTTCGCCGAAAACACGTCGGCTTCACACACGCAGCTGTTGCCACGCGTCTTCGCTCGATAGCGGTAAACACACGCTCTTGCCTGTAGCTCGAGCCTTCACCCCTCAGGTGGAAATCCTCTTCTTCTCCTGCTTTGTCGCTACCGACAAAACCTTCGCGACTACACGGCGGAATTACCCTACGCGCTCTGGCGCTAACTTCCGTCTTCTCCTGATCTCTCGTCTCGGTTGCTCGGTTAAATACCTTCCGCGCGACATTCCAGAAGGTTCTCGTCATTTCGTCGGCGCGATACGCAGCGAAGGCTGGGAAGAGGGCGAGACGGTTGGAATGCCCTCCGCGGTAGATGACTCAGCTCGGTATGACCACGCCTATTTCCTTCTGGAACTTTCCAGCGCTTGCTCGGCCGCCGTTGTGGGGTGAGGAGGTTCGTCGGCGAAGCCACGCTTCCGCGGGGAGAGCGCGCGCCCGGGGAGCCTTGGATGTTTGTTTTCTTGTTTTTTTTTCTTTTGACCTCCCGGCGTTTCTCCCGCCCGTTATCGCAAGAATTTGGCGGCGCGCCCATTTTTAGCGCTCGTTCTGTGACATAGGCACATGATCCCTTCAGGTTTTGCACCTGCCGTAATCCCTGCAGTGCCACCATGGACATTGACTAAACAGCTGGTTTGTTTTCAAGCATCACTTTCTCTCCTTCGAATATACTTACGCATGCTCGGATTGACAGTGTAGCAAGCGTGTAGGCACGTGCCCAACCTCACTCGGTGAAAATCTTGCATCGTTACTCTATATTAATAATTTCATATGTATGAGTATATAGTCACAGTCATTTATATTTTTTAGTTTCATCCTTTTGAGGTTAATATTTTCAGTCTGTCTGATTTATTATACCTGTATACTTTCTCACTAAAACTGCTTGCTGAATTTCTACATTTCCATCGTAACAAAAAAGCTGTCTATGCCCGCCCCGCCGCGGTGGTCTAGTGGCTAATGTACTCGGCTCCTGACCCGCAGGTCGCGGGTTCGATTCTCGGCTGCGGCGGCTGCGTTTCTGATGGAGGCGGAAATGTTGTAGGCCCTTGTGCTCAGATTTGGGTGCACGTTAAAGAACCCCAGGTGGTCAAAATTTCCGGAGCCCTCCACTACGGCGTCTCTCATAATCATATAGTGGTTTTGGGACGTTAAACCCCACAAATCAATCAATCAATCAGCTGTCTATGCCACCCATTTGTAAAAAGTCGCGGTCACAGTCAAGCCCATTAAAAACATTTTGACCACGGGCCTCAGGATTCCCAATGTTGAAATAAGCTTTCCAAGACGTTATGCCTTATGAGAACAGTATCCAAGTAGGCGCGGCTTTTCAAAATAAATAAATAAAACTAACTTCAGGCTGCATTATTGGTTCCTCACTGTATTCATAGGCATCCCCATGTAGCCCAGAGGTAGTATAAGTACTCCTTCATGGACCCACTTCACGGGGCGGATGAAAGTTGGTCACAGGCCTCTCCACTCACTATTAGGTCAATGTATGACGCTGAACTGGCACACCTCTACCTCTTTTTTGTGACTAAGGGGGCTGGCCCCCCATATTTCCTGCTGACGTGTGCACGCCAATCTGTGTGGCATTGTTGCTCAGAAGGCTTATACTGGTTGCGGAAGCACTGGGGTTCATAATCTTAGGGTGCATAATCCAATGCACATAATAAATGTAATGCATTTGCCAAACAATTTACAGTGAACATGAACGTCTGTTACTCCATAGCTTTACGACTAAATAATGATGTATGGGAGTCAAATTATTTTCGTTTTACACTGAAATCGCGTCGTGTTGACGCGAGAACCGAGGCGTATATACCGTAATGCTGTGATTGATGTCACACACATCTTGAGAACCTAAGTAAAAACTACAAACTATGCATATGCTCGCATAGTCATCGATTTGTTATCAAGGTGTGCACGACGTCGTGGTGGCGTGGTTAATGTGCTTGAATGCTGCTCTAAAGATCACATCATTGGACCCTGGTTGCACCAGCCACTAATAGATGCAGGCGAAATGCTAAATTTTCTGTGCGCTTTTCTGTAGCTGGACATCGAAGCAGCGGAGACTCAAAACTTTTGGGTTAATGCTGATGGGCCTCAATCACGAATGCTCATGAACCTACATATGTGCGACGTTGAGACGCGAATGTATTCGTGCTACTATGTTTGACATGGAATACACCCCCGTGCTTAGGGCCATGGTTGCACACGTACAACTTTTGTGACAGCATACAGCACCAGAAACTTCTGCGAGTTTGACCGACGTATTCAGTTATGAAACAGTGCAGTGCAGAAATGTAACGAGATGCTTTTCAGAAGCACTAAAAGAGACTGATACTTTTGTTTATGATCGGTTAGATACGAAATCGAAGCGTGTCTTCACAAGGACAGTTAAGCGTCTATTGTGCGTTTTTTCGCCAGAAAGGTGAAGGAGTGACAACTGCAGCAACAAACTGTTATTTAACACAAAAATTGGCATACTGCTCGAAACTTGCAGTGCGCGCCTTAAGCAGAAAGTACGCATGGAATGAGCATACCCAGAATGAGCGCAGACGGTCACCGCTCGAAACTTGAAGCGCCTTGCTCAAACAGAGATCAAGGCGCACGAAACAAGCACACAAGTATATACAGGACGAGCACGAAAGTCTGTCACAATTCTTACTTGCTCGTGGGGGAGCAGCACGCGTCTATTGTAAACGCAGCCGTGGCTGCGAGCGAAGTGACCTTCATGGCTCTCTTTAACAACTGTAACTTCAAAGCAAACTAGCGATGGAAACATAAGACGTAAGAAGCACCACAATAACGAGGTCATGAGGTGATCGCGCGCACGTATCGCAACGTTGGAATGACGAACCATTAGAGCGCGCCCAACATGCGTCATTTGCTTCATTTAGATACTGATGACGAAATAGCGCTGAAGCGGCTGAGCTCTGAGAAACGCCAACAGTATAGCTCGCCGTGAACATACTAGACAACGCACGAGCCTGTACAACCTATATGAGCTGAAATGCGAGAGACCGAGATCGTACATCAATGAAATTGAAAATATCAAACGCCAAATCCTAAAATATGATGCCACTCGCTACAGAAGGGCACGTAATAAATCTCGGAATAGGTGAACCTTAAACTCAGGACAGCAGCGTGCCAAGCTTTACTACAAGAAAAATGCCAATAAAAGTTTAAAGTAACTGCAGACCTATACTCTAATGGTGTTCTTGTAGTATCGTCAACATTCCAAAAGTGCTACGGAACTTTATTTAGTGGACACACTAATCCTGATTGTGACCTCACAGCTAGCTTTGTTTCCCTTCTGAGCCCATAGGAAGACGACGATTGTGCAGCCATTAGTAGTCTTATCACAACAGAGGAAACTCCGTAAACATTTGGGACTCCACGGCCAGATTCCGATGACCTCTCAAGATTAGTCAAATTTTCTTTGAAAACGTCGTTTTTTATATTTGCTTTTTCTCGTATAGTAAAACGCTAATTTGTCGACTCCACAGAAATCATTTTTGAATCTGGCATCCCTCTGATGCCCCACTATAGCCCTCGAGCGTGATGGGTCATCCATTTCACAGCGGATTAAATCAGCTGTGGATATCTGCGACTGAGCTTCTGCAGCCCCGAGAAGGTACTTGACAGAGCGGTAGCATTCTCCCGTTGTCCTGGTAAAGGAATTCGAATTCAGTCTCTGGAAATTGAGAGTATCGCGAGCAACGGGTGCTAATTGGGCTGGACGAGAAACATGAAAGAGTGAGCGAGAAATGCATCTTTTGTGTTCAGCACGCAGACATTCCAGCGCAATAGGTACCGCTAATGACTGAGAGCAAAAGGGCATTCGTAAGGCCGTTATGTTTCCCCTTATTTCGTATTCCTACCTTCCATTCCTTCGACCGAGGGGGCGAAGAGGAAATTAAAAAAAAAAGTCACAGCTTTGCCGCAAAGGCGAAGCAATGAAAGCGATAGCAACAAATTGGAAGGCCATGCGCAGAATGGCAAGAAGATCGAAACGTGCCCCGCGTTTCTCACGCACACACACAAAAAACGCACGAAACGTACTTACAGGTACAGGTTGACGTGAATAAGCGTCTCAGTTGTTACTTCGCTGTGTCTGAAAAGTGCGCCCTTTTCGAAAAATGGAGGCTGTGCAGTAATTTCAGTGAGTTTTGTGTGCCCGGGAACTTCAACAAAATCGTTCCGACAAAACTTAAAGGCTAGCCAAGACTTATGATTCTCCCCACTACAAGATAAGGGTGCACGATCGAGCGTACACCTTCTTAATCATTACGCGGGACAAAGTACGCGTGAGAGATGAGAGCTGCCGCGCGCTCACTGCACCATCGTGCTGATAATGCTGAAAACACGTTAGTTACTCCCTCCCCCCAGATTCCCGCCAACAGCGGTAAGTGCTAGATATGAATAGCTTGCCGCTTTAACCTTGAAGAAGGTACCTGTCGAGTGTTCAGCGGTTAACGCCTCACATTCACGACTCGGAGGTCCCACATCGACTCCGCGCGCCGGTGTCTTCTTCTGGGATTGTTTTTCTTTCTTGCGTTTTCATATATATATGTAGATGCGTATACATATACGGTGCATGACGCCGACGTGCCACGCCGACGCCACCGGCGAAATCCAGACGAGAGTGTCGCAATAATAGCGCTTTTCTTTCTTTCTTTCGTCTGTGCTCTCTTTCCCGTCTCCCCTTCCTACGATGTCGCCGAAGCAACAGCAGGCGAAACGATCGCTGTCTACAACAGCCTTGTGGAGTCGCACCGTTCTGGCTTCAGGTCACCCTTGGCAGAGCGCCTCGTGTGTTGACGGAACGTGGAGCCCGCATCGCTGAAGACTGAGAGAAATGATTTCGAGCGATGTCGTTCAACTCTTATCTATTACTGTCCGTCGGCACTCACATCGGCCCCTTCCGCTTTCCTCCCACTTGGCAGCTTCCTTCGTCCGAGCAGTGCGAGGGACACAACAGAACCTTCGCAGCGTTTGTTGTGTTGTTTCAACACGGACCATTACCACCCGCGGGACATGCAGAGAGTCTCGGTCCCTTCGACAGGAAGAAGTGGTGCCTTGCCGGTCGCTAAAAAAAACAGCTACTGGGAAGTCCGCATTTACACTTCACCTCCTTAGGTCGAGGTCTCTTTCCTCAATTTCATCTTTGCTTGCTTACCTTTTTTCCCCCAACCCACCTGACAATCCGCCTCCTTCCTTCAGTGGTCGTTACGGACGATGCCATATTAATGGTGTCGAGGAGTGCGGTAGCCATCAATCCACTTTCTCTCTGCTCTCCGGGCGGCTATCCAACGCACATAATAAAAGGGACCCCATAACGATTCTCAATACCGTGGCTTCCAATTAGAAACAGAAACAAGCCAGCTGTGCACCCCTTTTCCTTGCCATGTTGGGCAGGAGGTACTCCCCTTCTTATCTCAGTTTGATTTTATCCCCGGTTGATTGATAAATTCCGGCACGTATAACAAAATAATCCTCTGCCGTGGCATTTCTCAGTCAATATTTGAATTTTGGGACTAGAATTTCTCTGCGTCTCATCCCTCAATTCTTTCAAGGGCCTATCCACCACTGTCGCGCTTTACTCCTTGTCCTTGTCACAGCACCACCACGTCCACGCAAATCCGTCAGCTTCGTTATCTTCACACAATTGATTTGCCGCATAAACACAAGTTGTTTACTTCTTCTATAGCAAGTGTATTGCGACATAGAGTATAGCCCGCTGTAACGTATTGTTGAAATAATGACCATCGTCACACAACGTTCTCACATGCGTCTTCATATGCCCTACGCATATTCTGATATAATAGTACTGTCATTGTATATAACTGTACACATGTTGTTGCCGCGTGAACATATAGTTTATTAAAATATGCCTCGACTGCCTGATTTCTCACAGCAGAGTTGTTTATGCCCCACCTCCTTGATTGTGCGGCGTCACGGAATGAATCGGCTTACAAAAACAAAAACCACGTGACCACCTCCAAGTGAGCGATTACTTTATGTGACGTTACTACAGCGTCACAGGTCACACATATGTGTGCCGTCCTCGTGATATACGATTTTACAACGTCATATCATGACTGAATCAATTCGCATCTTCGATCTGTTAAACATGCGCTGATTCTGCAGGCCGTTCAGTACCACGTGATATATGGAAAGTAGAGTCACGCCCATTCCTTATGCGTTTAGCCGCGTCATTCGAGTCTAGGCGCTGCGGTGACGCACTCATACATCGCTAGTATACGTCGAGGGCTCACTGCGAGGAAGGAGCAGTGCACTAACGAAAGACCAGCGATGGCTGGAGAAGCAGTAGTGCATCTTTCAGCTCCGCTGGTGACCAGACTTGATAGACTGGACAGAGTTTTTCATAAAGCCTGAGAAAATGTTGTGCAGACATTAGGTTAGCGGGTGTTCTTGCGTTTCGTTCCCTATATAAACGTGGCTGGCGTGCCCTGGAGGCCAATTTACGTCTGTGAACTTAGACGGCCAGCAATATTGCTGTGATAGTAGTAGTTATTCTGAATAGAGAGCTGATCAAAATGTGCGTACAAGTTTATGCGCTGGGAGAATTACTGATGACTTGTCACAAATTATGTCGAGCGTAACGAAGCGGTTTCGCATCAAGGCCTCTTTAAAACAATGATTATTTTACTACAAACGGTATAAACTAGCAGTATAACTTGTAAAAAAAAGCTGTGCAAATCTGCTCACGTGTTGTAGATAGAGACTGCACGTCTGTGTTGTGTGCACTAAAATGACTTGGATGGACTGTCGAAGAAATTTTGTCATGTATACAAAAGAAATTAGGTGTCTAATTGTGATGCAAGATAGATCTGCCAACACGAATGAATTCTTAACCTTCTATGCTGAAACCTATCAAACGACACTAATCTCTCAGCGAAACACTGCCCATCTCAGCCCCTTTAATTTTTTTATATGATGCTTATGCACCATAATAAAGCACAAAACATCGCATCGTGCTCATTGTGTAGGACAAAACCTTTCTCGAAGAGGAACTTAGAAAACAGCAATGTTGATAATGAGCCAAGTTGAGATGAACGAAACAAGAAACAAACTATGCCCCGAAATTTCTTCACAAAGACTGGCACTTGGTGCACACCGCCCAAAATAGCACGCGCGCTTATTGATTCTAATTACGGTGGTGGTTCAGAAACGAGTTCATTACCGGTGGTGCAGCGCAAACTGCTCGCGCACAATGTGGGATGAGGCTGCGTATTGGAAACGCGACGGCTTCCATCGCGCATTGTGTGCAATGACCATTTTATGTGAACTGGCCGTCTTGTCTCTTTTGTTCATTACTACCCGTGCCGGCCGACCATCGATCCATAATGACCATTGCAATCAATGCGAACCTCTTTCCCCCGCAGCATTCATCGACTTGTCCCTCCGAACTTTCGTAGCCTCCACCACTTCAAAAAAATATATATTTGAAATGAAAAAAAATCTGTAATTTTTGTAAAAAATTGTTGCAAGTGCATTTTAATTCTTTTTGATCTCTTGGTTATAATATTACTTTTCTTGTGCCGCATTTATTGCTCACTTTTTGGTATTCCATAGGTGCGCAGCTTCGTTTAATCGGTTTTGTTTGCTGTAAGAAAAGTGTGCTCCATTCTTCGTTCTTGAATTTCACGCACTTTCAATCTATTTCGACAGAACCGTAGTGTAATTAGCAACAAATTTTACGTCTATATTTATTCCTGGCAGACGTTATTTTAGCTTGCTTGAGAGCATTCTCATCTTTCTGGAATGTCAAGAGAGTACGAATCAGTGAGTCATCCCCAAGCTGGCATCATGCCATCGCTCAGGACCGTACAGTTCAAAGATGTGTGAAAAAGCCCAACAGCAATGCGAGAATTTAGGATAGATTATTCCCAAGCACACAAACCTCTATTCTTCGCAAGATGAGAGCCACAACTTGGAGGCTAATGTAAATAGGCATATGACCATAAAATTCGCAGGCTGTATACTTATAGAACACGAAAAACAGCGTCCGAGCTCGACAAGCATTCTTTCAAACGTTACAATCACGCAATACATTTTGATTGCTATGGAAAGAGGGTAAACTGACATTGTTCAATAACGGAATGAATCAATAAAACTACTGTGTCGTAGTGAATGCCTCTTTGTCAGGTGCTTTTATTATGGCTTCTTAGAAGCAAATAGATGTTTTTATCTCTCAAATCATCATTACTTAATTCAATGAAGAAACCTAATGGTTCAACATTTTTTTTGCATTAATTTGCATGAAATGTCATTGCAAATGATTAAGGCTGGTTGAACAGTGCTCAATGCCGTACATTAAAATATTTTCACCTTGTAATACGCAGAAGAACGCAGGAACACTTTGCCGTCCATTAGACACGTGTATGTTTGAAAATTAGCAAACCATCGTTGCGTGTATTGCACAGAAAATCATCCTATATATTACTTTATTGGAAAGCCACAATATTTCTGGATTAATAACGCGCAAACAATGCTGGAACATCAATTCCACTTAGTTGCGGGCATTGTTCGTTGAAAGACGACGTCGATGAATTGCATGCGGGCGTCTGCTGTGAAACATATATGGAGAGGAGCCTCAGAGGAATCTGTGAGCGCACGCGTTAGCCTAATGGGTGCGTCTCTCTTCAAGCCAGCATTGAATACTTTGTTGACAAAAAACGTATGTCAAAGTTGGTTCGAGTGGGTAAATGGGGTGAGAACCCGTATGCTTCTGACCGGCATTCCCGCTTTTGTAACCATCTCGCCCGTACCTATCCCAGAACAAATGCGCACGTATCGCGGGAATGGCGAGCTTGCTGGAATCAACCTCAAAGTGGAGTTTCAGATTAAGACCAAGAAAAAGCGAGTGAGTTGCCATTTCAGCTAAAAATATTATTACTGGGCTTGTTTTTAAAGTTACATTTTCTTTAGGTCATAGCGACGGGCTCGTTTTGGCAGAACCTATAGTAGTGTGCCATGGATTATTGGTGAACTGCCAACTCGTAAAAAAAATGATGTGCTTCCTGAAGCAAGCAGCACACAAGTAGCCATGACAGCACACTCGCTGCCATGGCTACCTGTGGCACTGACTAACACTCCAAGGTTTGGAGGATTGAGTGATATGTGGGGTTTAACGTCACAAAACCACCATATGGTTATGAAAGACGCAAAGTTTGAAGGAAACAAGTGGAAACTTTAAGGTCTCGCTTCTTTAACAAAGTAAAATGAGTTATTGAAATTTCAACATCTTCCCTTCATTCACAGGAAGAATCTCGTTCTGGAAGACTTGATGTTTTAGGTAGTACGCACGGCACGCATGACAAGCGTTACAATTATAGTCCGTTATATTGTAATTACAGGCAGGCTTTCAAAAAAGCTAAGGAACAAGGGCCCGACCGGGACTGCTTGGAAGAGAAACAGGATTTTCACTCGGTGATATACAACCTAAAAAATCGCAGCAGCATTTCATCGCTCGCACTACGTTCGTACCCACATTTTTCCTATTCGCTCCATGAAAATTGCGTTCACCGTTATCCCCTTTAGCGAGGCTCAACGAGAAATGGCGACTGAATCCATCACTTTGCGTTTCGCTCGGTTTCGTGCACTCTCTCGAAGCAGGGTCCTGGTCGACGAGGAATCGATACAGTTTCTTGGCACTCCCAGACGTCAGCTGCCCTGAACCACCTGCAGCAGCTAGCGCCTCCGTCAACCGCTCCTAGCGTACCTGGCTCGCCGGCTGTCTGCCTGTGTACACATTTGCTGCCACCTTGCAAGCGGCTATGGCGCGCATTGATCGAAGGGATTCTGTTAACGAGGGTATTCACGCGTTCCGGTGGCGCTATATTGTGCCTGATGTCGCCGCTGTCGAAATTTTATATAAGTATTTTTTTTCTTTCGGCCACCTTGTATAGCGAAGTTTCAAGTGGCACACTTCCGCATAGCTTTAAGGTCAGAACTATCTAGAGGTGGAGAGTTGTCTTAGATAACTAGAGAAAAAGAGAGAGAGCGTGCGTACGCGCGTGTGTTTGTGTGTGTGCGCGTGTGCGAGTGCGATCAAGTGGCGCGTGACATCAAAGAACAAGGAAGCTTGAAGGGGCCATTGCCAGACTCGGTAGATTCGTACACGCTTAACATGTGCAGCCCGCGTATCCTTCGGATTTCGCGAGAACGCTGTTCAAAGCTGGGATGTCTGCGTGGCAAACCTGTGTTTTACCACGAAGTGCTCAATGTCCCTTAAAAAAACAATACAACAGCAGACCAAGGACATTATGTCAACGTTATATGCAATGAGAGAACTGTTAACACACGTAATATAGCGAAGAAGAAGCGTGGAAGCATGCCAGGTGTCACAAAATGCGAATTGCGCGATGACTGGTTGGTCTTGAGGGCCAACAATAAAAAAAAACACGAGCGTAATTATTTATCACTATCATCAACACCATCAACAACGTGTGCAGATGCGTAGGTGCTCGTCTTGTTTCATGAACGCTTAGTGGGCCCCTGACCTCGCAGGAGAAACATTTATGTCGCAGTGGGCACTATGCAACGCTACTCGCAGTGAGGATTGCACATAATGTTTGGAAGGGCAAATTTAGAAGCGCACTAATGTTACTTTTCTTGCGCCACTGTTCAAGTGTCCACGAAAGAATGATGATGATATGTGTGGTTTAACGTCCCGAAACCACCATATGATTACGAGAGACGCCGTAGTGAAGGGCTCCGGTAATTTTGACCACGTGGGGCTCTTTGACGTGCTTCACCGAAGAAGCAATGCCAGGCGATAGAGGAGGTGACGCAAGCCGTGTTTCATCTAGTTATCGCGTTCAACTCTTGAAGGCGAAGCTACCGCGTTCTACAAGTTTGTCAAGGGGCAGATAATAAATAATAATAACGCGAAACTGACAAGAAAAAGAGAACTTTCTTGCTTCAACCAGCTGCTCGTGTGCTCTGCTCTTTTGCCTAGGTACTCTTCTTTACTAAAACAAAGATGGTTAAGGCGCCACTGTAGGTCTCTTCTTTACCTCATGTTGTAGCAGCAGCAAGTTAGCTATACAAATTAGTTCTTTTTCTAGCAATATTAGCCAATTACGCGAGAAGTGAAAACTGGTCTAGTTGGTGGTTTATGCTTACATGTGAAAACAGCGCAAAAATATAGACAAAGACTGATGAAGAGACGCTTTGTCAGCGCTGTGTCGTCTCTTCATCAATCTTTGTCTATATTTTGTGCTGTTTTTACATCTTAGCCAATTAAGGTATACATTCAATACATAGATTGCTGAAGTTGAATATGTGAATCAAAGATGGAGCGGGCGTCAAATATGTCCAAATAAAGAAATCTCGGTCTGTTGAAACACACCGTTTTTGTGTTGTTTAGGCTCATGTTCAGGCGTTGTTCTAGTTGAAATGAATATCAACCTAACTGGGACATATAGTGTACTTTATCTACAAAAAAGAGCTGCTATGTTATGTTAAGCAGTTGAAGAACTGTTGCGGATAACATATTGCGAATGTAAAATTCGAAAAACACTCATTGCCGAAATGAATGTTTCGTGCTATTAGTAATACTGAGTGCATCACGCTCTAAAAGTTACACTGCAAACGGTACTTCTGGCAACAGCATTCCAACAGAGCATACGTACTGGGCAAACATTTCAACACAAAAATTGTTTCAAGGTCCTGACAAAGAGAAGCTTTCTTAACGAAGCGTTACTTTAAGAGGCATTCTCTGTGCAAGAACCACTGACCACTTAAAGGGACCTTCGTTACACAAGTGACACAGCCTGACATCGGGTGTACTCTGCAATCATAATTTCGGCACTTCAAAAGCACCTATATTAAAATTCTTGCGTATCTCCTTTGAAGCGAGCAAAACTCGTGTAGGCAAGTAACGCCGTTAAGGCAATTTTATTGGGCTTCTTATCGTTGTTGCCCTCCCTTCGCACCTGCCACCGTTACTCTTTCGTTATTGCTTGAAACGCAATGCACACCGAGCACGCACAGCTCACCGGCCTCTCGGTCACACGCCAGCAAATTGAAAGTTCCGTTTCTTCTGTGTGTGCTTAGCCTTACCAGGCTCTCCTTTCGTATTACTCCTGACGTGAACCTCGAATCTGCATGAGCGCAAGCCGAACAAAGTAGCGACGTCTAGAGCGGTTTCATGATTGAAAAAAAAAAAAACTGGGGCTCACAATGTGGGGATATGCAAACATTCGAATCATGATAAATTAAACGTGAGATGCAAGTAAAAAAAAACAGAAAGGTTTCTCAAGTTGGTATTTCACAATGGTCATAGACCGAGACGACGACGCTGGCTTGAGGAGCGACCACAAAAAAAAAGAACACAAAAAGAAAGTATCGGCAACTGCGAGTATCAGCGGAGAGACAATTCTTAGTGGTTTTTCTGCAATATATGTAATTCCTTGAAGAATGAGGTGGTGAAAATCGACAAAAACACATAATTCGATGACAAACGAAAAACGGAAGATAAAAAAAAAGCCAAGAAAATAAAGAAAGTCCAGAGTTTTACTGTTCTAAACAACAAGGTTGGATAAGACAAACGACAGAAGTGAAAAAAAGAAAAGAAACAAAATAAAATGACACGTCAAACGCAAACAGCCTGGCCGAAGATTTGCCGCGAGTTCTCAAATTAGCATCAATTTGCATGCGAGAAAGATTGAAACGAAAAGAACCTTCGGCCGCAGGCGGGTTCCGGAGGCAGTCTTTCTTTCTCTAGCTCTCTTAAGTACGTACATGATTGCTTCCGTACCCTTCCTCTTCTTTTTCTTCTCCTTCTCACTTCCTTATGTGAGCAAATGCCTCAGTGTTCCGCCGCTGCGTGACCCACCTCTCCCATTTTTATATGCCACCATTTCTTTTAGCTTCATTCTATTTTTTAATAACTTTAGACTCCGATTTACAAACCACAGATTTATATAAAGAATTACAGTTCTATCATTCTTGATTACCCCTTTCTTTCTGATTTTGTTTTGCTTCGTGTCCTTGTAGGAGCGAATTGTCGGCATGCCGCCATTTTCCTCGTATAGTGGTACCAAATACTTTTTTATCGAAAACGCAATTGATATGCGAAAGTTAAAAATTGAAGAGAAAAAATTGAAGCTTGGTATAAACGTGCATGATGACCATTCCCCCCAAATACTCATCGGAGTCCAAGAAATAAAAAGAAAACTTTCTTTTTCACGTTTGCCCTACGCTATGCAAGGAAAAATTTGCATGGTTCTTCGTAGCCTTGGTGCCTCAGCTTATAGGGTTTGTTATGTTGGCTAAATTGTATACGTTATTTCGAAATGTGCGAAGATAATCACCGGAAAAGAAATATTTCACAATGCACGTTACTTTACCGTTAATCTTTTTGCGACAAAGAACAGAGTTAGGGTTATCTCAGGAATAAAGCGAAAAAATAAAATGAAACGTAGCTTCTAAATAATGTTTATCAATTATGATTTAACCTAATAATGTCAAACAAGGGTTTATGGTTATGCTTGAGAAGGTTTAAAAATTTTTTAAGGAGTATCGTGTTATACAAAAAGTTGTTTGTTGAAGTGCGGATATTATGGGGTCACAAAAAGAATTGTAATGTGAAGTAGCTTTGTACAAATAAGGCAGAACATTAACATAGTAGTAGTACACACCTCATAATACTATTTAAACTTGTATCACGATAGCGAATTAGCGATGAATAACTTTCGGTTGGCCCCGCCGCGGTGGTCTAGTGGCTAAGGTACTCGGCTGCTGACCCGCAGGTCGCGGGATCGAATCCCGGCTGCTGCGGCTGCATTTCCGATGGAGGCGGAAATGTTGTAGGCCCGTGTGCTCAGATTTGGGTGCGCGTTAAAGAACCCCAGGTGGTCGAAATTTCCGGAGCCCTCCACTACGGAGTCTCTCATAATCATATGGTGGTTTTCGGACGTTAAACCCCACATATCAATCAACCAATCAATCAATCAACTTTCGGTTGGTTATCTGTGGTTTGGGTATAACTGGCTCATTGCTGAAACGAATTGAGGTTTGCGAGATGAAACACGAGTTCATGGGCTTCCTCACTCCCATAAAGAAGGCCCGATGTAACTTCCATAAATGAATGGTCTGGAAGCGCTGTGCCCCTGAGCGGTTGAAGAAGCGAAATCTTGAGATGGTAGAAGTAGGCGAGGGGTTCGGGAAAGTGTGAGAATAAATTGCTCCCTGTAGATATATATGCCTTAGTAAAGCATCATGAAGGAACGTTGCACCAATAAAGGTGTATCGGCGCCATTTTTCAAAGCAGACTTTACCCTATCATACAAATCTCCTGAATGCAGATACGGAGCGAGCAAGTGTGAGGCTTAGAAAATGCTGGTTAGATATTTTATTTTGATAATAAAATCACTTTTTTCATGGCGCACTTACCGACATCGAAACTAGCTAGACGTCAGGCTACAGCAGTTATTCTGGTGAGTTAACGCAGCAGTCTCACTAGTTGTGACGACGTCAGGTACCGAAACTTCCAAGATGGCCACTTGTGCGTCACCAAAACATTCGAAATGACCGCTTATGCATCACAGACGGATCGAGCCCCGTTGTGGAGCGGGGGCAGTGGAAACGTCGCGCCAGAACATCACGAGGAGCTAATACAGTGTTGTCACGTTAGAGTAGTGTTGTTACGTCAGAGTACATTAGGATCAAAAAGTTGCTTTTAAAAACTTCAAATATTTACTTATTCAGAGTGAATTCACGCTTTAAGTGCATTTTGTAGGCTTTGTAAGTGCATTTTGAAGCGAGAAAAACAATTAAAAATTTCCTGTCCGTAGAGATTTAATTGCTGCCTCTTTTTGAAAGTTTAGTGATATTTAATTGTAAGCATGTCTCCTTTTCCCACTATTTTGTCTTTTTTTGTAACGTTGAAATGAAAACGCCTTAGGGCTATTGCAGCATGAGTAGGTTTTGCCATTCGTAGAAGAATTTAGAGCAGAAATAATGCATCTTTGTTGCCGATGATGCATCTTTTGTTGCCTAGGCACGTCAAAAATTTGTTGTGCCTTTTGCACCGCATGGGAGACTCCCGAAATTCTCTCGGTGTTAGACCTTACATAAACGTAGGCTTATTGCAGCTAATATTAGAAATAACGGTAAAACAACGAAACAAAAAAGACACCCTTTCCACTACTGTCAGCCTGGAAAGCACTAAGAAAATTGAACACGTAATGGCTAGCCTTTGTAAAGGTTATCTCACACCTTTGGTGCATCTTTGGAGGCCTTGTTTTGCTATAGTGGAGGGCACAAAGGTACGCACGTGGAACGTTCGATGTTATCTTCCTCAGAGCCATGCGTGAAGCTCTTTTAAGCAAGATGGACATATATAAATAGTTCCACAAAGCAAAATGCCTGAAACCACTTGCGCATGCGTGCTCTTTCGCATAGTTTTTGTTTATACTTTGAAAGGCAGAAGCTATACAGACATAGAAAAAAAAACGGGCCGTTGACTGGCGCTTTTCGGAACACATAATATGTCTTAGTTCTGCACACGCGTGCTTTCGATTCTGTATGTATGTGAACTGAATGCATAAGCAGATGAGTTTGATAGACAGGGGGCATTCTGAAACACGAAATGCGCAAAGGGTTCAGGCACTCAAACTCTTGAGCTTCACGCAGCGTGTGGTTAAGCTTACGAAACTTCAAAATAGCAACAAATAGGTGATCGATCTGTGCACGCAGTGCACGTGATGGAGATAACGCCTACTATGAGTTCCACTCCTTCGCTTTTGCATACTAGGCGGGAACGTAAATAGTTATGATTCCTTTACGGGCTTGGCATACCCACGGGAAAACAAAAACGCTTGCATGCGACTCCGTGGTATTGATCAGTCAATAAAGCAGAAAGGAAAAAGAGAAGGGTCAAACAACACGACGCACTTTGCGAAGAACAATGTAAGAGCCTTATGAATACGTATTATATTTTTCATGTTGTGGAAGTACAACACTATGTCTGAGACGCTTGGTTAGTTTTGTTTAAGATTTTTGTTGCACAACCTGCGCTTCATTCACGACTCACAAATAAGGCTGAGGATCTTGCTCTGCTACAGATATTCTCGTACGTGCAGCGCATGCGAAGGAGTCTTCGAGCACGCCAGTACTCATCAAGCGCTTATTGAAGTTTATCGCTAGTCTTTGATTATTAGATTTGAGTTAGTGTCTGAAAACACAAGAAAAAAAGATCAATAAAAGGCGGCAGATCCCAAACCTTGCGTGAACCGGTTTCATGCGAAGTATTCGGTGAGTAAATGTCTATGCTGATTTTTTTTGTTTAGAGCCAAGTGTGAGCAAACGTAGCTGTGTGCCCACTGTGGGCTTGCCGGAACACCGACTACGCTGGAGTTTAAAGGATAATTTATGGTCTGACGTAACGTCAGTGCTCACGTTGTAGCACTGGTGTCAGTGTTATCAGAATGAACTGCACATTATGGTGCGATGATGTAAATTTCATGCAGAACTTTCGTTAGCGCATTGCTCCAGGGTCGAGGAATGCTTGAATACAGCTTCTTGACTCTTAGGAATACAAATGTAGTACATATTAGACTGATTTGAAAGCAGGAGTAACACTAGAACTACCACTGATTTAAACCCAACATGACGTCTGTTTTATAGGAACACGTGATTTTTTGATGGAGGCGAAAATGCTGTAGGCCCGTGTGCTCAGGTTTGGGTGCAGGTTAAAGAACCCCAAGTGGTGAAAATTTCCGAAGCCCTCCACTACGGTGTCTCTCATAATCACATGGCGGTTTTTTCCTGTCTGTTCCGATGCAAGCATGTGCGTATTTCTAATTTTGCAGCGAAAGCTGTTATTTGATCACAACAACAGCCGTCTTTGGTGCCCTAGTTGCCACCACTACCGGTGTCCTTAATGGGTATCAGTAAAAAAAAAGAACAGAGAAAAAGATGCTGAGGATTGCATGCAATTTAACACCTGGTTTTCTTCACGGCAGTCGAGTATATTCTGTCACAAGTCCATAGTGGTGCTCGAAGAAACTTTGCAAAAAGAACACACACAAGCGTAGTGCCGGGCAAATGAATCGCGTTATCATATGAAACATAGCTTCGTAGAAGCGGAAAATAACAAGCAGGCGTCACACAAAAGTGAATAACGCCGCGAGTGTGGTTCAAAGCTTCCCACCCACCACAAAGCGCTCGGTGATCATTCTTCACGGCCATCAGTCGCAACATCAACAAAGTGCATGTGATGCCTTAGAGGTGTGTAGCGGGTACCTTGATTCTCCGCAGACTGGCGAGTAATGACAATGTCAGTATTTCTCTACTTCATAAGAGAGATCACTTATGAAACAGTAGGTACCTTGCACGGGCCTGTTCTAAGAGAAGTTACAACGGGCTGTCTATAAAGGCCACTCTTCGAGTATTCGCTCAGACGGTGGGGCGTGTTCCGCACAAGCCTGACATTTTTTTTTGTTAAAATATCTAGAGATCATGCAGCCCTGTACATGGTAGCGCTAGAAGTATCGCGATTTCCTGCATGATGCCCATGCGTCGGGAGCGCACTCGTGATCCAGCGTGATCTGCTACGCTCTTTGTCTAGAGACACTACCCGTATTATCTATATGCAATTATGTGCTCAGAAAGACGTCGTGTCGCAGATAGTCGTATTGTACATCTCGTTGATTTTCACACAAGTCACAAACTTGCGCATCATTGTGTCGATGCTCGAGCAACAATATTGAAAATTGCAAGGGTGTAATACCCCTGTCACACGTGGCAACTTAAGTGCACTTTGGCCGAGTACACTTCGCCACGAGTGTCATTTGCGCGCTGTTACACGAGAAAGTTTAGTGTCACTAGCTGCAAAGTACACTTGCCGGCAAGTGTGTTCGCCAACCTCACTTCGCTCCGACGGCTGCGTGGAAGTGTGTAGCCTCGGTACCAGTGGCTTGTGCAGGAATACGCGGTTGCCTAAAGCGGCGCTCATACCATTTTTAAACCATTGTGTTTGTTATGAGGAATACTGCTATGTATTAAAATAAGTAATAAAATAAAACAAAAGACCTCGCTACTCTCACCATTGGGCAGTTTGCAGCCACGTCCGCTAGGGGGATGCGGCAGCCCATGCTGTACAATGGCTGCGTTCGTCACGTTGTTTTCACACTTGCACATGTGTAGAATTTAAAGACCATAGGTGCTACTTTCACAAAGACAACGTGGTTAGACGATGAGACAGAGACGCAAAAATATCAAATATACGTTGTGCTACAAATTCGTCAATTGCCACTGCTATCATTTCCAAAGTACACTTCGTTTTCTCGTGTAGCAGCAAACCGCCAAAATGACACTTCGTGTGCGTAAGTACACTCGCTCAAAATCACTCAAGTTGCCACGTGTGACAGGGATACATATGAGTTCATCAGAGAGCAAGACATGACCACGTCCATGGATGACATAGCAGCTGATTGAGCAGTTGACATAGCAGTATACGTATATAAATAACTCAGATCATGTTGAACGCGTCCATGTTGCTTTGATAATGGACGCGAAAACGAGAGCAACAGGATAGCGAGCAGTAATTATATTGCGCTCGCACCATGCGTTTTTCCCAAACTGATTATCACCGCATCTAATCGGAAGGCACATTGCCTATGTGTACCGGTGCAAAGATAGAACAAGCCACTCAGTAGAGTGAGCGCTATAGACCTGTAGCCAAGCAAGCATACTGCTTCCGGCCACGCATGACATCCTCGTTTTTGGCCCCGACGCAGCATAACGCGCTCAGGTGGTCCTGCACCAAAATGCACGTAGTCTCAATCTACGTGAAAGTCACGTACGCAAACAGCAGCAGGCCATGTACGCGTGTACACGTGGCACCACCCTAAATGCGCTAATTTATGTCTGTTTACTGATTCGCTCGCTCCCCTAACAGTCATGTACTTCTATGGGCACAAGCACGCGTGCTGCATATCGCGTTTAGCGATTACGACGCTGCCCTAAATTAGTACGTCCAAGGCGCATGTTCTTGAGCGCTCAGTGCAAATTCTGTCAACCCTTTCTTCGATGTTTATTTTTTGTTATAAGCAAAAAAAATGCAAGCTCGCAAGCCTGTTCATTACAACGAAGACAGTATCTTTGTCTCGGCTCGATCTCTGGTGTTGCGCTGTATAGTGGGCCTACGTGGGCGGCATACAGCTAACATGGTGGTGATGCAATCAGCCAATATTATACATGTTCCAGTACTTCCGCAGATTAAACAACGTCGCTATTTGCGGCAACTATCGTAGTACCCCTAGTTTGCTGGTTTAGTTTAGCTATTTCACGGGTACTTGTGCAGAGTTTCCATAAAGGTTGCATTCGCGAGGTGTCCCGAATGATATTTTGTTTCAGCGACCACAGTAGCACATTCGAAGTGCTGAATAACGTCGAACGGGATAACGTGGAATTTCGTACGAACTGCTGTATAGCCGAGAGAAAGTCAGTGCAACTTATAAATTAGAGCGACTAATTATCTTACGATTTTCAGAGCGGAATGAAAAAGGCAGACAATCATAGCTTACCGGTTTGGGTCACGCTTGATCACTGTTTCGATGCCCTTGGAATGTTCAGATGAACGCGAATTAAGCACCATGCGAATTCTAAACTCCTGAGCACTGTAGGTACACGCCACGTCGCCACGCATGAAGAACGGAGCTTGAAGTACGTGAGTGTCCATGTTTCACTACTATCTTGCGAAGACAGACATGGGAGCACAAGGCTGAAAGTTCTATTCCTGGTCCGCGCAGTCTCAGATTGACTGAGAAGACATGACAACAGAGCTATATCATAGGGGCCCGACAGAACAGGCATTCAAAAGAGCCCTGCGTGAAACACGAAGAACTTACGGCAAATGTAGGTACGAAGAGTAACACGAAACTCAGGACAGGCGGTCACTCGCCAGTGGAGTGTACTAGTATTGAATTACAGTGCGATGGTCTGCGCATGTGTGGACCTAATCTGCAAGAAGGTTCCCTAGAGCATTCATATTGCTGTTGCTTTGCGTCAAAAGACTAGCTCGACTTTTTAGCTTTGTGACACAGTGGGCTGAGTGCATGATGTGTAAAGGCGCTGTGTGTTCGTGCGTGCTTGTGCGCTGGCGGTGGATCGTAAGCACTATAGCCTAAGCGCGCACGTGTGCTCAGACATATTCGCACCTTATCACGTTGGGCACTTATTACGTTTGTGACATCATTTGTCTCAATATGATACGTAGTGCTTGAGCACGCAGCACGTAATAAGCTGGAGTTTAGCGTCCCAAAACAACTATACAATAATGAGAGACACCATAGTGGAAGGCTCGGAAAATTTCGTCCATCTCGTGTTTAACGTGCAGTGACATTGCACTGTATACACGTGTTTCTACCATTTCCCGTCCATCAAAATGTGGCCGCCGCGGCCGGAATCGAACCCGCGACCTCCAGGTGAGCGACTGAGCACCCTCGCCAGTGTTCCACCGAGGCAGACACGCAGCGCGGTATAGGAGCAATGCATCGAGACACCTTCCCACAGCGCTAAAGTCATACATATTGGCAGCCTTTCAGCGCAAGGCAACGTTTTTTCTTTTTCCTTTAGGTATCCCAGGGAGTAATGCTTGGTTCCCAGGGAGAATACTGCACGAACACATTGTATAGCTGTATTTTTCCGGCAGTACCTTTCATTGATGAGTGGCTGCTTGCGCCACGCTCTGAATTGTCCAATGAGCGCCTGTACGCAAGCGAAAATTGAGGTGAGGAAGAATGCACGTGTACTATAGCGAGTTCATTGATATAATTTGCAATCCGATGGGGCAGAATTTGTGCTGACGAGTTACTCATCCAGTCATACCGGCAGTACTGCCGTCAGTATGCTTAATGCTACACCGCGTGGCCTCGACCTCCTTCGACTGATGCCAGCGCCGCCAACCATTGTACATGGCATGTTTGCTGCAGCTAATGGTAGATGATGCACTGGCCGATTTCACCAGCAATCCCCTTATTCATAAACTTTTTTAAAATTATATTTGGCGGAACAAGGGAAGGTAGGCTACATTAGAGCCGGCTATCACAACATCATAACAGTAATGTACAATATAAACACAAAAAAGCAAAATTAAGAAATAAAATAAGAAATAAACTAATCCAGGGCAATGTACAATACTATATACGTTATAGGGCATATAATGCACGAATAGGCACAGTATGTATGATCATAGTCCAGTTAATATATCAGGATCACATTGCGGATAGAGTCCGTACAGATAGCGGGAAGGTATGATATGAACTAAAGACAGTTAATTAGATTTGTGTTCGTTAAAAAATCGCTGAGGGCGCTCACTGCGCGCCTTTGATTATCCGAATGCAGCCACGGTCCGTCCAAGTATATTTATAATCGTGAATGGTCGTCTGTCAAGTCGCTTCAAGCGATCCCTCAGTTCAGCGCCTTGTTGATTGTATTGCGGACATTCTCAGAGTATATGCTCCTCTGACGCATCGACATGATCGCAGTGGTCGCAGTGCGAGGACGTTCTTCTTTTATGTGCCATAAAAAGTGAGGTATGTATAAAATACCTAATCGTAGACGGTGCAATAGCGTGTCGAATGGTCTATTGATCTTTTGATTAGGTGAGAATCGGAAAGACGGATCTATTTGATGTAAGAGTGATGACTGTATTTTCGGCAAACCAAGCACATTTACACTTTGTGGCAGAGTTCAGAAAGAAACTTCTTGCTCTCCGAGAAATGAACGGGCACTGGTGTCGAGTGAATCTTTTTGTGTGTTGCAGTGGCTAATTGTTCAGCACTTTCATTTCCTATTACTCCTGCGTAACTTGGAATTCACTGAAAACATATTTCGTAGCCGTCTAGATAATCTACGGTAATTGTTTTAGTGAGTGAGTGAGAATTTATTAGAAGGCAGAGAGGTCGGAATGAGCTAGTTCGCACTAGCCTGCTACTCTACGCAGCGGATAAGAGAAGGGGGAAGGAAAGAGGGATGAAGGGTGATGATGAGGACAAAAAGAGGTCGTGCATATGTACAGTAGCCACTTGGCATAGTACCCTACAGTCTTGTATCTAGTCCAGTGCTTTTTATAAAATCTAAAACATAAAACAGCCTTTGTAGCAGTTTTTGACACTGTTTGGTCGTTCATTGCTGACAATATGTGGCTTTCACTCAATGAAGTTCACCAGCTGCTTGCCAACGTTGCAGTTCGCATTTTTTTTGCGCCACGTATAATTCACAGTCACAAAATATGTGAGCCAAAGTTTCGCGCACTTGGCAGCACTCAGAATTCGGGCTGTCCGCACGGCTGATTAGGTGGGTGTAGTGGCGAATGAGGGCGACACCCAGGCGAACCGTTGCAGTATATTAGCATGTCTTCGGCTGAATCTATCTGGAAGACGAAAAGTCATACCTTGGACTGTTTCCCACAGACGCTTGTTCCGGTGATCTGGTAGCGACCAGTAAGTGGCAGTGCATTCGCGCATGAGCGATCTCAACAATGTGTTGACGTCACTTCGCGAATACGGTACTTTGACGTACACCGGAGCGTTGTACACTGCCACTCTTGCTTCGCTATCGGCTGTTTCGTTGCCAACCAGGTCGCAGTGTCCCGGAATCCATTGGAATGTAATCTAGTGACCGCTCCTGTGTTTTAGGGCAAATGCTCGCACGATTTCTAATGCTAACTCGTAAAATTAGCCTCTTCTTGAGCAAGAATGGATAGCTTGAAGCACTGATTTTGAATCAGACAGAATCGTCAATTTACGTGGGGCTTGGTCGTTCACAAATTTTATGTCTTCTTGTATAGCAAGAAGTTCTGCAGCTGTCGAAGATGACCTGTGATCTAATTTGTACTGTCGGGAAATACCGAGTTGAGGGATCACGAAGGCTGCAGCTGAGGCGGACGAAGTTACGGATCCATTGGTGTAAATGTGCACAGAGTCGCTGTATCGGTCATCCAAATGTGCCAAGGTGAGTTGCTTCAAGGCAATATAAGAAACACGTGGCTTGTACAAAATTGCACGTATGTGAAGGCACACCAGCGGTTCAGTCAATGTCCATGGAGGCACTGCAGGGATTACGGCAGGTGCAAAGCCTGAAGGGATCATGTGTCAATGCGTATCGAGGAATCGCGAATAGGTACAGCCTGGTCGGTCCGCTTGTAGCGAAGACAACGGCTGCTGTGCATGTCGGGTTAGCAGACGAAGGTGCACTCGTACAGGTTCACAGGACGTGTAAACATGTATAGGATAGGTGCGGGACTCCTCTATAGTGCCAGAGGTTAACGTGCACCGTGGCAGGCCAAGGCATATTCTCAGTGCTCGTGCCTGAAGGCTCTGTAAAGTATGCAAGGAAACGTTGCCCGCATGCAGGAAAGAACAGGTGAGCTGTACCGTATATAGCCCACAAATAATGTCTTGTATAACTGCAGAAGACTTTTCTCTGAAGGGCCCCATCTCAAGTCCTGCTATAACACGAAGGACATACAACTAACTGATTAGTTTGTTTCGCAGCACAGTCACATTCTTTGATCAGGACAGGTTGCCATCAACGACGACCCCTAAATAGCGGTTGTGCTTGACCGCGGGAATCACTGCTCCGTGAGCGAAGATTGGTACCGCGACATTGATTTCTTTGTAAATGCCAATGCAGTACATTTTGCTATTGAAAAGTCCAGGCCCTGACGACGCAAGTACTTAGATGTTATTGATGTGCCTTGTTGTAGCCTTGCTCGCAGTTGTGGTCGCGTTGCTCCAGATGCCCACATGCATATGTCGTCCGCATACGCACTTATTCTGACAACGTCGGGAAGCTCAGCTTCAAGGCCAATGAGTGCTATGTTAAAAAGCATGGGGCTCAGGACGGCGCCTTGCGCAACTCCATGGCTTACGAGGTGCCTGGCCGTGTCACCGTCAGATGTTGACATAAGAATTGTACGTCCTCTGATGATAGCTCACTATCCATGCGTGTAGTCGGCCACCTACGCCGATGTCTTCAATTGCGTCAAGAACGGCCTCATGATATATGTTATCGTACGCGCCTTTTATATCTTAAGAAAATGGCCCCTACTAATCTCCGACGTTGTCTTTTCTTTTCAACAGAAGAAACTACGTCTACAACACCGTCTATAGATGATCGACCCCTAAGGAAGCCATTTACAAAATCTGGTAAGCCGACATTATTCTCCAGCAGCCATTCCAATCTTGCCAGCACCATGCGTTCCATCACCTTACCGATGCAACTGGCTAGGGCAATGGGTCTATAAGAAGACAACTCGTGTGAACACTTGCCTGGTTTCAGTAAGGCCACTATGCGGCTGCACTTTCAACTCCCTGGTACTGTCGCCGTTTTCCACGTAGAGTTGTAGTACGACAAGACAGCCTGCCTTGCTTGCTGGCTGAAGTGACATTGAGCCGAATAAGTAATTCCGTCAGGCCCTGGTGCGGACGACCGTCGGGACGCCGAAATCGCAGCGTCAAGTTCTTGCATTGTGAATGGTAAGTCGAGGTGATCATCGCTGCAAGGCGGTGAGGCTAAACACGAAGGTGATATCGGTGAGGAGGACATACCTACGGGTAAGTGGCAGTAATCTTCTGTAAGCTCTACTTCAGGTCGGCCTTGCTTTAGAGCCAAAGCTCGGAAAGGGAACAACTGTTGCGTAGGCGTCTGAAGGCTTCGGACAATTTGCCATATTCGAGACAGGGCTTTTCCGGGATCAAGAGAGCCACAAAACGCCCTCTATTGTTGCCTGTCGAGCTTATCGAGGTGTCGCAATACATGTCGTCGAGCTTGGCGCGCTGTAGATAGGTCAGATGGTGATTTCGTCCTCCTGTATTTCCTTTCTGACCGGCGACGAATTGCACGAAGGTATTCATATTGTGCATCAAGTTATGCTCTTGGTAGCGATACACTCACAAGTTTCGTATGCGTTGTTAAGGCTGATGCAATGAGGCTTTCTATTTCAGAGATAGATTGAATGATTCCGCACTGAGCATTTACAGAAGCTTGGAATCCTGGCCAGTCTACGCTTTTCACAGGCAGGGGAGTCGAACGACGGAATCCTTTTAGCTGTATATATGTAGGGAGATGATCACTTCCATGTGTTTCAACGTCTACGAACCAACAGGTGGTAGGCAAGAGATTTCCTCTCACAAAACATACGTCCAGACATCTGCTGTACGATGCACCACGGAGGTAAGTAGGTGAGCCATCGTTGATGCATATCAGGCCCTGATTGAGCACAAAATCGGCAATGTCCCTTTTTAATATTTTATATATAAGATGTTATAATCTATACGAAAATAAAAATCCTTAATCATTTGCAGCGCTCCTTTGGAGTTCAGAATATACTACGTAGTTTTGTCTTTGGCTTTTCAACAATAATTTTGAACCTTGTAATATTTCAACAAGCTCCACTGCTGTAGACGATATCTTTCGAGAAAGTCGGAAACATTTTTCTACTTTATATTCGGGTATATTAAAACCGCAGTCGAACTTTCGTCCATTTTAGAGCCACCCGTGAAAACAAATGTGAAACGGTCTTGGTAATTGCACATTTGTTGAAGCGTTCGAAATTTGGCTTCAAGGTAGTGTATCGAGGATTTTTGTTGTATTCCTTTGATGTCCAAAGTTACTGGAGGTGAAGATGACGCCACAAAGCTTGGCCTGACGGTACCAACGTGGACGCGGCCCACCTCGGTCTGAAAAGACCGGGCTTCAGCACACTAATAAAGTTTTGTGAATGAATGAAAGTAAGCTGCCAAAGAGGAAAATGGACGCAACGGATACTGTTCTTCTTGAAGTTCCGCCTCATAAGCTCGTAAGGTGTCACCAATTCGCCCGTTTCTTCGAATAAGTTTTTCATGAAGCGGATGGGCGTAATGCCTTTGCAATTAGTGGAGGAAGTGGCGGCAAAGTTCTCGAATGCGAAGACCTTGAATTTGTGGTTTTCTCGCTTCTGCGATTACGAGGCCACAGTGAGTTGAGCGCGGTAAGCTTATGCAAATACAAAAACTGCGGGCTACAATGTTGTTTAGTTTACGCTCATTTGTCAGAGACATACTATACATCACTGGTAAAGCATATGCGATGGCTTGTCGAACAAGAGCTCTATGAATCTTCAGATGTGATTGTGTTGTGCCACCCCATTTGGTCCCTGTAATACATCGGAGAAGATTTAGTGTCCGGTTCATCCGCTCTTCAATATTGGAAATATGAGGTGCCCAGGTTAACATGCGGTCCAATGACAGGCCAAGGAACCGATTCTTGCACACAACAGGTACTACAGTCGGGTTGACCAAGAGCCTCAGCTGCTCGTCATGTCTTATGGTAAAAGGAAACACCGCAGATCTTTCCGCTGAAACGTCCATGCCACGTTCTGTCAGAAAACGCATAGTTTTATTTATGCCTTCTTGAAGCAGAGCCTGTACTTCCTGGTATTTGTGCCCTGACGACCAGAGGCAGATATCATCTGCGTACATTGGAATGTGTACTGATGATGGTAAGAAAGTCGGCAGTTAGTGCATTGCTATGTTAAATAGTATAGGGCTTAATGTATTTACTTAGGGTACACCTGGTTTGAGGCCTCCTGGAGTGCTTCTGCCAGTACTTGTCGCCATGAGTACAGTTCGGCCAGTTAGAAAATCAGAAATCCAACGAAGTAGGCGTCCCTTCATTCCTAGACTAGATAAGCCGTACGAAACATGTACGCGGCTGGATGCGTCCAAGGCGTACCTGATGTCTAGGAAAGCTGCCATTGTCATTCATCCAAATATGTTATCGTGCTCCGCATGAGTGACAAGGTCTAAAACAGAGTCTAAAGCACTGCGATGTTGGCGAAAATGCCCGATAATTGGTCAGGAAATCTCTCACTGACTTCTATCACTACTGCAGTGACTGTTGCACCATTTTCTTTATGACTTTGGTGATGCAGGAGATTAAGCTTATTGGTTGTAACGATGACAGCACGTTGGCGGGTTCACCGGGCTTAAGAATCGGAACGACTTTTTCCCCCTTCTGCGAAAGTGGCACCGACGCAGTTTTTCATCTGTCATTATATATGCAAGGAGAGCCGTACTTCCAGAAGGTCCGAGGTTACGCAGCATGCTGTAAGTGACATCATTTGAGCCTGGGGAAGTTTTTTGCCAGACGTTACGTAAGGCAGACTGCAGTTCAGGTAGGCTGATATCTACGTCTAAGGATGAGTGCTCTTCCGTAAGTGCGTCTCTTATTAGTCGCTTCAAAGCCTGCTCTGTTGAAATAAACAGGTTTGTTGACACTGCTTTCTGCTGGTAGTGTTAACAAGGCTCAAAATTCGTCAGCCATGATCTCTTCCGTCGAATTCGTTGCAAACACTATCAGCCGGGAAAGGATGAGTGTGAGGTACTGGAGATTTTAAAGAGCGAAATAATTGCCATACATTTTAGACTGCAGAATAAGGGCTTAATGGATCACAAAACTCTCTCCATCTGCTTATGCGAAAGTTTATCAAGCTTTCTGCGTATCGCCAAGAAAATCGTTTGCGCTTCTCTATACTCATTCACGCTGCCTGTACGGTGATATCAGCGCTCCGCTTTTCCACGAATCGCTCGAAGTTGTTGGTGTTCAGCGTCTATGCTTATGTGCCCTGGTGGAATCAGAAGTGTTTAGTCTGCTATGTTCAATGATGGTGAGCAGCCTGCTAATGAACACTTTCGCGTCACCACAGTTCTGCAAATTGCTTGCATTTAGGTGCCTGAATAATCGCCAACTCGTGATCCGTGCACATCTAATCTTTCATGCAATTACCAAACTTTATGAGAGGATGGCCTATTAATACTGGCCTGATGGTCACTGCCATGTGACTCAATGTCCACTGTCCATTGCAATTCAGCTGCAATATCAGAGGAGCAAAATGTAACGTCATAACATGCGCTATAAGATGGTCTGTGAAAAAAAATCGGTGATCAATCATTTATGGTGCAGAGATTGTAATAATTAATAATCCTCTCTATATGTTTTCCTCAAGAATCGCTATATATACGTTCCACCCCAGAGAGTGTGATGAGTATTGAAGTCACCGCGCATTATAATCTGCCCAGACAAAGATGTTAAAAGGTGGTCCAAATCGGTAGTAAGGACTGACTTTTTTAGTTCAATCAAGACGCTCACTATGTGAATTTTACACTTCCCGAACTGAACCTTGCGTGCCACATACTTCTGAGCATCTGTTCTAGATACATCTGTCAGGCAACACGGTAAGTCTTTGCGTACACACAGAATTGCTGGGCTAGGTTTGTTGTTAGGGCGACAAGATCTGTACATAACATAGTTGGAAATTCAAAAGTTTGAATCTGCGCGGGCTTTTGATACGGCTGGAATGGGAAATTTTTGTTTGTAAACTAGCCTGCGCCAGTAGCCCAGTTTCCACCACCGGATATAATTATTCCATTGGAATATCGTGACATTTTGGAAGCGACTATTCAAACTTATCGGCACCGGTCGAAGCCATGTTATTGGGTGCTATAAGTAGTTCCGTAGGAAGCAGAACCTGAATCTCTGGTGACGATGTAGACCCTAGTGTCATTTTGATAATGGCCTTGAGTGCAGCAAATAACATTGGCACCACCATTGGTCCAGCGTTGTCACTGTGAGCACACCTCCCGAAGGAACTTCTTGAAGTGCTGCGGTACCTCTGGCTTTCAGGCGTCTTGGTGCTGCAGTTCGCTTTTCCATTGAAGCTGGTACTTCTGATGGGGATGGACCATGAAGGGGCTTTGACTTTTCAGTGCATCGGCATATAGTTTCTTCACACGGTGTAGCTTATTCAACTGACCCTGTCGGGGGGTGCTGTTTCGGCCTAGTGTTCTACATTATGTGAAGACTAGCGGCTTGTCAGTGACGTTTCCCGGTTCCATACTGTAGATTTTCTTTCTTCTGCTCCGCTGCTGCCTTTTTCTGGGGCCATTTTCGAACGAAGACAGATGTGGTCCATCGCAGCTAGCACATCGAGGTTGGCGACGTGACGTGCAATCTCCGTGTCTGTGAGAACCTGAACATATCTTGGATCGTTGTGGTCCTCTAAAGTATTTCACAATATGTTCCTTGTCTTTGGCATTTGAAGCATCGCACAACACCAAAGAACTCCGTCACTGCATGACATGTGAAACCCAGCATCACCTTCACCGGCATTGGTCGGTCCGAATCGAAAGTGCAAAATGACGTTCTTGTAGAAGCGAGTCTCTATTTCACCGTTCTCAGTCTGTTTTGTTGACGATTACCGACGAACTGAGATGACTCCTGCATCCTTCAGGTATTCTATCAGCTCTGAGGAACTGTATTCCTAAGGAACGTTCTTTATCCGACCAACATTTCTCGAGTAAGAAGCAGGTACTCTTGGTTCTATACTTGACTCAAAGCACGCACTTGCGCAAGACCTGGCTTGATGCAGCGCTCAAAGTCATTTCGATTCATTCAGACGTACACTGTCGTTTTTTTTGAAAGGGAACTCGTGAAGGCGTGGCCTGCGCTCTGCGGCGGCTGCCTACAGCGCCATCAACCTGACAAGTGAAGACAGCGCGTTCGCTTTTCGCGTCATTTATGGCGAAGCATGATAGCGAGTCATGACCGGTAGATAAGCGCTGCTAGATTACGTTCGCTCTCCGCTCGCTCGGCGAACGATATCAGGCGATTACTGCTGTTGTGCCATTGTCACGCACAATGTCTGAGGTGTTGGCAGTGGACTACGCACTGCAGGCGTGAGCCGAGATAGAGTGCAATCTAGCAGCGCTTGTCTAGCGGCCATAACTCGTAATTTCTTTTTGGCAACAGATGACGCTGAAAGCGAACGTGTTTTCTTTTGCTGTCGGTTTATGATGCTGTAGGCAGCCGCCGCAGAGCGCAGGCCACTCGTTCGCGTGTTCCTTTCATAAAGGACGACAGTGTGTAAAGCCGTATTCACATGCCGCTAGCATTTGAGCACTTGGCCTTTCAGCTAAGAACGCTCTTAGGCCGTCTTGTGCTGTAAATAGGCAAAAAATAGCGAAAGAAAACTGTTTACTGAAGAATTCTTTGTTTGGTGAAGGACATGCAATGATAATTTAATTACCTCGTATTAGTGCGCTTTTTCGTGGATTCGTTCTTGTTTGCCAGGCGATCATTTTCTCCACATCTTACTACCAGGTGCGTATTTTTTTCAATTTTTTTAGAAATAAATCAGTACTAGTTCTCACGCTTTCGTTAGATACGCCATTCTTTCACTTACTCGTGATCAGTCGTACAGAGCTGAAGCTGCTACTGGCTGGATCAGACCATTGCTGCACTCCTTCCTATTCGTTAGAGAAAGCGGGACGGCTTAAATCGGGTGCGTCCGTAATCCCTTGCTTCATCTTTGCCCGCTTAAACGGAATCTCAGGGCACAAAATGAAGGCTCCGGTTTCGCGATGCCCAGGCCGTTCTCGAAAATGGTTCTCGCAATAGCTTCTCGCTTTGTGCAGTGAGCAGTACGGTCTAAGAGGCTTAGGCCCGGCTTTTCCAGACAACGCGACTCACGGGATTCTGCCGCAAATGCCGTGCTTTACTTAACTTATTTTTAGGTTCTCAAAGTCATGTGGAAACGACAGTTAGCTGCGTAAGTCGATGTCGGTGCCTGGGAACGTGTGTCTCCTTTCACGCGTCGTGGATTATTTCCCAAGTGACACTCTACACCGTGAGGACGTTGGACGTTACAAAGGCACGTTGGGTTGAGCTGTGCTATGCCTCAATATACTCGCACTGTGTTGCTAGACGACCGGTTGGTAATTCACCATCATCATCATCATCATCATCATCACATCATCATCATCCTGACTACGTCAAATGCAGGACAAAGGCCTCTCTCATGTTCCACCAATCAACTTGGTCCGGTGATTGCTGCTGCCATTTTATACCCACAAACTTCTTTATCTCATCTGCCCATCTAACTATCTGTCTCCCCCTGACCCACTTGCTTTCTCTTGGAATCCACTTAGTTCCCCTAATGACCAGCAGTTATCCTGTCTACGCGCTACATGCCCAGGCCATTTTCATTTCCTCTTCCTGATTTCAACTTTAATATCCTTAAACCCGGCTTGTTCCCTGATCCACCGTGGAACAAACCAGAGTTAAGGATATTATCCATAACCCGGTTAAGGATGATATTCTTAACCGAGGTTAAGGATATCCATAGGTGTTAAGGATACTGAAGCTTAATCTTCGAGTCCGGCTGAATGTCTCCGTTGGACAATCGGAACAGTGGACTTCCAAAAAAAAAAGTTCATGTTAAGCAGTAGCGTGTGAGCCCACCTCAAACTCTACCAGTATTTAACCTTATATTTTACTCCCTCTCACCGGACCGATTGCTTGTGTTGGTGCGCGCTTGCCTGTGCTCATCACTTATCTCCTCTTACTATTTTATGTACACTTTCATAGTACTGCATGGCTAAGTGGCGTAGACGTTCTTGCCTTCCTTCGTCATTATGCATCTCTATCTCTCTACTGTGAAGTGCGACCTTGAGTGTGCGTGCTCCCATCTCTCCCTCTATCCGCATATTTCAATCTCGTCATCCCTGTACACAGTGCAGAGTAGCATACCGCTCATTATAGACAAGTTAACATCCCTGCCCTTTCTTTCCCTCTTGTTATTTTCTTCATTGTAAATCTTAATACCACAGGTGAAGAAAGAAAAAAAAAATGTCCCGGTATCTGCACGTTAACCCGCAAATGTCGTTGAAAGACGATAGTCTTGCGTTTGGAGAGAGTGAACAAAACGTTTATTTGATGATTTGCGCAAGAAAATCGGTGAATGGTATTCTGGAGGCGCTGCGTTAAGAGCGCCTCGAACGTGCAGCAGAGGCGAACGAGCGCATCAAGTGACGCCACACGTGAGACATGAAGGCTATCTGGCAGTTATTTTGTCAAATGGGGCACGCGCCATGCGCGCCTGTCTCTGAGGTGATAAGGTATAGAACGCACGGCGACGGGTAGGTGCCACAACCGTGTCGTCTCAGCAAAGCGTTGGAAACACTTGCCGTTTCGTGCAAGCGTTGCATGGCCAGCGCAGCGTTACAAAGACCACAATTCTTAAAATTACTTAGACATGCCTTTTCTAGTAAAAAATACACAAACATATTATTGCCGTGTTGTTATGGTGCCTCAGAAATGCGCAATAATTGCTTTTAATTGACAATCGGACAAGTATGAACGCTGAACCTTGAGCAATATTGGTGGGCGCTGCGGATGGGGTTGGCCGTTTGGAGTATCGTTTGGTCACTTTGGTGCCGTTTAGAGTATTGTTAAGGGTTAAGAAACAGACAAATGTACAGACAGACAGGCAAGCAGACCAAAATGTTTGCGTCGAAGGTCCCCAAGAAAGACTATCGTCTTTATAAATGCATTACTATCTTTCCCAGTTGTGGGAATTGTGAGGCCACAAAACAATGTGGCCTCATCAATGAGAAATAGTATTCGTTATTATGTTTTTGATATTATTTTGTTACCAATAAATAGCGTACCGAGCTTGACAGTAGGTTCAGTAAAACAACATTCGGTAGAAACTAAAAGTTTCACTTAATTTGCAGCGTGCGTGAATGTGCATTAAAAACATAATGAAAACTGAAAGAAGTGCGTAAAATAAATGCAAAAAGCTACTGTGTTTGATATTATTCGTTAACCTAGTGGAACATTCGATTTAAAAAGCATGCTTTCTTACCACTGCACGTGTCCATTGCTCGCAATCATTTTTAAGTGCAAACTATTTTTCTTATTATTTATGGAATGAAATTGGAACCAAAGATCAAGTTCACTGCAACGCTGATGGTTCCTACGGGGCGACACACAACAGACGCTTTCAGTAGAGACAATAGAGACAAACGACAAACAAAGTGCTCTTTCAGTTAAGATTAGAGAGAAAGCTCAAAGTACATCGGCAAAAAAAAAAAGTGGAAACAGCGTAAGAGAGTGCAGCAAGCAGTGGGTTCTTTTTGTCTTTCCAGTGAAATGACACATCATCTTACGGAGAATGCGTCCCCACCGCTATCGTCTGTCACGGCCAGCGATGCACTTTATTCGATCAATGGCACCACTGGACTTGGTCCTTTCCGCGGCACCAAACGACGGCTGCCCGTTTACCCGTCTTTTTACGTATGGCTCGCGCTGCGTCACTTTGCAAAAGAACAGCTGGACGTTTCAGCAGCTCGTATTTACGGGGTGGTTCTGTGCGTCAGTTGGCTTGTGGTAACTGACGTGTTATGCGCACATCGATCGGCTTTTCTCGTGGCCAAGGCGCATTCTTTCGCAGGCAGTCGGTGGTCATGGCCTGACGACTTAAAAGGACACCACATTCTTCGGGAGACATCTATCTATACTTAGGCCTAGAACCTATCACAGCGGCACTTGGATCGTGTCAGGAAGAAATGGCTGGTCGTTCTACTGCTGCAAAGAATGGCTGTTAAGTTTCTCCCAGCCTGCCCTGCTGTATTTGAATGTTGAGGTCATTGCCGCAAAGATGGTCCAATTTGGTTTAAGGTGGTTTAGTTGATGAAGATGTGGCAAAAATTGTCCCGTTTTTCTGTGTATTTATGGTGTTGAAACCCTAAGGCCAAGTGTATTCACGAGTTAAATGAGTGTTTCTAGCCCCCCCCCCCTCTATCTTCGGAAAACAAATACCATGGCACACACTTTTGAATCTACATGTGCCGAAGATAAAGAGCAATAAGCTTTGTAGAGACCCGTTTGTCTCACTGTCTTCCTCTTGTGCAAAGAACAAGAAAAAAAAGAACCAAGAGAAAGAAAGAGGAGGCATAGTTGATAAGTATCTGCACTCACATTAGCAATCATCACTGACTGACCAGTGCAAAGAAACAAAGTTCGCTTCAGGTATCGCAAGCATGGCATGCACAGTGGTATACGGGGTGTTTTCTCAAAGAAAGCTTTCGCTGTAAGATTTTAAGGCCTTAATGCTCAACAATCAGGGTGACATACTCTTCAAGGTAGTTTCCTCTACTAGCAGCACACCATACTAATCTTCCACTAATTTTTGTAAAGCTTCCTCAAACAAACATTCTAGAATGCCACGAACGTCTCCCGTTGCACTCTCTAAAACTCCCAGTATGGCTTGAATTCTTCAACGCTAATTTCAGCCTAGGAAACACGCCAAAACAAGTTCACGCAGGTTGCGCGAAAATATTCAAGGATGGCCCACAGCAGAGCTGGTGGACAACTATCTGGTTCTGGCTTGGCAAGCCTGTTCTCCTCATACCTGCCTCTTGTTCTACGCCTTGCTGTTCTACACTATGTATGTATATGCATTCTCTCTTTTTTTCTGTTTTCTTTTTGGATCTTCTTGTATCCTATTATCATCAGCTTAAAACAGTTGTGTATTTAGAAGAAGAGGCGTTCCCATGGTCAGGCGAGAAGATAGAGAAATTGCCGCTATACTGACGTTTTAGCAAGCACTTGTCCTGTGGCCCTGCATATGTATCCTGACAAGCTAACAAATAGCTCATATTCTAGAGTACCACACAGATCATACAATAATAGTTCAAGTAGCATATTTAAACGTCATTTTGTTTTAGTCTATGCCGATTTCAGAGTCATATATTTACATGGCCCTACCCTCCCTCCTTAAGAATGGTTACCAGCGTCGTGTGCTGTGCACGTGTGCAAATTGTGAATGATTGTTTCGCAGTTTCTGTCATCAAGTTTGAAGAGCTGAAAAAAAATGGCAGATTCTACGTATAGTGGGAATCGATGATGTGAAGCACGAATGAGAAAGGTTGAAATGTCACTCTATTCGTTCATAATATTTGAACCTTCATATTATAGTCGCTAGCAAAACGTTACGAGGTGGAGGTAAATTATGCCCTACATGACTTCCGTGTTATTATTATTATGTTTGGATGTGTCGTTTACCTTCGTCATCTATTCACGTCGCATGATACCAAATTTAGTATATGTGGAGCTAGGGAAACAGTTGCGAGCACGCTATGAGCGTGGTATGTTGTCATCTTACATGACACGGTTGTCAGGATTATGTTTGAACCAGTCACATACCTTCGTCATCCATTGACGTCACGTAACACCGACTTTGGAATATGTGGAACTAGCAAAATGGCCGCGAGCGCATTATGAATGGCCCAACATACTCCTACGTAACGTTGACGCACGCGCGCACTGGGCACAGCGACGCTGCGTTAGCAAAACACCAGCACTCTATAGTCTGATGCCAGGTGTGGTGGTTGTGGTGAAAAACATTTATTCATACTGTTTACAAGTGGGGCTGCCTTAAGCTCGACCCTGTATAAACTCTACGAGGTGTCCCTAGTCCGGGACGGTGGTGGCTTCCGCGGTGGCAGGCGCCCTGGCCACGAGGGCTATTTGACCCTCCAAGGCCGCGCAGCAGAGCAGGGCAGCCTCCCAGCTCTCTCAGGTAGGGGGAGAAGGGGAAGGGATCGGCGCAACCGGTGCGACCAGAGTCCGTAGACGCCGCCCGACGGCAACAGGCGGGAAATGCGACATGCTGCATTTACCCAAACAGCACTGTGTCTGCCTCTATTCGTGACGGAGGGACGCCGGACGCACTGAAACGTGCATGCGTCAAAGCAACGCAGTGCGGCGCGCGCATGCGAGTATATGGCAGGACCGGCGCCTGGCGTGGCAACATCAACGTGACGCGACCAAATGAACGGTGGTGCGCACGCACACCGAGACACGTCAAACTTTTGGCACTTTGACTATGACATGTAGATATGTTCTCAAATGACATGAATAATCTCAATATTATTATGTTTGCACCAGTCACATACCTTCGTCATTCATTGGCGTCACATAATACCAAATTTGGCATATGTGAAGCTAGCGAAACGGCCATGAGCGCATCATGAGGGTGGCATGTAGTCATGTTGTTACATGACATGCATGTCGTGATTATCACGTTTGGATGTGTAATTTACCTATGTCGTCCATTCGCGTCGCGTAATACCGAGTTTGATACATGTGAAGCTAGCGAAACGGCCGCGAGCGCATCATGAGCGTAGCATGAAGTCATATTGTTACGTGACACGCATCTAATATTTATCATGTTTGCACCAGTATCATACCTTTGTCATGCATTCACGTCCCGTAATACCAAATGTGGTATAAGTGAATCTAGCCAAACGGCCGTCAGTGCATCATGAGCATGGCATGCAGTCATGTTGTTACATGACACGCATCTCATGATTATCATGTTTGTACCAGTGCCATACTTTCGTCATCCATTCACGTACCGTAATACCAAACTTAGTATGGATACCATTATCAAAACGGCCAGGAGAGCTAAAAGTCGTAGGCGGCTAGATAGATAGATAGATAGATAGATAGATAGATAGATAGATAGATAGATAGATAGATAGATAGATAGATAGATAGATAGATAGATAGATAAGTAGATAAATAGGTAGATAGATACACTCAAAGTCGCCTAAGTTCACTAAAAAATGCTTCTCATTTAAAATAGAAGGATAAATATGCAATTCACGGCCATGTATATTAACACAAGCTGCGTTATATAAATTACGCTTTCTTTGAATAAGATACCTACACGAACAATTGCGGGCATCAAACTTTGAGAATGAATTCAGGCGCAGTGTACCTAGGTTCCGTTTTTTAAAGGATGTTGCTAGCAATTACTCCTTGAACTACTATAGGTACCCCTTGTGGTTTTGATGTGAAGAACATCACTGGCCCTTCAGTAAGATAATGATATAGATCACTCACGCAGACACAAAACAATCCGGAGACCAGTCGTGGCAGAAATGTTTCGACCGAGTCTCGGCATAGTGGTATCCCAGTTATTGAAAAAAAAATTGTCAGAAAGCACGTAGCTTCGGAATCGACGTTATGCGAAGCGCGCATATGGAAGGACGTTAGCTGCACGCACAACAGGCCTGAACTGCAGTGTGGCAGGTTGAAATGTCTCCATAGCGTTTGATGGTGGTTACGTGTGCACACGTCACGAATACACGTACAACTGTTACGTATCTGTGACGTTCATGTGTCGACCGGTCATGAATACGCGTGGAGTGGACTGTTGACACCGTAATAACTTGAGCCAAATCACTACGAAATGTCAGCATCGTCAGCATAAGCATAGGTGTCCCTATAAACATCCGTTAATGTGGCGATGAGGGCCTATGTACACTGAAGCATGACGTATAGTTTAGTTGCTCGAATTCGTTCATGTGTGTAATGAAGAAGCAGCCAATGACACCTCCGTTTGTCGTCGTGGGCATGAAATATTGGCAGGCTCTGTGAACATAGAAAACGTCTTTCATGGATTGTGTGAACCAGGTCTAGTTGTGTTTTGGAACGTTCATATTAAAGTCGCCAGCAACGACGACAAGCCGTGAGGTAATACATAGCGCTTGTGACAGCGAGGATGGCGGCCTTGGACACTGCGAGACAAATGAGCTTCAGTCGATGGCCCCTCACTTCAATTTCCGTTATCCCCTCGTGACGGCTGTATGATAGAAGTGCGTATGTAGTATTTATAAGGTAGGATAGTCGGCACTGCAATCACAATTGACGTTCTACAAAAATTACGGTCCTTAAAAACCAGTTCGAAGACCTATCCTGGCTGTGGTTGAATACATGATTGCTCCGTAGGAAGTGGGGTTCGATGCCTGTTGGGGCCATGATATTTATTCTATGCGTTCCTTGGGTCAACGCTGCCGATGCCAGCTTTTAAGGGCAAAAAAACCTTACGGCTGACCTAGCTGGCACCAATACCCCCCACAAAACACAAACCTAAACAAAACACCTGCACAACAACAACAACAAAAAAAACGAAAACTCGTGTAAACAACCGACTTTCTGTGTAATGAACTCTAATACGCGAGCACCCACGCCACTTGTCTGCCCCTCTGTCCATTCGCCTGTCCATCTGTGAATCCACCTATCTGTCTTTCCGTCCATTCGTGCGTCCAACCATCCGTGCGTCCTATCATACATGAATCCGTACGTACGTCCACCTGTCCGTCATTTTGAAAAGTCGGTGACTTCGACATAGACATTATGAACCTTATGGCCTATTACTTTGCCGACTCGTTGTCATTCACTTCGTGGAGATGTACTGATTTTTCTGTACGCTTTCAAAATAAAATTACCAATATCTATACGCCCCTTTCCTTGGGTTATATAAACTGTCAATCACCTTCAGAGCATCGCGTTTAACTACACTTTATCTTTGCCTGACGGGAGGGCTGTACTGTACGAGTGCATATCTAATGTTTATAAAATTTGATAGCCATCACTGCATTCCAAATTGACGCTTCACGAAGATTACAAACCATTTCAAAATCAGTTGCGAGAACTGGAGTAGTTCTGTGGCAGAATACTTGGCTGCCATGCAGAATGCTGAGGTTTGCTGCTAGGTGCTATCAAGCCTGGAAAGGCACCATGGCTCCGCCTCTGCAAGCCTTTCGTGAAGAGGTCAAAGGAGCTTCGATATTTCTACGGAATGCCCGAGGCCTCAAGCCCTGTATTTCTGATATCCGACAATTTGAGTTTAAAAACCAGTTTCCATTTATTGTTATCTGTGAGCCATGGCTACACAATGCAATACGATTATCCAGGTACGAAGCCTTCAAGACCGCTACCTGCAACGAACAGAGTAAAGTCATTGAATATATCAGATGCGACCTTACCTATATCGAGCACCGTGTAGCACCTCACGATGACAACCAGTATGTCTGTTTGACAGTTAAACGTAGAGGCCTCAATTTCACGCTGATAGGCGCAGATATATCACCTTCAAACCGTTTTGAACCTGAAAGACTACGTGCACTGTTAACAACCACTCCTGGACCATGGATCATCACCGGAGATTTCAACACTGACCACCCACTATGGGGAAGTCAGAAGACAGACAGTCCCGGAAGGCAAGTATTCTCCTTTGCTCTGGAGCAGCAGCTGCTTTGTGTAAACGACGGAAGCCCAACGTTTCTACGGAGAATGACATACAGCAGCTGCCTTGACTTGACATTTGTGTCACAAAGCCTAAATAGAAAGGTCAAGTGGTTCGCAGACTACGAAACTCATGAAAGCGACCACATACCAACCTATTTAAAGATTAAGGGCCTGGAAAAATCGCCAAATTACGACACTTCGACACGCATCGACTGGAGAAAGTTCAGGTCACTGACGGAAAAAAGGTGTCAAGAAAATAAAGCGCCTCTTCTTGACACCCTCGAGGATATGATTAGAGGTGCTACTCAAGCAGTGACCTATCATATTCAACATACTTCAGAATATTGTCAACATTAAGCGGAATTGGAACGGCTCAGAGCAATCCGTCGTCGTGCAGAACAAAGATATAGGCGCACAAAGTCTATTCACGACTTGAGGGAGGCAAGGCGCCTACAGAAAAAAAACTCAGCGGCGAATCAATTCACTTCAGTCCTTTCGCTGGAAATATCTGTGCGAATCGTCGGATCTACACAAGCCTTTGACGCAGACATGGAGGATTGTTCGTGGCCTACGAACATCGCCAAATCAACATCGCCCCTTCGAGTGTCTTTCTCTCCACCACGGCCGCCCCGAAATTGAAGTAGCAAAAGATTTCTGCATGAAAGTTGCTGGTCAGGCGTCCGCGTGCATCACGCGCCACCTAGAACACGCTCCAGTTTCCAGAGATTCAAGAATGGACACCTTTTTCTCTCTAGAGGAACTACAAGCGGCCTTGACGGCATGCAAACGATCTTCATCGCCTGGTGCGGTTGGGATCACGTACATGGCTCTGCGCAACCTCGGAGAAGCAGCTCGACGGGCCCTTCTATCCGTGTACAACGACTCGTGGAGCAGCGGATTTATCCCTCATTCAAGGGAATCCAGCCGCCTCGTCCCTGTGCTTAAACCAGGTAAATCTCCTCTGCACTTTACCTCTTATCGCCCCATCGCGCTTACCAGCTGTTTCGGGAAAGTGATGAAGAGGATGATTTTGATTCGCCTAGAGTGATACCTGGAGGGCCACGAGGTATACCTTCATACTATGACGGGCTTTCGGCGTGGGCAGTCCGCAATTGATAACGTTATAGACCTGGTCTCATCTGTTCAGCATCAAAAAAGGCTGAAACGTTTATCTGCGGCGTTGTACTTGGACGTGAAAGGTGCATACGATAACGTATCACATGAAGCCATTCTGGATGTCATGGAAAATGTTGGATTAGGTGGTCGGGTTTACCAATGAATCCACAGCTATCTGAAAGGCAGAACTTTCTTTGTACAGACGGAGAATGGCACAACAACGCACCATTGCAACCGCCGAGGTGTGCCTCAAGGCGGTGTTCTTAGCCCCACACTTTTCAATTTAGCGCTACTCGGCCTGGTTGACGCACTTCCAGAATCTGTCCATTTATCAATATATGCAGATGACATCTGCATCTGGGTGTCAGGCGTAACACGCCTCCATTTGCCTGCCCGGCTTCAGATAGCGGCTACAATAGCGACAAAGTACCTGGAAGAACGGGGACTAGAGCTGTCATCAGAGAAATGCTCGCTTATAGCATTCACGCATAAGGCTATGAGCCCATATGTTATTAAAATCAACGGACACACGGTCAACTACGTGAAGACCCACCGATTTCTCGGAGTCATAGTTGATCGCGACCTCTCCTGGAGCCCTCACATCACCCACATGAAAACTAAACTCACCATGATCACCCACGTACTGGGGTTTCTTGCTGGAAAAACGTGGGGTGCATCGGTACGAGCAATGCTCCAACTCTACACTGTTCTGTTCCTCGGTTATATGGGATACAGCTTACCCGTGCTTTGCCGGATCTGAAGAACAAACTTGCGCATCCTTCAGTCGATCCAAGCCCAAGCCCTGAGAATATGCCTTGGTCTCCCGAGATGCGCGTCTACAGCAGCGGCAGTCATCATTGCGAGTGATTATCCAGTCAACGCATACATCCGCGTAGACGCTTTGAGAATGCACATAAGACATTTCGCTCGGCTTCCATCTCATCACCTCGCCTCACTTCGAACATCTAGGTCCCACTCAGCGTTCAGCGCAACTGTAGCTCAGCATTGCGCTGTGCTTCCATTGCACTTCACGCATGCAGCACGGCTACCGATACCATTATGGTGCCTTCACCCATTCAAAGCCCTTCTTACAATTCCTGGCATCAATAATGAGAAAAAGTGGTCGCATCTAGCCATGAAACAGGCCTCATTACTCTTCCTGCAAGAGAAGTACAACGGACGCCTTCACATTTACACGGATGGCTCGGTGTCTTCAGTAAGCTCTACAGGGGCGGTGGTTATTCCCGCGAGGCACATCACAATTAGGTTCATGACATCGCATTTGACGTCGTCGACAGCTGCAGATCTCGCCGCCATACGTGCAGCTCTGGAGTTTATAGTGGAAGAACCTTCGGGAATTCGGTCTATCTTTTCGGACTCGAAGGCAGCTCTTCAATGTCTGATATCACCCTTTCGCCATGGATCTAATGAACAGTTAGTAGTTGAAATAAAGCTTCTTCATCACCAAGCAATCGAAAAACAGCACAGCATAGTGTATCAGTTGATACCAGGTCATTGCGGTATATATGGCAATGACCGTGCAGATGAGGCCGCTAGATCTGCACACGATGGTACCAAATACACAGCCATCCCGTTCTCAAGAACCGACGCAGCTACAATACTTCGTTCGCTTGCACGTGACCTCACACTGGTACAGTGGAACTCAACAGACTTCACAAACGCGCGCCTGCATAACTTGGATCCCGATCTGCAGCTTCGTCTTCCCCCAAGGATATCTCGAGCTGAGGAGACTCTTCTATGTCGCCTGTGGCTTGGAGTGGCCTTCACCAACGCATACTCTTATCTCATTGAAATGGCCAGCTCTCCTACATGCACTTACTGCAGCTGCGAAGAAACCATCGCGCACCTTCTGTGTGAGTGCACCCATTTCAACGCGCAAAAACAAGAACTCACTGCAGCTCTGGATAGACTAGACGATCGGCCTTTGTTGGAACAAAGGATTCTGGGTCATCGGCCAAGCCCATCCTCAGCGCAGAAGGCTTTGAAAGTTTCGCTATGCTTTTTGCGGACAACTGGTCTCAGAGACAGACTTTAGTGTCTCATACTCTTTGATGTTGCCTTTCCTCTGTCGCTATTTGATTGTAACTTCTCTCTCTCTTCGCAACATTTCTTTTTACCATCTTTCATTCTCCTCATCTTTTTCCCCAGCACAGGGTAGCCAGCCGGTCTAAGAACTGGCTTACCTCCCTGTTTTTCCGCTTAAACTTTCTTCCTTCTTCGTCGCTGCTAAGACTCTCACCCATTTTTCTTTACATTTGTCGGGTTAGAGCAGCCAATGTCATTTTGTCCTGAACGCTCATGCATTAAAAAACCCGTGTCTGTTCTCACCGTTCCTTCGCAGACATGAGGAGACCTGTGGTCCATACCCGCATACCAGTAGCACATACCCCCGCGCGAATATGCGCCATTGTTTGACGGAAATTTACATAGGAAAATTACCTATATCTGTTCTCGCCAACGATTTGTGCATATAAAATGTCAATCCCACCCACCCGAAGGAGGGATTGTGGCTCACGCTTGGCGGAAAGGCTTTCTAGATTTACGCGTCAGTTTGCGCCATTATTGATTTCAAAACCTCTGAGTCATATTCATCTAACGATCTTGCGCTCCCATACTTATTTTGCATTGTCCTAGTTAAGGGGGGATTACGAAAAAACCCAGACGTATGTGGCTGGACAGACAGACAAACAGATACAAATATGGATAGATGGATAGATAGATAAATAGATAGATAGATAGATAGATAAATAGATAGATAGATAGATAGATAGATAGATAGATAGATAGATAGATAGATAGATAGATAGATAGATAGATAGATAGATAAATATATAGACAGACGCCAAACGCCCATGCAGTACGCAAAGAAATGCTTCGCTCTAAAGAAAGGAAACAGTGCCAGTTCTAATTTACTACTTTCAAATTGGCACACAATAATAAATTCTCATTATAATGATTATTAGAGGCATAAATAATATTTTAGTCCAACTTTTAGTTTGGTTAAAAAGTATGCTAGGAAAACAAAGAAAAACACAAATCTCAAAGCCAGGATTGCTGTATAGTACTTCTCAAAAACTGCGAAGCTCCATTGATGTGCACACGCCAAAACACTAATTCGATAGACAAAAATAAATGAAAAGAAAAAAAAGTCTCACCGAAAGTTTGATTTCTTGACGCAAGCATACACAGATCACAAGCGATACGCAAAGAAAAACCCCATTCCACTCTCCGTAGCCCGTGCCACGCTGTTCCAGCCAAGGAACGTTTAAGTTGGGGTGCATCGAAGCGGATGGTAGGCGTTTTAATGGAAAATGCAGGTAATGAGTTCTTCAGGCTAGCGTGCCTGCTTGAACGGTGGACCTCAAATGTGCACCCAGTACTTCGAAGGGCTTTTCTTCCCTCTTTCCTTTCCTTCCCGTATGCACCAGGCATCATTGCATGTGCACTGGGGATTCGCGCTCACACCAGACAATATTTGAACATGGGCCGCCTCGTTTCTAATGAGCTTCAAAGCATTCTCCCTCCATGAAGTCTGCCCACGGATGCCAAATAGGTAAGACCAGATCATGACATACCTTCTCCTGTATATAGTTCACACGGCGTGCTCAAGCTTTCTCGAGGGAGCCGCTATATGGCTCGTTTGAGAGCTCTGACGAACTTTTTTTTTTTTGATTATTCGGAAAATTTTTCTTTCTTTCTCGTAGTTCTCTCATGACGTTTTTATTCATGCAGGATACATATAACTTTACATCCTTTTACAGCATATGATAAATGAACAAAAATAGATAGGCCGGAGTATTTCATGCCTTTGGTATGAGGAAAGTTTATTCAAGCAGTATGCATGAACACTACATACCCTTACACACAAGAAACTTCAAAGTCGCGTCAGCATAAATTATACAAACGCGAGACGCAATTCTACACAGACTTCAATAATACACTGTTCGCTACTACGAAACAACGAAAAAGAAACTTATTACCTAAGAAAGAAGGGAAGCGACAGTGAAAGAAAAAAATAAAGGGGAGTAGTGTCAAGCAACATAGTCAGTTGGATGACTTTTTGGTCGAGCAACATACTGAGTTCTTTTTTTTTTCTTTTACTAAGTATGGCGCTGCTGGAACTTCCAGGTTGTCACCGCGTAATACAAAAACAAAAAAAACCGAGTGTGCCAGCGACTTAAAAAGGCATCAACACCGCTTACCTCTAGCTCGTCAAAGAGGTAACCAAACATGATTTTAATCCTGCTAGCTATAGCTTGTAATCCTGCTAGCTATAGTTGTCAACGAGCTTCTGGCTCGCAACAACGTCTCAAGATTGCGTACATTGTGGCTAAGAGTACAAATGGCGCAAAGCATGGCGTTATTTCTTAGCAATAATGATGTAGCCTTAACTACAAAGGTGCAGCACGCAAGGTGTCATACACCTGTTGTAGTAACGCATTCAAATAACGCATACTCAGTGGTCTTGAATTGTCTACAATTAGCGCAGTTATTGTTTGGCACCACGTGCCACCTTGCAAGGCGTTGACGGGTCGATAGCACGCTCCCTCTTATGAACAGTGGCGAGAAAGCAGCTACATTATGTTAGCACATATTTTTCTAAAGTGAAGAAAGGGAAGCGAGCTCTTTAGCTGCCGTCTGAACCACCGTGGTCTCTAACCGCGGTAGTTACATCTCGTCGCTAGTGACTATTCTATCCTAGTATTGTTTTGAGAGAAAATGGATCTTCAAAAGCGGTTTATTTTTGGCACAATCACTCGCTTCGTATACGAGAATGCTCACCTGTGACAAAAATAGGATAGATGTGTTTATGCAGTTAATTTATCAAGCAATTTTTCATCATTTAGTGTGAACACAAGAAAAACAATCAAGTTCCGAAAGATCTCGCAGCCCGATTGAAGCCTTTCACAAAGGAATTTAATCTAGTGAAGTGTTCGTTTTTTTAACGTTGTCCTAGTTTCCTGGGTTTTATTTTCCTTATAGTGTCACTCTAAGTACACCAAACTTAGGGGTCGCAATCTTAATGACGAAACTCTGCTGAGCCAAGGGTTAAGTGGAAGAGCTGAATGTGCTATATAAAGCACACAGCCTTCTACGCTCTTGTAAATATTTCTTACCTAGCGGTAAGTGTATGTGTGGCATTGACCAAATGTTTATCCGGGCTTGTCAGAATGTCGTTGAAAAAATATGTATCTTAATTGAACCTAGGCATACAGTCTTGTTTAACGTTAGCACTGCTCTTGAATAATATAAATCTTTTTCCAACACGCATGATAACGTTCGTATGGATCACTTTACTTAACGTACTACGCACTGAAGAAAAGACTGGTCGCGTGAGGGGGCTGTTCTTTTCACGTTTTTGTCATTGTTTGATTACACTGGTACGCATGTGGATACTCCATAATGTTCCCATACACCTAACTTCATCTTTCTTATTAAATGAGGATACTGAAAGTTATGTGAGAGTATTAAACAAAAGGCGCTGGGCTGGGGTACCCGATCATAATTTTTGTACCGTTTGGCGTATAGTTGAACAACGTCTACAAAAACTACTCACACAATGAAATGCCAAAAATAGAGCTTTGTAATACACGTATTTTTGTTTCCAGCATCTACAGATCACGACACATTGGAAATATTTTCACTGGAACACCTACAGCAGAGCAAACTTGGGCGACAACACGGAGCAACATGGTGCAGTTGTCCCAAACAATGGCTCACAGTAGTCGCTTTCCTATACCATAAAAAAGTGACCTCTAAGCTTTAATAGTCGAGCATTGTACCTGAAGTTAAGTTCCGTATGGCTGTCGCATTTTCGCTTACAATAAACAACGCCAGCGCCAACGCCGACATCGACGCTGAGACCGACATTTCTGCGAAACGAGCTTTCTGGCGCTATTGTGACAAAATGCGTGGTTACTGTCGCTCTGAACACGAAGAACACTTGGACGGTCAAGTGTTAACGTTTTAATCCAAGGATATTGATTGCACATGCAACCAGTCTCTCCTTGCTTATTGATAAGGTCTACCTTGCCTGCACATAAAACTTTAGCCGGCTTGTTGTCCTAGCCCTAATATAAAACTGGATTAATTCTGTATGATGATGTCACATGAAGCGGAAGGGTCTGGAGTGGAATTTACGCGCTATTGAACTAAAATCATGTGGGCCACGAAAGCCAGATGTATTGAATTACAACTGCAAAAAAACTATTTGATTAAATACCTGTCTTTACATCTTCAAGTAACAATTGGTACTATTTCAAAGCCTAACAATGTTTCGCGCCCGCACAAGAAAAGCAGCTTGCCACTAGTGGTGTGAAGTCTGAAAAAACAGGGGAGCTGTTTTTATTCGGTTTCCTGTTTATTTCCCCCTTCCTTTTTCATTTTGGTTTTTACCACGAAAGTGTTTTATGTCGCGGTCTATCATGGCTCCACTGACGTATTTCTGTCGTGGATATGACGTCGCAAAGTGTGTACAACAGATTGGAAAGAAAAAAAAACAAGAGGAAAAGATTTTGTCGCTGGGAGTCGAACCATAAACCTCGCGATCTCCAGAGCCTTCTAATGTGTCGTACTACTTATATACGCCATACACTGTTTGTGGTCCTCAGAGCTCTGCAACTTCAGCGCGTTCTCGTGATCAGTAGCAAGAAGGCACGACATGCTCGCGTTGGGCACGCTAAGGTTGTCGCTTCTCTAGTTTCGTTGATCGCCGCCTCCAGAGTGTGGTCTCTCCTTCGCCCGTGTTTACAGACCTGCAACTCGGGAGGGCACAAAAGTCACTTCGCTTGCTGCCGCGGCCGCGTTTGCGAAAGGAGCACGCTGCTCACACTCGAAGTAAGAATTATGGCAGTTGTAAGCGCTTAGAGGAGAAGAAGTAGGAAAAAAAAAACTTAAGGATGCATTGTTCGTGCTTGTCCAGTGTATACTTGTGAGCTCGTTTTGAGCGTCTTTGTCTGTTTGAACAGCGCGCTGTCCACGCTCGTCTTCTGTTGGTACATTTCGTACGCGCTTTCTTATTGAGGTGCGCGCTGCAAGATTGGAGCTGCTGGCCCTTCTTCTCGTTATTTCGCATTGTGTTGCTGTGGCGTTCATTCGTTCATCTTTGTGGCGAAACGACGCCAATACGCTCAACTACCTTTGTAAAGACACGTTTCACTTTCGTGTTATACCGATTCCTACAAGAAAGAATCAGCCACGTTTTCCAGTTTTTTTTCATTGTCTATTTATATTTATTTCTATTGTTCTTTCTATCTACTTCGTTCTTTCTGTTTACCACTTGCTTGCTCTTTTTCAATGTTAAATGTGGTTTTTCTTGAAAGAGGAAGAAGACTTTCCTTTAGCGCGAACGTGTTCGCAGAAGGATATGGTATATGAGGCTTTGCCTGCGTTACGTAAAACAACGACAACCGCATATGACAGCTTGGCCCCCTACGATATGTCGTAGCACTCTTACTCTCTCCATATGATGTTCTGTGCTTGGCATGAAGCGATGTAGTACAACACATTTGCTGATAATTCTTTTATATTGGCAACTGAAAGATACGAGGTGGATAGAAGCATACAAGACCATTTATGGTTCGGTAAGGCCGCACGGAGCGCGTTCATGAAATTCGTTCCGTGTAGCAGTGATCTTATCGTACTGTGCATCAAAGCAAGTTTATCAATAAAATAACACTGACGCTTCCCGGAAGCATATCCAGAGCAAGCTGCGGCCACGATGGGAAGTTGCTCAGGCGCATCTGCACACAAATAAAATGCGCCATTCCTGTTACATATCAGTCCTGAAACGTGATTGTTGAACATTGTTGGGAATATACAACTTAAAAAAACAACAACAACACAAAACTGAAGAATGCCAGAGCATGACCTTTTTCACTACTTTCGCAATATTACTACATGTGCCTTGTATACCAAATCGTAAACCGACACCGAGAGAATCCAGCAGCCCTGACAATAGTTTTTATTACAGAACACTCATGCACTTTTTGTAAAGATTTTAGTTCTGTTCATCAACTCTATTATTTCAATCGCGCTTACTCTGCTTCATAACAACCTGTTGAATAAATGCAAATGGGTTCGTAATGGGAATTGTTTCCCTCATTTAGCATATAGTAATTAAATTGCTTCACCACAGAGCAACGTGAAAACTTGCACGTTACCACGATGAAAATAATTTCTCTTTACTTTCCTTTTCACGTTCAGGAAACGCAAGAAAAACTTTGAAGCCTCCAGGAGAAGACCAGACCCGAAATTGTAGATTTTCTACCTGGTACTACTTACTTCGGCTTTCTTCAGAGTGCAAAGCATTACAAATGCTAAAAACAAAAAGTCTGCCACGCATTGTAAGTTAGAATATGATCGTAACTCTAAGTTGAAACTAAAAAAAATCTGGCACTTCCTGGTAATGAAAATTTTCGGTTATTGTGTAAGCGTGCAAGTATAACACTGACGCATACAATACATAACAACAAAAGCTAACCGCTCATTAGGGTACTTGAAAAGAAACTTTTTGTTTGCACCTGTACAATTAAAACGACTTTTATATATAGGCTACGTCCGCCCCAAACTGGAATAGGCCTCATCCACCTGGGATCCACATCAAGTCACATTAATTAACGAAATAGAATCGGTACAAACTCGCTCTGTTCGTTTCATCCTAATTATCATCGCTCTGTTAGTGTTTCATTATTGAAGAGTACACTCCATATTCCATTACTTCCTGTTCGCAGAAAGAACTCGCGAATCTCATTATTTCATAACATCTATCACCACAATCCTTTCCTTCGCTCACTTTCGATTCACCCGGCATCGTACCATTCTGCTCGCCATGATCACGTGTACAAGGTCAGCGTACCTCGTCACAAAACCTTAGCATGTTCACAATCATTCCTCCTTAACACGTCAATAGATTGGAATAATATACCTGCATCATTAGTAAGCATCACCGACCCCACTCGATTTAAGAATGCTATAATAAACTCAGAATCGTGAACTGTAATAATCGGCGTAAGTGTTATTGACTGTTTTGTGTATTCTTTGTGGTTCTAGTTCAGTTGTCTTTTAATAAAGTGGACTCCTTGCATGCAAAACTTCATCATTATATTTATCTTCATGTTAAACGTGTTTACGTAATCCTGTAGTTATTTTGTTGTTCATCTGTATTTCCGCCCCTCCCCTCTATAATGTACAAATGTACCCTGAGGGTTTTACCAATAAGTAAATAAATAAATAAATATGAGAGTGTAGGCCAAAACAACGTAGCCTCATTTTTATCATCATTACCATCATCATTAGGATAACAAACATCATCACGTGACATTGTAAAGCAAAAAATATATTTGCAAAGGTTTGCTTTAAATGCAAAGGTTTGCTTCAGCCTTACGCACCTTTGCGCCGGCGTCGTACGCTAACCAGTTGTGGGCTACCGTTAAGTAACGCAAATCGCGGGTGACCCCAACGAACGCTGACTTAGCGTCCGCTTTTCGAAACCTCTGTAATAGTAAGTTTTAGAACAGTGTGCGGTAAGTTAGCCTTCTTTGTGGTCATCTCCTATATCCGCCACTTAACCAGAGCCCGGTAGGAATATCAATGGCACCGGTATCCGCATCGGAAGTTTCGTGTCGTGTGATCACCAGGCACTGCTTTCTTTCCTCAATTAATTTTCCGTCCTCCACCAATTTTGTATCGCGTCTCAAGAAATAAGAGCGAAAAAGGAGCGGCATGGCTGAAAGAGGCGGTAATTGGCCACGTCCTGCCTCCTTACTGTTCTCCTGCAGCTATAATCATCGCACTTTCCAGCTCCACGGAGGGTGGCATTGGCGAAGGATGCGACAATTGGCCATGCGCTGCGAGTTCGGCTGTTTACTTAAGTTGTAACGTTATGCCACTGCCCTCACTCCTGTGCGTTCCATTCTTTCCCGCTTCCCTTCCCAAACCAGTGGGCATTTCTTTCGTTTCTTTCTTCAGAAGGGTATCCCACGTGACAAGACATTCCAGTAAGCAGTCTTTGCTATTTATTTAGGCTTTAGCAGTGTTATGCTTTTACCATTTCCATGGTATTATGCTATTGCGGCATTATCATGGAGATTTGTAGATTCCTTTTGTCGAGAGGCCTTATACAAGATCCAAGATAGAAGCAGGTTGGTTGTACATTGACAAAATTTTTAGCGTGCTGCTGGTAAACGAACAACGAATATAGATACCACTACATGGGACAACAAATGCGTGCTTGTATTGTCCCTGGTTGTTGTTTCTACGTCGGCTTTAGTTTCCTAGTAGCGTGCCAAAATTTTTCGTGAACTTGTGCGTCGGAACGCTGAACGCTCATGGCTAGCTTGTCTCTTCAACTATGTACGGTACTAAATTATTATTTACAATAGTGATGGTTTAATACATCCGACTGCTTGCATTGTTAACCAGCGATGCAAGATTTGTATTGGTGATTTGCTGGGGTGGTGGTTTATATAGGTAAAGATGGTCTTATCTCAGATGAGTCTGAAAATACAATCCAAGCTATATACTGCAAAGCACGGTGGCTTCAGATAGATGTAGTCCAGATGGATTTGACATTAGAATGATGCACCCAAACAATGCAGGCGGGTATGAAGAAAAGCGTACATATTGCACATCGTTGAGAAGACATAGGATACGAGCAAGATGGTTTTTCTCCTGCGTTGATTCTTCAGATGTTTTCGTGCTACATTTGTCATTTTTGATATAAAAACAAATAAACAAATGCTCTTTTATATTTCTATTTGGCCAATTTTGTACCATACTTACATTTTATATTTCTTATAATGCTTTCAATATATAACTTTAAAATTTATATTGTGTTGCAGTAAATGCTGTTCTTTATTCTATACATACCCACTGGAAGGTGAACATTCACCGCTTAATAGCCTTGCTTATTCACGTCATTTATTATTTCTTGTAGCAGTTTAGTACTTCCTGCCACATCATTTTCCCTTTAGTATTTTAATATTCCACAATGTTTGAAAGTGAGATGAGAATGACCCATGTATATAATGTTTATATCATGTTAGCTATAGGGTCATGTTTACCGGGTCACAATCTTTGCAGAGGTTGATGAACAGCATTAGGGACACAAGCTAAGCGAAAAGGGGGTCATAAAAAGAGCCCGAGTGAAGGGATAAAAGAATTTATGCCTGCGAACGCTGATGCGGCAGATTGGACATCGATGGAAGGAAACGACCATAACCGGGACGCGACATAAAACCAGCTTAAACGCATGATCGGCCGCTCCCGGATTTCTTCGCCGCTCTTAACGTTGTTCCAACCCATCCAGAACGTACTCGTGTATAGCTATAGAGGAGTTTCCTTTTATCTTTCCTCAGCTCTCGTCAGCGCGTACAGCAGCGATTCGGTCACTGGTTTCAGTTCTCAGTCATGCCTAAGTCACTCGGAAGGCAATATTCTTTGGCTTTCTGTTCCACGAACCACCAGTGTTCGTCAGGGGCAGTAGTTATCCCAGCAAGAGGTGTTACCATCAGCTTTAGGACTGACCACTCCACGGCATCTACAGCAGCGGAACTAGCTGCTTTGCGCGCTGCACTTTGTGTGGTCAATCGGGAACCACCGCAACAATGGTCGATTTTCAGCGACTCAAGGGCTGGCCGACAATTTGTGCTCTCAGCACTGCGTCGCGGCTCGTACGAACAGCTTGTTTTCAAAATTCGATGCCTTCTCCACACTTTACTCGAGAAAGGGCATCATGTGACGCTTCAATGGCTGCCAAGTCATTGCAGCATCATAGGGAACGAACATGCCGATACTGCCGCGCGGGCAGCCCTTGAAGGAACACGAGAAGAAGCCATACCACTTTCGAGGACTGATGCTGCCAGTAATCTTCGACGACTTGCGCGTGAAATCACGTTTTCACTATGGTGCCCACCAAGCATCGATACGAATCGTCAACACCACCTGTCCTCTTTGATGGCTCTCCGCATGCCCACTGGACTCGATCGAAGAGAAGCCACCCTACTTCATCGCTTATGGCTAGGAGTGGCATTTACAAAATCTTACTCTTTTGTCATAGGAATGGCCGACAACGCTCTCTGCGATGCCTGTCATTGCGAAGAGACGCTACACCACATCCTGTGTGACTGTCCATTGTATGAATTCCAGAAACAGTCACTGGCGTCTGCTTTTGCGCGCATCGACAACAGCCAAATGTCTGTGGACACTATTCTGTCTAGTGCCCGAGAGAAGGCACTGCAACAGAAGGCGACGAAAGCTCTGTTGAAGTTCCTACGCGACACCGACTTGAACAAGCGACTATAACAGCAATGTCACACACCGCGAAAGACAAGACTGGACTATGACTGAGTGTGCGCGCATGTGCTGCCGAATGTGCTGTTTCTATCTTCCCTCTCTGCTCTCTTTCATCTCCCCCATCCCTCTCCCATGCGCAGGGTAGCAAACCGGCTGCCTATAGGCTGGTTAACCTCCTTGCCTTTCTTTTCCCTCTATTTTCCTTCCTTTCTTTGGCTTTCTGCGTGGATGCTGTGCCTTTTCTCTGGCTGCCAGCTGCGAACAATGCGTCCTCTTCTGGTGAGAAGAGTAACGGACAACAGTGAGTTCCTTATCGCGTTTGTACAAGCTCGCGCTCAGGGCATAGACACTGTATCACCGCATTACTTGCTAGGCTCCGTGCAGTCTCCTCTTTACAGTTGTTTAGGTAGTACTATGGACCACGACATTCACTCATATTGCATTGTCCGATTTCCCCCTTATCCAGCGTTTTTTTATTCAATCCTTCCTAGCGTATATGCTGTGAGACGGCCTCATAAACACCCGCTCTCTTTCTCTCTTTGTCACCTATTTATCTGGTAAATCACTTGACGAAGCTGCAGAGCTCTAAGAAGCAACAGGTACACTTGAGATCTCATGGCGAAAAAATTGCAACAGAAAACGTAATTAGTGCATGCATGTTTAATAACGTTATTAACGAAGCATCTAACGAGAAAGCAGGAATTCCTTTGATGAGAATACGCTACGCTCTTGAGACGCTTGCTAGGTCGTATCGTTTGAGAGCCTGCACATTGTCTTTCCTCGATCTCCCATTTCTTCTCTCTCTTTATTTGTTTTCTCGAGCTTGAGAAAGCACTAACTAGAACGATAACTTTACTCGCTTGGTTAGGCATATCAAAGGCTCTGCATTGTCGTCATTCCCTCAGGAAGGAGTCGCCGCAGAACGTAGTGGATGATGACGCGGTGGAAATGAGACCGGTGCAAAGAAGCCTTTGGAGCGTCTGATGGCCAGCACCTTCTCTGTTTCTCTTGCAACCACCGACTGAAAGATCGTTCGTTACTCGTGTTCATTCTACAGGCTTGAGAATAATGGAATTCAAATCACTTGCTCAAGCATGTACCTTGATCTTTTTTTTCTTGTTGTGATCCTTTTGTTTTCAACATATGGATATCTCGCGTAGACACACCAATAGAAAAATGAAATTGATTTTCGTAAACTTCTTTGCTTTTATGTATACTTTTGTCAACATAATTTCTAGATTGTGTATTATTTGTTCAGTACTTAGGAAAACGCACATTACTCTTCTTTGACTGTAAAAAGCATTATAAAGTGTCAGGAATGCATAAAACATACAGAATTGGCAAGACGAACAGACGCAAAGAGCGCAGGCTGGTACGACCATATCTTAAATAGTGAGGTTTACTTAAAACACTTGTGTGAGCGAAGATAATATTAGAGACGAGGCCCATACGGCACACATTGCAGAACTAGTGGAGGAAATTAGGAAAGAACGAAAGAAACAGGCGCTGGTACATCCACGAAGAACTTTCCTAAACATTGGCCCGTAGGCTACAAAGCATAATCCCGTGTATTATACTGCCAATGAAGGGAGTTCTGCTATTGCGTCCGTATTTTCAACGTGAGATATAAAAAAGTGCTCCTTCATATTCTGCGTGCAGCTCTCTGAGACAGGATGCAGTTCACTCGAGCGAGATCTTTGTACGTAGTTCATTCACTACGCTGTCACTTTTCATTCAAGCATGCGTGAGAAAGCCCCACCTTAATGGGGCAGTGTATGTGTCGGTATGCAATACTGCTTAGGTGCTGCCGTAACGTTTTACAGCGCTGCGAAACACGCTACAAACCACGCTAGTTCGCGCGGGAGTAAATGTGAAGGATCTCAGCACCCGTACCTTACCATTTGCAGCCAAGATAAGTTGCCTGCGAGCATCAAAGTGCTCGCGTACGAAGTGGGTTGTACGAATAAAGGTTTACTTACAAAGCTCCCCCCTCTCCCCCCCCCTGAAAAAACTCATATGTCGTTTACATTGCACAACGTGCTGAACTGTTGTGGCAATTTTGAGATAATCAAACTTTTATGAGTATTCTCCGCATGAATCAATACAAACATCAAAACATAAGGAATGAAGGTATAAAGTAGCTAACGAGGAAGACTGTAGCAGATTAGAAAATCAATATACTGTAGAGCATAGAAACAGATCCACATTTGCAGCAGAAATTACTGCCCGAAGCGTTTTATTTGCCGAATTTTCGCAGAGTTGTGCGTATTCAGAGTTTTGCGACAGCTTCTGCTCGCTTCACCATGCTACAGCAGAAATCGCAGACTGTCACGTGACGGGTTTGAATGTATTGTATCACCATGAGCTTATGCGCAGTCATCTACGTCCATTTATATTGCGGGAAAGCTTCGTAATCAGCATGCTCAAGATATTCATAGAGAGCTCTAAAACTACTTAATGAAATCTCGGCATTGAGAGAATGAATCGAAAAGTCAAAGATGGCGCCGCACAAAAGAATGAAAGCAAATACCGATACATAAAAAAAATAACTGGCGGCACTTTTTACAAGACTGCGTTCTTTGTATTTTCATTTTGCTTCGCAAAAGTAACTAAATACAGGGTGGCAAAGCGTATGACTATATGGATGCGAGTTGGCTTAAATTTTCCTTCCCACCACTGAGTAAACAAAGTAGTGGAAACAAAGAACATTTACAGAATGGAAGTGAGGCGCAGAGCATGTGTTGGCAACGCGTCTTTCACGTGTTCTGCAATGCAAATGAGCACAGCTAGTCCCCACGTCATCACGCATGACATGCCGTTTCTACCAGCAGTGGGTAGAAGCTGTTTATTCGCAACATAGCCGCTGTCTTAGCGTTTTTACATGTACAATCCTATGAGTAGCACTGCTGAGGGAATATCTGTGCCGGGCTGGATACATTCTTTCGAAGTATGCAAGGTTTGGGCCCTGTAGCTTTGATAAGGTGGCAGACAATGCCATAGCGGCAAGCATTAGTTATCCAATGTATTTTTTTCTGGCTGTCCGCTTAGCATTCTTACGAAACTTGATCGGTACTCGTTTGATTTATGTCAGTTTATATCCTACTGAATATCTTTTGTGTCTGTAACAACGCCTGAAGGCTGCATCACTGGCTCACACTTGCATATACCACTCTCTCTTCAGCCGGAGATTTTGAGGAACTCTTCTATGTTTACCCTATTGATCTCTTGACTTCGTAAGGAAAGCGTGTGCTTCTGTTATGTAAATAATTAGTAACTTTTGAAGAAGTTTCATATCAGTGTCACAGAACGAGCGCTAAAAAGGGCGTGACGCCAAATTCTTGCGATAACGGGCGGGAGAAAACGCGCGAAGTCAAAAGAAAAAAAAAGGAAAGAAAAAGAAAACAAACGGCCAAGGCTCCCTGGGCGCGCGCTCTCCCCGCGGAAGCGCGGCGTCGCAGGTACGAACCTCCTCACCCCGCATCGGCAAGCCCAGCAAGCCCGCGATTTTTCTAGAACGAACGGGGGCGGGTCATACCAAGTTGAATCATCCTCCGGGGAGGGCAGTCGGAACCGTCTCGCACCTCTCCCAGCTTTCGCTGCGTATCGCGCCGACGAAATGAAGAGAACCATCTGGTATGTCGCGCGCAAGGTATTTAACCGAGCAGCCGAGATGAGAGATCAGGAGGAGACGGAAGTTAACGCCAGAGCGCGTAGGGATTCCGCCGTGTAGTCGGCCGAAGGTTTTTGGTCCGTAGGGACGAAGCCGGAGATGAAGAGGATTTCCACCTGAGGGTGAAGGCTCGGGCTACAGGCAAGAGCGTGTGTTTACCGCTACGAGCGAAGACCGCGTGGCAACAGCTGCGTGTGTGAAGCCGAGGTGTTCCGGCGAAGAAGTTGAAGTTGGAAGAGTGGCCAATTGAAGACGGGAGGTTTCCTGGAAGAGAAACTTCGAGAGCTGCGGAACGACAACAACGCTGGACTTTGAGTGAGTGATTCTCGGAAGAGTATCATCTAGACTTTGTTCCAAGAACTTTGGACTGAATAGGTTTTCTATCCCTTTAGTCTTGAGTGTCTTGGTTGTTCAATGCATGCGACTGCATTGTCGTGCGTATTGTTGCTCAGCTAAGCGGGTTGCTGATACTGCAGAAAGAAAAGTGTCGTCGTCTTCAAGGTCAGTTTTGGCATTTTCGACCGGTGCACGTGAGAGACAGTCGGCGTCGGTGTGTTTCTGCCCAGGTTTGTGGACAATGGCGACATCTAAATCTTGTAGCCGAAGGGTCCATCGTGCTAGACGACCTGAGAAATCTTTCAGTTTTGCGAGCCAACAAAGGGAATGGTGGTCGCTAACTACCCTGAATAAGCGGCCATACAAGTACGGGCGGAACTTTGTTATGGCCCAGACAACAGCGAGGCATTCCTTTTCGGTTGCAGAATGGTTTTTCTCCGCTGGGGATAACGTTCTGCTCGCATAAGTGATCCCACGCTCTACGCCATTATGCCACTGAACTAATACCGCTCCTAGCCCAACGTTGCTGGCGTCAGTGTGTAATTCCGTGTCAGCGCTTTTGTCAAAATAACCCAGTGCAGGCGGAGCCTGGAGGAGGTTTCGGAGGGTGTCGAACGCATGGCACTGATCAGACGCCAAACAAACGAGACACCGTCTTTTGTAAGCTTGTTGAGGGGTTCAGCAATGTTCGAGAAGTTTTTGACAAAGCGCCTGTAGTACGCACAGAGCCCCAGAAATCGGCATAGGTCATGCTTATTTGTGGGCATGGGAAAGGCGGCAACGGCGTGGGTTTTCTCCGGATCTGGGCGGATGCCGGCATGGCTCACAACAAGACCAAGGAATTTCAGTTTTTCATATTCAAAATGACATTTGTCGGGTTTGAGAGACAACCCCGCTGTTCTGGTTACCTGAAGAACTGCATGAAGGTTGTTGGACGTGTTGTTCAAACGTGTCTGCAAAGGCCACGACGTCATCAAGGTAAACAAGACAAGATTGCCATTTGAGCCCCGTGAGAACCGCATCCATCATTCTTTGGAAAGTAGCTGGCGCTGAGCGTAGACCTAAAGGCAACACTCTAAACTCGTACAGGCCGTCGGGGGTAATAAACGCCGTCTTTTCGGAGTCGCGCACGTCCACTGCGATTTGAAATTAGCCGCTACGCAAATTCACGGAGGAAAAATATTTAGCGTTGCGTATACAGTCCAACGAGTCATCTATCCGGGGTAGAGGATAAACGTCCCTTTTGGTGACCTGGTTCAGTTTACGGTAATCAACGCAAAAACGCAACGTACCGTCCTTCTTCTTTACTAGCACAACTGGTGAAGCCCAGGGACTGGTCGATGGCTGAATGACGTCGTCCTGAAGCATCTGCTGGACTTGGTCACGTATAGCGTCTTGCTCTTTTTGCGACACCCTATAGGCATGTTGTCGGATGGGTCTCTCGGTGGGTTCCGTGATGATACGATGCTGAGCAAGTGGTGTCTGTTTAACCTTTGACGTAGTGGCAAAGCAGTCTTGAAAAGCCGAGTATACGCAAAAGGCTTTCTCGTTGAGCCGAAGGTAGTCTCTCGTTTACGTCGAGAGTGCTCGCGAAGGCCTCGTCAGGGTGGCCATTCGATGAAAATGATCCTAACGTGGACGGACCATTGGCATCGGCAAGTTCTTCACAATATGCAATGGCAGTGTGTCTCGTTAAGTGGCGATATTTGTCGCTGAAGTTTGTGACCAGAAGGTGAGCGTGCCTATTGCTAGGCTGAATGATCTTTCGGGCAACACAGATTTGTCGTGAAATAAGAAGAGATAAATCGGCCTCTGCAATCACCGCGTCAGACACGTCCTGTCCCAATTCTACTTTGAAAAAGAGGCTGCTTCGAGGTGGGAGAGTCAGAGAATCGTCGGTAACACGGAGTTCTCTTTTCCCGAATCGCGCACTGTCAGTTGCAGCGCAAAAAAGATCCTCGAACGACACAAGTAATTCACGGAGGTTGATGAAGGCGCCGTATTCACGAAGAAAGTCAATTCCTAGATTGACTGGCTGAGAGCACACGCGCAATACGAGGAAAGAGGCCGCAAATGTCGACGTACGTATTCGAATGTGTGCCGTGCACATACCAGTAGGCGTCACCAGATGGCCACCTGCCGTGTGCAACTGGGGTCCTTGCCATGGCGTGGTAACCTTACTCAGTTCAGATGCCAGTGTGGCGCTCTTTACGTAATAGTCAGCACCAGTGTCGACGAGGGCGTTAACAGCATGATTGTCGACGAAGACGGCGATTTCGGCACAAACAATCTTTTTGCTGTCGGAGAACACTGCAAAACCGGAATCGTCCTCGTCCGGTCGTTGCGTCGAAGTAGGGTCTTTTACAGTTTGCCGAGCCGCGACTTCACCCCCAGAAGTCGCCGTTCCTAGTTTCCCCAGCGGGGACTTGGTGACCGGCTCCTGAAAGGAGCGGAAGACGATGAGGGCAAACTGGGTGACGTAGACCAGCGAGGCGATGGTGATCTCGACTGGTGGTGCTGAATAGTCGAAAGAGTGCGTTGGCCCGTGGGATAGGCTTCGATTTCGCGGGAGCGCTCACCGTAGCGCGGGCATCGAGCATCAGGGTGGAAGCCGCAGAGGCCTAGTCGCCGGTATTGATAGTTCCGGTATACGTGACCCGCTTCGCCACAGTGATAGCAGAGCGGACGGTTATCCGAGGTGGCCACGTGCTTGCCTTGCTACCACTTTGTCTTGAGATAGACAGCAGATAGGTGGGTGTGCTCGAAAACCTTTAGCTGAGAGGTGGGCGCGAAGCAGTGTCGTGGAATGACTGCATAGCCTGGTACCTTGGCCGCATAGCAGTATCTGTAGCCGGTGGCGCAGGGGATCGCAATGCCGCTGCGTATGTCAAGACTGGGGCCTCGGGAATTGGTAGTGTGATTGGGGCCAGGGGTGTGACGGCTTGCCGGACTTCTTGTCTGATTACAGCCGTGAGGGCTGAAACAGGTGGATGGGATCCCACTGCCTGAAGCTGTCGCAATTCGTCGACGACTTGCGCGTGAAATCACGTTTTCACTATGGTGCCCACCAAGCATCGATACGAATCGTCAACCACCACCTGTCCTCTTGAGGGCCTCTCCGCATGCCCACTGGACTCGATCGAAGAGAAGCCACCCTACTTCATCGCTTATGGCTAGGCGTGGCATTTACAAATCTTACTCTTTTGTCATAGGAAGGCCGGACAACGCTCTCTGCGATGCCTGTCATGCGAAGAGACGCTACACCACATCCCTGTGTGACTGTCATTGTATGAATTCCAGAAACAGTCACTGGCGTCTGCTTTTGCGCGCATCGACAACAGCCAAATGTCTGTGGACACTATTCTGTCTAGTGCCCGAGAGAAGGCACTGCAACAGAAGGCGACGAAAGCTCTGTTGAAGTTCCTACGCGACACCGACTTGAACAAGCGACTATAACAGCAATGTCACACACCGCGAAAGACAAGACTGGACTATGACTGAGTGTGCGCGCATGTGCTGCCGAATGTGCTGTTTCTATCTTCCCTCTCTGCTCTCTTTCATCTCCCCCATCCCTCTCCCATGCGCAGGGTAGCAAACCGGCTGCCTATAGGCTGGTTAACCTCCTTGCCTTTCTTTTCCCTCTATTTTCCTTCCTTTCTTTGGCTTTCTGCGTGGATGCTGTGCCTTTTCTCTGGCTGCCAGCTGCGAACAATGCGTCCTCTGGTGAGAAGAGTAACGGACAACAGTGAGTTCCTTATCGCGTTTGTACAAGCTCGCGCTCAGGGCATAGACACTGTATCACCGCATTACTTGCTAGGCTCCGTGCAGTCTCCTCCTTACAGTTGTTTAGGTAGTACTATGGACCACGACATTCACTCATATTGCATTGTCCGATTTCCCCCTTATCCATCGTTTTTTTTATTCAATCCTTCCTAGCGTATATGCTGTGAGACGGCCTCATAAACAACCGCTCTCTTCTCTCTTTGTCACCTATTTATCTGGTAAATCACTGACGAAGCTGCAGAGCTCTAAGAAGCAACAGGTACACTTGAGATCTCATGGCGAAAAAATTGCAACAGAAAACGTAATTAGTGCATGCATGTTTAATAACGTTATTAACGAAGCGTCTAACGAGAAAGCAGGAATTCCTTTGATGAGAATACGCTACGCTCTTGAGACGTTTGCTAGGTCGTATCGTTTGAGAGCCTGCACATTGTCTTTCCTCGATCTCCCATTTCTTCTCTTTCTTTATTTTTTTGTTCGCGCTTGAGAAAGCACTTATTAGAACGATAACTTGACTCGCTTGGTTAGGCATATCAAAGGCTCTGCATTGTTGTCATTGCTTCAGGAAGGAATCGTTGCAGAACGTAGCGGACGATGACGCGGTGGAAATGAGACCGGTGCAAAGAAGCCTTTGGAGCTTCTGATGACCAGCGCCTTCACTGTTTCTCTTGCAACCACTGACTGAAAGATGCTTCGTTACTCGTGTTCATTCTACAGGCTTGAGAATAATGGAATTCAATTCACTTGCTCAAGCACGTACCTTGATCTTTTTTTTCTTGTTGCGATCCTCTTTTTGTTTTCAGCATACGGATATCTCTCGTAGACACACCAATAGAAAAATGAAATTGATTGTCGTAAAGTACTTTGCTTTTATGTATACTTTTGTCAACATAATTTCTAGATTGTGTATTCTTTTTTCGTACTTAGGAAAACGCACATTACTCTTCTTTGACTGTAAAAAGCATTATAAAGTGTCAGCAACGCATAAAACACAAAGAATTGGCAAGACAAACAGACGCAAAGAGCGCAGGCTGGTACGGCCATATCTTAAGTGGTAAGGTTTAGTTAGAACACTTGTGTGAGCGAAGATAATATTAGAGACGAGGCCCATACGGCACACATTGCATAACTAGTGGAGGAAATTAGGAAAGAAAAAAAAGAAAAAGGCGCTGGTGTATTCGCGAAGAACTTTCCTAAACATTGACCCGTAGGCTACAGAGCATAATCACGTGTATCATACTGCCAACGAAGGGAGTTCTGCTATTGCGTCCGTATTTTCAACGTGAGATATAAAAAAGTGCTCCTTCATATTCTGCGCGCAGCTTTCTGAGACAGGATGCTGTTCACTCGAGCGAGATCTTTGTACGTAGTTCATTCACTAAGCTGTCACTTTTCATTCAAGCATGCGTGAGAAATCCCCACCTTAAAGGGCTTCTGAGTCGATAGGCAGTGTATGTGTCGGTATGCAACACTGCTTAGGTGCTGCCGTAACGTTTTACAGCGCTGCTAAACACGCTACAAACCACGCTAGTTCACGCGGGAGTAAATGTGAAGGATCTCAGCACCCGTACCTTACCATTTGCAGCCAAGATAAGTTGCCCGCGAGCATCGAAGTGCAGTAGGTTGTACGAATAAAAGTTTACTTACACAGTTCCAACCCCCCCCCCCAAAAAAAAATAAACATGATATGTCGTTTACATTGCACAACGTGCTGAACTGTTGTGGCAATTTCGAGATGATAAAACTTTTATGAGGATTCTCCACATGAATCAATACAAACATCAAAACATAATGAATGAAAAGAGAAAGTAGCTAACGAGGAAGACTGAAGCTGATTAGAAAATCAATATACTGTAGAGCATACAAACACATTCACTCTTGCAGCAGAAATTACTGCCGGAAGCGTTTTCTTTGCCGAATTTTTGCAGAGTTGTGCGTATTCAGAGTGTTGTGACAGCTTCTGCTCGCTTCACTATGCTACAGCAGAAATCGCAGACTGTCACGTGACGGGTTTGAATGTATTGTATCATCATAAGCTAATGCGCAGTAATCCGTTTATGTTGCGAGAAAGCTTCGTAATCAGTATGCTCAAGATATTCATGGAGAGCTCTAAAACTACCTAATGAAATTTTGGCATTGAGAGAATGAATTGAAAAGTCAAAGATGGCGCTGCACAAAAGAATGAAAGCATATACCGATACATAAAAAAATAACTCGCGGGCACTTTTCACAAGACTGCGTTCTTTGTATTTTTATTTCGCTTCACAAAAGTAACTAAATACAGGGTGGCAAAGCTACAGATGCGAGTTGACTCAATTTTTCCTTTCCACAACTGAGTAAACAAAGCAGTGGAAACAAATAACATTTACAGAATGGAAGTGAGGCACAGAGCATGTGTTGGCAACGCGTCTTTCACGTGTTCTGCAATGCAAATGAGCACAGCTAGTCCCCACGTCATCACGCATGACATGCCGTTTCTACCAGCAGTGGGTAGAAGCTGTTTATTCGCAACATAGCCGCTGTCTTAGCGTTTTTACATGTACAATCCTATGAGTAGCACTGCTGAGGGAATATCTGTGCCGGGCTGGATACATTCTTTCGAAGTATGCAAGGTTTGGGCCCTGTAAGCTTTGATAAGGTGGCAGACAATGCCATAGCGGCAAGCATTAGTTATCCAATGTATTTTTTTCTGGCTGTCCGCTTAGCATTCTTACGAAACTTGATCGGTACTCGTTTGATTTATGTCAGTTTTATATCCTACTGAATATCTTTTGTGTCTGTAACAACGCCTGAAGGCTGCATCACTGGCTCACACTTGCATATACCACTCTCTCTTCAGCCGGAGATTTTGAGGAACTCTTTCTATGTTTACCCTATTGATCTCTTGACTTCGTAAGGAAAGCGTGTGCTTCTGTTATGTAAATAATTAGTAACTTTTGAAGAAGTTTCATATCAGTGTCACAGAACGAGCGCTAAAAAAGGGCGTGACGCCAAATTCTTGCGATAACGGGCGGGAGAAACGCCGCGAAGTCAAAAGAAAAAAAAAGGAAAGAAAAAGAAAACAAACGGCCAAGGCTCCCTGGGCGCGCGCTCTCCCCGCGGAAGCGCGGCGTCGCAGACGAACCTCCTCACCCCGCATCGGCAGCCCAGCAAGCCCGCGATTTTTCTAGAACGAACGGGGCGGGGTCATACCAAGTTGAATCATCCTCCGGGGAGGGCAGTCGAACCGTCTCGCACCTCTCCCCAGCTTTCGCTGCGTATCGCGCCGACGAAATGAAGAGAACCATCTGGTATGTCGCGCGCAAGGTATTTAACCGAGCAGCCGAGATGAGAGATCAGGAGGAGACGGAAGTTAACGCCAGAGCGCGTAGGGATTCCGCCGTGTAGTCGGCGAAGGTTTTTGGTCCGTAGGGACGAAGCCGGAGATGAAGAGGATTTCCACCTGAGGGGTGAAGGCTCGGGCTACAGGCAAGAGCGTGTGTTTACCGCTATCGAGCGAAGACGCGTGGCAACAGCTGCGTGTGTGAAGCCGAGGTGTTCCGGCGAAGAAGTTGAAGTTGGAAGAGTGGCCAATTGAAGACGGGAGGTTTCCTGGAAGAGAAACTTCGAGAGCTGCGGAACGACAACAACGCTGGACTTTGAGTGAGTGATTCTCGGAAGAGTATCATCTAGACTTTGGTTCCAAGAACTTTGGACTGAATAGGTTTTCTATCCCTTTAGTCTTGAGTGTCTTGGTTGTTCAATGCATGCGACTGCATTGTCGTGCGTATTGTTGTCTGTGTCCGTTGTTTGAGTGGGGCTAATTGTACTGTGTAGTGTGTTGATTGGTTAGTGACGTATTGTATGTAACTATTGTGGAGTGTGCATTCTCGTGTATTGTTTTCGATCTGCCAATTTTGAGAATATAATTTGTTGTTTATCAACTCTCGGCTCTGACTTGTTCTTTGGACCACAGCCGGCGTCCGCTGGCGCGCCAAAAAGGACCACTTCTAAATTGTCCACGCTTTCGTGGTGCGGTTCGGGGGGCCGATACTTCGACCCTTGGAATTAGCCCGGCGATTGCCTCCCTAATTAACGGGACAGGTGTGACAATTAATCTGGCGTCCGGGAAACAGGACCTTTTGGTGCACAGTGTGTCCAAAGTAGTGAGAAAGAGCCTCGAGTTGTTGATAGTGCTATCGGAACGATTTTGTGTGTTGTTCAGTGTTCTCGTTAACGAGTGCAGGGGAGTGTTCCGGTAGACTGATTTAGGCAGATACATTTTGCACGCGGCAAGGTTTTATTTGCGAGTTGCGAGACACAATGGATCTCGAAAAGTTAGTTGCGCTTGGTGAGAAGATGGGTCTTTCCGGCGCCGAACTACGGAAATGGGTAAGCCAGAAGGAGAAAGAGGCGGAGAGAGAAAGGTTGGCAGCTGAGAGAGCCAAGGAAGAAAAAACAGCTGAGTTGGAACGAGAGAGGTTGGCGGTCGAAAGAGCCAAAGCGGAAAAAGAAGCTGAGTTGGAGAGAGAAAAGCTGGCAGCTGAAAGGGCGAAAGAAGAAAGAGAGGCAAGGGAGCGACAGCTGAAAGAAGAAAGAGAGCTGCAATTGAAGTTGAAGCTGGAGAAAGAAAGACTGGCAGCTGAGAGGGCGAAAGAAGAAAGAGAGGAAAGGGAACGGCAGCGGCAGCAAGAGATGGAACTCGAGCGGCTCCGTTTGCAACAGCGAAGTGAAACTGCCGTCCAAGCTAGAGTTGAGAGCAGCGAACGGGAAGATCACGGCTTCCGCTTGAACCCAAGCAAGCTGCTCGTAGCGTTTGATGAAAGGAAGGACGACCTAGACGCGTACCTCCACAGATTTGAGACGATTGCGAGGAGCCAGAATTGACCATAACAGCAATGGGCAACTGCTTTGAGTACTTGCTTGAGTGGTGAAGCGCTCAGTGTGTACGGTAGGCTGACGCCGACCGATGCAGCCAACTACGCAAAGGTGAAAGCTGCTTTGTTGAAGCGATTTAGATTCACTGTGGAAGGATTCCGGGACAGATTTCGGACAGGAAAGCCAGCTGACGGTGAGACAGCTACGCAGTATGCCGCCCGACTTTGCCATTGTTTCGACAGATGGATTGAACTTTCAGGGACAGCACAGGAGTACGATGAACTTAGAGAGCTCCTAATTAAAGAACAATTTCTTACTAGTTGCCACCCAAGTCTGTCGCTGTACTTGAAAGAGAGGAAGGCTGAGTCACTTGAAGGAATGCTTGAATTGGCTGATCAATTCTTGGAAGCGCAAGGTGGAACTAATTTGGCCAAAGTCAAAAAGGAGTGTCCCGATGATTCGAAGAAATTGGCTCCCGAAGAAAAGAAGCGTGCACCAGAGAGCATTCCGCGATGCTTTCTGTGCAACCGAGTGGGTCATCGCGCGAAAAACTGTCGAACGATCTTTACGAACCCTACGGCAGTAAAATGTTTCAAGTGTGGTCAGACTGGGCACAAAGCCGACGCTTGTCGGAATGGAGTGAGTCAAACTCACCAGGTATCTTGTGTGCAAGCGGCACCGAAATCTGATAATAATGCCGTCACCGATGGATTCGTAGAGTTGAAGAATGGGGAGAAAATTCCTATTGTGGGTGCTGTAATGTCAAAACAGCCAACCGGTGTTACAAAAGGAATGCCAACGCTGCCTGGAAAGGTTGCAGGCAAGAAGATTACGGTTCTAAGAGACACCGGTAGCTCCACGGTTATCGTGCGGAGAAATTTGGTACGGGAGAGTGAGTTGACAGGCAGAACGAAACCGGTTTGCCTAATTGACCGTACGGTTCGGATGCTTCCCGAAGCAGAAATTGAGGTTGAAACCCCGTACTTCAGCGGGAAGGTTACTGCTTTATGCATGACGACCCCCCGGTATGATCTTGTCATCGGAAACATCGACGGGGCGCGAGGGCCAAGTGATCCAGAATGTTTGGGAGAAGACCCGAAGATAGAGCCCTCGCCAACCCAGCGGCCGCGAGATACAGTGGAGAAGCATCCCGTGACGGATCTCACTAGAGCCCAAGGCGAAGCCGCGGCGCAAGAGACAGCGAAGGAGAAGACGATCGTGTCGAATAAGTTCACGGGCCGAGCAACCGGGCTTACATCGGCACGACCTCAACCGACCGACAGTGTAAAGGAGACGGAGTTGGCCAGCCGGGCAAAATGTAGAGGCATGATCAAGCGGGTAAATAAACAGACAGGACCCGTCGAATGTAATGACGCGTTAACGGTGTCGGAAGAGACAACGATGGCTGAGACGACGCCTCAGATATCGTCGTTGGAAAAGGCTCGCCGAAAAGGAACAAGGAAAAACAAGAAGAAATCGAGCGAGCACCGCAAGAAAGGACGCAAGCGCAGCTCGAAATACACAGGATAAGTGCTGAAGTCGAATAAGAATGTGTTTGGCAGTGCTGAGCGCCATACGTTGTGTTAATGTTGTGTTATCCTGTGTCACAAGTGTCGAAGTGTTGTGCTGTGATGTGATGTATAGTGTTGTATAATTGTTGTAATGAGAGAACTTTGTACGTTTGTATTGTTTGGAATGAGTGATGAAGTGTTGTAGTCATGTACCTGTGGCTATATTTCATGTGTTGTGAAATTGAACTACAATGTAAGATTGTATTGAGCGATCTATTGTGAATGTGAAGTGTCATGAGCGACTGATGGTGTTACAGTCTGTGAGAGTGTGTGGTGACTTTTCGCGCTCGTTCGTTTGTGTGGTCTTGAATATTATGAGATAATATTCTTAAAGTGGGGGGGCAGTGTCACAGAACGAGCGCTAAAAAAGGGCGTGACGCCAAATTCTTGCGATAACGGGCGGGAGAAACGCCGCGAAGTCAAAAGAAAAAAAAAGGAAAGAAAAAGAAAACAAACGGCCAAGGCTCCCCGGGCGCGCGCTCTCCCCGCGGAAGCGCAGCGTCGCAGACGAATTCCTCACCCCGCATCGGCGGCCCAGCAAGCCCGCGATTTTTCTAGAACGAACGGGGCGGGGTCATACCAAGTTGAATCATCCTCCAAGGAGGGCAGTCGAACCGTCTCGAGCCTCTCCCCAGCTTTCGCTGCGTATCGCGCCGACGAAATGAGGAGAACCGTCTGGTATGTCGCGCGCAAGGTATTTAACCGAGCAGCCGAGATGAGAGATCAGGAGGAGACGGAAGTTAACGCCAGAGCGCGTAGGGATTCCGCCGTGTAGTCGGCGAAGGTTTTTGGTCCGTAGGGACGAAGCCGGAGATGAAGAGGATTTCCACCTGAGGGGTGAAGGCTCGGGCTACAGGCAAGAGCGTGTGTTTACCGCTATCGAGCGAAGACGCGTGGCAACAGCTGCGTGTGTGAAGCCGAGGTGTTCCGGCGAAGAAGTTGAAGTTGGAAGAGTGGCCAATTGAAGACGGGAGGTTTCCTGGAAGAGAAACTTCGAGAGCTGCGGAACGACAACAACGCTGGACTTTGAGTGAGTGATTCTCGGAAGAGTATCATCTAGACTTTGGTTCCAAGAACTTTGGACTGAATAGGTTTTCTATCCCTTTAGTCTTGAGTGTCTTGGTTGTTCAATGCATGCGACTGCATTGTCGTGCGTATTGTTGTCTGTGTCCGTTGTTCGAGTGGGGCTAATTGTACTGTGTAGTGTGTTGATTGGTTGGTGACGTATTGTATGTAACTATTGTGGAGTGTGCATTCTCGTGTATTGTTTTCGATCTGCCAATTTTGAGAATATAATTTGTTGTTTATCAACTCTCGGCTCTGACTTGTTCTTTGGACCACAGCCGGCGTCCGCTGGCGCGCCAAAAAGGACCACTTCTAAATTGTCCACGCTTTCGTGGTGCGGTTCGGGGGGCCGATACTTCGACCCTTGGAATTAGCCCGGCGATTGCCTCCCTAATTAACGGGACGGGTGTGACAATCAGTATAATCGGTTTCCAAGCAGTGCGTCTCTTTGTCATACTAGCAGCTTTTAAAAATATTGATCTCTTGACTTCGTAAGGAAAGCATGTGCTTCTGTTATGTAAATAATTAGTAACTTTTGAAGAAGTTTCATATCAGTATAATCGGTTTCCAATCAGTGCGTCTCTTTGTCATACTAGCAGCTTTTAAAAATATTACAGAGGTTGAGTGCATCAGGAGGTTAAAATATTTATGTGTACTGCGAGAAAACTAAAGATGGCGTAAACTAGATGTCAAGCTCGACATTTCATAAACTATTAAAAGCCCTGAAAGCTAAGTTGTTTTGAAGTCTAGAGTGGCATTTATATTTCTTCATTTCTTTTATTTACCTGTAGGCACTGTAATCGTGCAGGGAGTTGCACTAATTGCAAGATAATAAAATAAAATGAAACAGCAAGATCCTACAGTTTTAAAATAATACAAATTATGGAGGGCAGAGGGGGCAACAAGGGGGGCGCTTTAACAAACCTTTGCCCCCTCTCCCTAAAGGAAAGGGAACCCTGCGCACGAGTGTGAATATTAGTACTGTGTCCACAAAGCTAGCAATCGGTATATTGTATAGGACGTGCGCTTGAACTTGCGTTCGTCGAAGCAGTTGCTTCCTTCTGGGTGGGCCTGAGATGAATGGTAGAAATTTCAAAGTTTGTGTGGCCAATACAGGCAAGGCCTAGCAACTTTCAAGGGCTCCGCTGTAAAACTTGTTCTCGTTTTTTCGTCAAACATCTTTGAAAACTGCGTTGTGGGCAGTGACTGCTTATAGCAAATATAAAAGCATAAAGTTTGTAGTCACCTTTGGTGGTGGCGAGAGAGAAATAGAGAAAAAGGAAGGCCGGGATGTTAACCAGATATTCGGGAGTTTTAGGGCTGTGTACCCAAGCGGCTTGCGTACGCAGGACGTTGGGGCGGCGGTATTTCGCATGCGCGAAACCCCAAACAGATGCGTCGCAAGATCGCTGGGGCAATGGAACCATGCGTCCGCGCGGTCCACCATCGCAAGAACTCACGGTGTCCGCACTGCGGATACTCTAGCCGTCGAGTTAAAATAAGCCAAAGTGCGAGCACTTATAGCGATTACACGGTTTCAGCCAGATTTCCAAAGCTAGAATGGCCTGGAACATAGAAACTAAAAGGCCAGCCCACGACCAGCTGAAGAGGTGGCGCCATCTAGCGGGGCTATAGTGAAACAGACAACCACAACTTTGTTATTGGAGAAACATTGTGCATTGTACATCTGGTGCAAAAACTGCGCATTGACAATATTACAAATGAGTAATCTTTTTATATATTTTCACCTCAAAAACATTACGCGTAAGCTAACATGTTCATGACTGCGGTTGCACAAAGTGCCATAAGATGTCGACACTGTCGTTACAGTAACCATGTATTTTTAACTTTTTTTGCGTATACCAGATTACTGTACACAATAAAAAAGTGTACTGATGACTATGTATGTTTATGTTAACGTTTAAATCATAAAAAGACTTAAATGATACTTACGCGACAAGACGCTATGGCTCGGCGAGCACGTGTGAACTTCGTGCGGCTTGCGTTTGCGTGCGTGCCACCCTGACGCCAACTAAAAGGCATTCCGGTTGGGTATGGGTTGGGCACGCAACGCCGCGTGCTCCCAAGCCCGCAACGCCCCAAGAGAATGCGTACCCAGCACTAAAACTCCCTATTAGCATCCAGTTTGCTACCCAGCACTCAGGGTGGGGAAATAGGGGCAAGCAAGAAAGAGGGGTTAGATGGAGAGAGAGAGATAAAAAATTCATGTGCACTCATGAGAAAACGAAGACACACACACAGGAAGGGTGTTCTAGCTACAACCGTTCAGAAAGACCTGTAGATCCCAAACTGTGCAGTAGCGTTTTTAGGGCCTTTTTCTGTGAAGTTGCATCTCGTCGATATTGTAAAATTCTTTTCTCCGACAGAGGTAGATTATCTAAATCGCTGAGTTCCTTGCGAAGGCATAGTCGTTGTCTACTATACTATATAGACAGTCACAAAGGATATGTTGGATGGTTTCATTTTGCCACAGTGGCCACAGGCGGCGGTGTTGGTCATCCCAATGCAGAAAGCGCAGACGTTGGTAAACGCAACGCCCAACCACAGCCTACGTAAAAGGGTCTGGTCTGCTCGGCAAAGCCTCGACAGGACTTGAAGACTTAACGTAGGGTCAAGCGAGTACAGTCGGGCATGCTTGAAGTGCGGCTGATTTCATTGTGATGCGGTTTGCTGGCGTGCCAGCCAGCGAAGCTTTTGTGAAGCATCTGTCCTAGAAAGTGGTAGTAGTAGATCATGATCTTCTGCGTGGGCTGAGCGGGCAGCTTGATCAGCCCATTCATTGCCAATGATTCGGCAGTGACTGGGTAACCACTGAAATGTAATTTGGTGCCCTGTCTCAGTCAGGTGGTGTATAACCTCTGCTATCTCTAGTACCAGCTGCTCGTGTGGTCCGCGGCGTAAGGCTGATAGTAGAGACTGCAGTGCCGCCTTCGAGTCGCATAAATGCCAGTTGTCTTAAAATCTCCCCAATCCAGAACATCTTTCAAAAGTTAAATTTTTCATTTGGTTGTCAGCGCAAGAAGCTTGACAGTTTGCAACGACTTGAACGAATCCTAGACATGGGTAAACGTGCTTCATATAAATAAATTTTATTGCTTACGCCACAGATCACTCCATAGTAGAAACTCTTGGCGACCATTTCAAGAATATGCGATTTTATGGGAAGAAATCTAGCTTGTATAAATAGAGCCCACGTATTTTTTTTTCTCCGGAAACACAAATTCCCCCCTCTGGATCCCATTATACATCTTTCGCACGTGTCGTGGTTAGACATCCGATGAAATGGCGGTGCGCGCATGGCGCTGCCCTTAGAAAGTGAAGTGCCTTGCAATTTCTGATCACCGTGAGAACACGTGCCTGCAATCCCCTCTTCAGCTCGTACGGTCTAGGCTGCGGAGAATGGCAGTACAGCACGCCTAGTCCGAAGACAAATTCACGCGAATCACGCGTATATTCAGTTCGCTTGCCTCTCCGAGGCTCTGAATTCTTTCCTAGCATTCCACATTCTACGTGCTGGGCTTAAGCGTGAATCGCGAAATGAGCGGTGATTATCTCTGCGCCTGCCACGGCATAGTTTTCCTTGCTAGCATGTGCTTCCAACAGTGGGAGCGTAGGCTCAGCTAGCTGGAAGCACACCACCATTTGGAAGATCCTTGATTGATGGATTAATTTTTGCGTGGAGTATAACGTGCCAAAACCACCATATGATTAGGAGATATGCCATAGTGAAGGGCACCGGAAGTTTCGACCACCTGTGGTTTTTTAAAGTGCACGCAAATCTGAGCACAAGGGTCTACAGCATTTTCGCCTCTATCGAATATGCAGCTGCCGCAGCCGGGATTCGATCCAGTGACCTGCTGGTCAGAGGCCAAAAGACCACTGCGGCGTGTCTATTTGAAAGATTCGTCGCGCTGTTTCACTCTGCGGGTTCACCACGTACCTTTCGCTTGGTTGTTTGTCTTATAAATGCGGCAAGGTTGAAAATAGAAGGTTGAAATCGAACGCTCGAAGAGGCAGGCAGCCGAAAAAGGCAAAATATATGCGACTGGTGTATTTGGGTGGTCGGGTTAACGTTTTTTTTGCTCGCAGCAGCGCAAGGAACGTAACTAAGCAGTAGGAAGACGTGGGAGAGCGCCTGTAGTCGACACTGTGGTCTCTTAACGCGACACTGCGAGAATAATAGCGTAACGGTAAATAAAGCTTATTAGTTGTTGAGGAAAGAGCGTGGGAGCTTTCTTTCATTTCTTCCTTGAACATTTTCGCTAGAATCTTCGTCATACTTCTGCAATACCGTAAGGAGTTTGTGTTTTGCATATGTGGCTGAATTCATTCAATAAGTATTAAAATTAGGTGAGTTATAAAATTTTTTATGGTTCAACAGCGGAAAGAACATCGGCTAAAGAGGAGATGAGAGCAGTTCTCGTTTCTATGTTCTCTTTAGCGCTGTTTAAGCCCAAATGTGACCTATATGTAACACACACACAAGCATAGAAACACCTCATAGACTTTGTCAACAAACACTCGCTTTTCTGGCATTTCAGCAAGACGTTCTTCCGTCAATAAAGGGGACAATCTCAAATGCCTAATCGACGCATAAACTTTACCTTCGAAGACGGCATCCCGAGTCCAAGGCATCAACGTCCTGTGGCATCAGGGACGAGTGCGGTGATAAATTATCCTCGCATGATGACGCCACCACGTGCTGTCTTTATGACGTAACAGATCGCGCAAATTTGTCATCTCACATGATGTCACGTTAAGGTGTAATCAAATCACATCATACGGGGGATAAAAATTAATCCAATCATAATTCTGGTGTTCTACCACACGGCCACGCCTTGGGACGCCATGCAAAACTTGGCATGGTGCCCCAGATCTTGAAGGCAATTCGAAACCACGTTACGGGCTTTCCAAGCTTCGAAGAGCGGCGGGGCTGCATCAATACATTGACAGAGAAGAAAAGAAACGAGGCTAATTTCTTTCTTTAGGAATTAGTTTAACACGCAAATGAAGCATGTCTTCACAGAGGTAGTTGAGCGTATATCGTGTATTGTTTCGCCACAAGAGCAAAGTAGTGAATGGTACAGCAATAAATTTCAGTGTTACGCCAAGAACAGTGTGTAGCTCAAAACTTGCCGTGCACGCCTGAAGAAGCAATCACGCGAGGAAGCAGCATACACAGGGTGACCGTGGACACACAACAGTCAACGCATGTCGCTTGAAGCATACTGCAAAAATAGACACAAAGACGCATAAAACGAACGCACAAGTACACACAATACGAGCGCGAACAACTGTCACAATCTTACTTCGTGTGTGACGCAGTGCGCCTTTCGTAAACGCGGCCGCGGCAGCGAGACAAGGACCTTCGTGCTCACTTTAGCAACTGTAACTTCAAAGGAAACTTGCGGTGGAAGCACAAAAAGTATAAAACGGACGAATCCCGATATGAGTACTGCTCTAGTGAGCGACCCCGCCAGATAGCACCTATACGCAGTTGGAGCACGCCATGGGAGGCGGTTGCGCTTAGCAACGAGTGGGGTGATGACCATTTGAGCAAGCGCGCTTCTCGCGCCATCTCGCTACTGATGACGAAAACGCGTTGAAGTTGCTGAGCTCTGAGGACCTCCAGTGGTTCATGGTGTGTATAAATGGCTTGTCGTTAAGATGCCACAGAACATCGATTTTCTGGTATAATGGTTTGCGTGGCGCGCTGCGGAGCGTGAATTCACTGTTTCTATGCTTCACTGTGGAACTCTTTCTTCTCAATTGTTTCTTTGCAATCGTTAGAATTTCTTTCACACGTCGTATCCGTGATGAAACTACGTCAGCGGAGACGTAGTGGACCCTGGCATGAAACACTTTCATGTTCAAAGAAGGTGGCCTTCGCCTTCAAGCCGTCTTAAGTGAAAAGTTAAAGGACCCTGTAAGTTTTTCAAATGTTGCATTTTATTTCGTGACGGCAACGGATGAAGTTAGAGAATGGAAGTATGAAAGCAGACAGCAGTTGAAGTGGACATGGCTGCTGGATACGGCGTCACAAATTAGCTTCGAATCCACGAATATGCTCACTCTCGCATGGTCCAGTACGAATAATCGGAAACACAGAACTCTCTCGTAGGGCGTGATCAGGGCACAAAGACATTTGCTGGCACGAACGTAAGCCTTGTAGCTCAGCGTGAAAGAAGAATATAAAACATTGGGGAGAGAGGTGGTCGAGGAGGTTAGGGAGATAAGCGAAAGCTATTTCTCGTCCATTCTCGTTATGGAATGTTACTCATCCTCGGAGAAACTTTTCTCACTTTTAAAGCTACTGTCTAAAAGCACGTTGCTTCCACGTCCTGAATCTTTTATCGCAGCACTCTATAGGTAGCGGCCGCGGAGAAATGAAATGTGGAGACCGGTTTTTTTCGTGGTGTGGGATATACGTATATTTTGGTGTGCCACTTACATAACTTATTCGGACTATACCCCCCTCCCCCTCTATGAATTTAACTAGACTATGAACGGTTTAGAATTTCAGCACACTAAATAATGCATTAAATATGTCTCGCAAATTACGCCATTTCTTACATTGCTGACATATTTGGCACAAAAAGTTCGTTCTTAGTTTTAGATAGAGCATGAAATTCACCGGTATTGCCAACACGACCATTCCAACCTAACCATATGCATTGTTTTACTGTTTTCGTTATAAACTGCCTTTGTACATAAACACGAGAAACCTTCTTAGTCCTATGTTGACTCTTGTGACATAATTAGATAATGATGGACATTTCATGCTTATTTACCTAGGAAGAGAGGCCGAATAAGAAAGCAGAAAATAGGCTAGGCAACGTGACGTTCTGTATCACTAAATATATCACATTATTCATCATTAAATCGTGCACATATACCCAGAACTACAACGCCGCAATACTGTGCTTTGGAGGTTAGGAATTACCTCGATTTCGTCAAAAATACACAGCGAAACATCTCATCATTTACCGGCAATCCCTTGCCACTACGTTCCTGTGGGAGACCCGTCGGTAAGTTGTAAGCGATGGCTGATTCATTGCGAAGAAGACTGCGGCAAGAAAGGAGATGTAACCGGTGACACCAGCTTTGCCTACAAAACGTAGCCAGGTGCGGTCTAAAAACGAGCTATGCAAGACGGCAATTTATCAATGTTAGTTGATGCGTGTGCTGGGTGCTATTTGGTGAATGTTTTTTTTTGTGTCATATATTGGTGACCTCGTCTACACTAGGCACACGCAATGTGCTCGCTTACAACGAATGAAAGCTCCCTCCGGACGTGGCATGCACCGGATGGCGAGGCAGGTACTCCTCTCTTTATTTGCCAGGTAAAAAACTATCAAGAGGAACACATTTACTGTTTTCGTTCAGAAGGCGGCGCAGGTGAGCGAAATGTTGATCAGTAAACGAGTTCATTTTGTTTTTACGTTCGTGCTTACATGCTGTTGCAGCCAAAAAAGAAATAAGAAGAATTAGAGGGCGTTAGCAGCAAGCAAATGAATCGTTGTGACCTGCTTTAGAATTTTATGTTAACGACGAGCATCGGGCTATCTGCTTTTCGCTGGTGTTTTGGGGCAATATTTCTTGCATTAGGGTGGTCACTACTGGCGCTTGTCGAACACAGCTAGCGTCGGTGTACTCTTCTAAAGCCGGCTACACGACAAACCACAGCGAGAGGCGAAGAGGAATGCAGCAATATCCAGATCACCGTGAAAAACATCAAACAAACTATATAAATGAAAACCCAAATAAATGATCGTGGGATCGGAGAACTGCACAGGGCTGACATTACAAGGGGGCAAATTAATAAAAAAGGGCGATAATGATCAATTGCCATTCGAGCATCGCATTTCCCTGCTGGGATCATAGTTACCAGTTTTCGTGTTAAATACCTTGGCCTCATTTTTGAGATGAATTGGTCACTTACGACACGCCAAGATAATTTGATAGCAAAAATAGGCACACATAAAAATTTATGCGTAGTGCATAAAGCTAACAAGGCAACACACAAACATTCACACGTTGCTTCGAAAACATTTGGCACGTACTACGTGGCCACAGAATATCCAAACAAGAAAGGTGAACATCATTTTCTAGACTATGCTACGAGATGCGCAAGGCAACTTACTCGAGACACACACTTCCGTGTTTGCGTTTGGACTAAGGGCGTCTCCATGTAATTTCCGGGACACCATTCTTATCAGGTACTGGCGAGGTGCAAAGTGAGGCAGTGGCGGTGTTTGATCGATGTTTGTCGGAGGGGGAGGAAGGAGGCGAGGGTGTTTGGCACGTTGCCTCAAGGGCCCCAACTATATCTTGTTTTTCTTCGTGTCTCCCTTCTGGATTCACAATATCCTCACACTGGGCTTGGTAAAATCTCTTTTCCTCTTTGAAAAGTCCTGATTACTTCTTCGTAGAAACAAACGCTTTCTTTTCGTCTATGCCCCCTTTCTTTAATAGCCTGCCTGCGGACGCGAGGTTTACCTATTCACATTCTGGTATCTACTCCACCCTTTCTCATAACGCGGCTTCTTCTCCCCCATTTTTTTACGTTCTTTCTAATTCATTATCTTTGATTTTCTCTGACGTTCACGCCGTTTCTAGCTGGCTGTCGTGATCACTGATCGCCAGGAGGTGGTACGGCTTTGTCGCAGTAACTGTTTAATTCTTTCTTGCTCTCTCTCTTTCTCAACCCTTATATCGCATAATTGAGCCAGCTCTTCCATTTCGAGTCCCCCTGATACGCTGCGCAATATTACTCTCCCACACCTTCTCTCAGGATCATGGCAACGAGTGGCTTCGGATCAGTGCATCTCTTCTTGCGAGGGCGCCTGCCCTAACCCAGATCATTCGTGCCAATACCTCGTTAAACGCGCTCTGCATCCTAGTTTTCACGCTACCACCTCGAGGTACATAGGCTCACAATGTTTTCATTTCTTGAAATAATTATCCTCATTTCCTTATCCCCCATCTCGTGTATTACGCATCATTCTTTTAGTTAAGTCACGTGAGATTGATGCAGCTCCTGGTGGCGCTCACTCTAGCATACACGTAACTTTGTTCGAAAGCACACAAGTTTAGGAAAGAAGAGTAAAGGGCGGAGTGTTTCAGTGTATATTGAGAAATGGGCGATTAACGGCAGAAACATTGTTAAGAAAGCGAGTGCTGGAATGCTTTGTATTTTAAAGGCGATGCTCCTTAAAGCGTGGGTATGTACATCCTCCGATGTATGCTGTTTATATATTAGAAGTAGGTAGCCACCGGTGGCACATACCCGATGTCGAGAAGGTATGTGCCACTGGAGATGCGAGATGGGAGATGGCGGTACTTGGAGCGCTCACTAGACGGGCGCGCGGACGGACGCTAGGAGGGACAGACAGACTAGCAGACGGACAGACGGATGGACGGACGCGCAGACGAATGGGCGCATGGACAGACAGACGGACTCATGAATTGACGCATGGATAGTCGCGCGGATGGACGGAAGCAAGAACGAATGGATGGACAAAAGCACGGAAGGGCTGACGGACGCTTCGCCCTACCTATCATCATTCACTTCGTGAGTATGCTGTGATTTTTTTTCTTTTCGAGAGCATATCTTTCTTTGCTTCGACTACACAAGTTTATCATGAGCGTTTTCTTTTTCTCGCCATGTTCCTTACGCTCACGAACTCTGTGTTAATAGATGCATTAACGTAACTCGTAATGCATTTACTCACACAGAGTTCGTTCTATGCAACTAAATTACCTGAAAAGGTCGATGAAGGAAAGGGTTTATTTGACATAACGGTGCCAGTTATGAAGTTAGGTGTGCGAAGTGTTTTCTCTTTTTTTTTTGAGCACTCGAGAAGAATGTAGCAGCGACATTCAAAACTACTCTGCGTCGACCAATCGCTCCTTTATTTAGCGTAATTTTTGGACATTGTGTTGGGTCGTTTCCGCCAAACACAGCTTCGCGGCAATGTGCTTTGGCTAAGACAACGACTTTTTGAAATGTTGACAGCCACTGAGGAAGCATAGGACAATGCTATGATGACTGTTGTTGGTACAATTATGCCTAAGGTTATAGAGCATCTAACCCGCCACGGTGGTCCAGTGGCTGAGGCACTCCGCTGCTGACTCGCCGGTCGTGGCATCGACTCTCGGCTGCGGCGGCCGCATTTTCAATGGAGGCGAAAATACTTGAGGCTCGTGAGCTTAGATTTTGGTGCACGTTAAAGAACTCCAGGTGGTCAAAATTTTTGGAGCTCTCCACTGCCATGTTTCTTATAACCAGATAGTGGTTACGGGACGTTAAACTCTAAAAATTACTATCATTAGACAGCATCTATTTATTAAATATACTTTGAGCACCGAGAAAAGAAAAAAGGATGATTTACTGGTGCACGTTTTGTGCACGAAGTGTTTAAATGTGGCAAAAAAAGTGATGAACTAACAGTATGGACGTCCGTTATACACATCTTTCCTACCTGTGTATTATCAATACAAACATCAGCACACTTTGTGCTTTGCAAAGAGCTTTAGCGCGCTCTAACCAGTAAAGTACACCTTAGTAGACTTGACCACTAGAAAGCAAACTTTGGTGTGCTTTGCTTCAATCGGTTCAAGTATTTAAGATAGGATACCAATTCGAAAACGATGATGCTTAATTCTGCGTGCCTCTGGGGCACAAGAAATTTTTATGCGTAGACGAGAGTCTGTTCATAGCACTGAAACAGGAGTCGCCCATGCTTGCTTCGCTACTTTGACATTGCTAAGCACTAGAAGTTTTGCGGAGACGGGCGTTTCCTTTTTTCGCGTTATGGGGATTTCGTGCCCCACCATTGTCGGTAACAATACGGCCAACGAGTTTTATGAGCGAAGCTCCTTATAGCAGCACCTGTTTTTTCTCGTAGTCGTAATATTAGCCGTAGTGTGTAAGCAGTCTTACATTTTGACCTCCAATGTGGTGCCGGTGAGAGCTTTCTTCTGTGCGTTGTTGAACAATAAAAGATAGTGCTCAATGCACATGTTAATGGCTGCTAAGGGGGAATGAGAGACAGGAGAATTCGGCTTTCAGTCAACGCGCACGCTGCGATCCCCATTACAGCCATTGGCATGTACATTGAGCACTATCTGACAAGAAAGGTTTGCTACGTTATACTCGCTTGGCATAACCTCTTTCCTTTTAGAAAGGTTTAGCGAGCGTTGGGCCGCAGTGCCATGAATACAGTGAACTAGTATATACCATGAACTCGAGGTGGTTAACGGTGGGAAGTAGACACGAAGCGCAAGCCGTAAGAAAGTGTGCGTGTGCCACCTCTCGTTTAGTCCTTGGAATGTCCGCTGGATGGTGGTGCATATGCGGAATATATGATGAAAAGATGCGAGATGGTGGTACTTGGAGTGTTGAATAGGTGGACGAACGGACACACAGACAGATGCATGGACGGACTCACCTGATGGCTGCACCGATGGATGGACGCATGGACGGACGCAGGGGCAGATGCATGGACAAACGCAGGGGCGGACGCAAGATGGACGTGCGGACGCACGAACAGACGCACGCACGGACGGGCGAATGGACGCACGGACGGTCACACAAACGGACGCATGGACGGACGGAAGCAAGAACGAATGCACGGACGGATGCTTCGCCCCACTCTCCATCATTCACTCCGTGGATATGCTGCCATTTTTTGACACTTAGTTTGTCGAGATATACTTATCCTTGTTTCATTGTTATGAAGGAAGAACACTATCACGTTGCATTACTCACCGATGCTATACGCATCTTGTACACAATATCAATCTTCAGTCTTTATACCTACATTCAGTTCGGTGCCACACTAGATTAAAGCACTGTGGCTTACTGTAAACTGAGCCTGTTCCAGTAACCTGTACGCACTTTCATGACGACAGGTAAGACAGCGTCAGAGATTAAAATTGCAATATTAGAACAGCATCTTCAGTTTCAGTATTTTACGAATGAATGCTGCAGATCGTCGTTGACGGCTACTTTATCGTTGCTTAGCAACCACGTGGGTTCGTATAATTGAAGGTAAGAAAAGTAATTTCCGGACTTGTCAAGATTCACACTTGCGACAGATGTAGATAAACATCGACTGGAATATGAAGTAAGCTCGTAGACTCTGACATCTTATTATCTTAGCAAAACTTTTTCTGACAGGAACATCATCGCGAACTTCAAATATTTCCCTTACATGCGACTATGCGAGCTACTACGAAGCGGCTCTGGAGGTTATCAATACATCCAATAGAAAGTTTGCAATGCATCAATAGAAAGTTTTCTGTGACACCTGCCAAGAGCCCTAATATTAGAAGTTGAGACGGACTGCTTGTCTTCGTTATTTTTTTTTTTCAGTTTCGTGCTTTCTACGAGCTGTGTGAAAAAGAAAGTTATCCATGCAGGTTGTCAAAAAACGTTTCGCATTCAATTTATTGTTCCCTTCCTCAAAACTCATTCACTTTATCGAGTCGAATAAAAATATAAAGCAGCATCTAGCTGGACCTTTTAGAGAACAAATAAACTGGAGGGGCTGGAAACGGAGCCGATAAACTTTGAGCGCTGTTTCCGAGCACGCAGTAGACTTGTGGAAATGAGCGAGCGTTGAAAAGTGAACTCGGCTGTCCCAGTCATGGACTGCAGCCGTCGTATCCGAGAGTCGCGGAAACAAGTTTCGAGCTGCATGACAGATAGACTCACAAAATACACCTACAGCGAAGGAATGGGAGGAGGTTTGTTCGTAGTTAGCGTACTTGATGGAAGGGGGCGTAGTCATTGTCGAGTGAAACCGCTACTGTATGCCAGAGGTCCGCGAGTAGAAATCAGCGACTTTGATCAATGGCCTTGTCGCTAACTCCCGGTGGCCTCGCCCTTTTCTCGTGAGCAAATTGCGTGCCCGCTCTTCTGGGGTCAGAAGCTGTGAACACGCGCGTTCTTGTGATCTCCTGATAGCGTGAGAACAGTAGCGTCAGGGGCTAAAAGGTTTGTTTTTCTTACTTGTGTTTTTTTTTCTCTGTATGCATCAGTCTGCCATAGCCTAGGTTGAAGCGCAGTGTTTTATAAATAAATAAATAAATAAATAAATAAAACACTCGCTGTATTCTGTTTTTTTATCATTCGCTACGTGTTAAAGTTCACATAATTTGATCAGTGCACAGTAGCGCATTATGATGTGCCCGCTTGTGAACACCACAGAAAACCGAACATCGACTGAGGTGCGCATTTGAAGGCTTTGATTCATAAACTTGCCCCACCGCGGTAGTCTCGTGGCTAAGGCACTCGGCTGCTGACCCGCAGGTCGCGGGATCGAATCCCAGGCTGCGGTGGCTGATTTCCGATGGAGGCGGAAATGTTGTAGACAGGCGTGCTCAGATTTGAGTGCACGTTACAGAACCCCAGGTGGTCAAAATTTCCGGAGCCCTCCGCTACGGCGCCTCTCATAATCATATGGTAATTTGGGACGTTAAACCCCACATATCAATCAATCATCGATTCACTGAACATACCAAAGTCACTTGTAACAGTCGATAATATTTGGAACGTGAACCATTCCAGCGGCGTTATGACAAGACGTTAAGCCTTTTTCAATGACCCACTGCTTTCCTGTTGGTGAAATTTTACAAAGTGAACAGCAATCTTGGCCTATTCGACATGTTTTCATGGATGGCAGTCAGTTGTTGAAGTCTAAGGTGGTGAAATTTAGTCCGCGGATACGAATACAATGATTTGCGCTGACGACTGATACATGCGACGCGTCCCTCTTCGAATATCAACTGTGGTGTTGAGACGCATGCACAGTCGTGCATAGAAGTAGTGGCGCGTCAACAAATACTTTCTAGGACTTTCTAATATTAGGAGCTTTAATAAAGCTCACGCTCGCTTTCATATGTGTGAGAGCGAAAAAAAATGACATCGATGCTGTGAGTCGGTATGAAGTGGCGTAAATCAATGTATCAGTAAGGAACCAAACTCGGCAGAAAAGATGGAAGATTTACCTAGCACCGCAACCCGCAAGCAGTGTATGTATTCTTTGATTGGTATAAAAGCCTCTAAGCTGCCAAGAATTGTCATAATACTGGGCAGGTTGTGTTACACATCTGCGAACTTATCGCTAATGAAACTTATTCATGATGGTTTCATTTGACTATTTCAGTATGTGACTCCAGGATATTAACGCTAATTATGCATTCAGAGTATTCTGCCATGACGAAAATAGCAGACCCAAAGAAGTTTTCAAATGCGAAGCATTTATTAACGAACTTCGACGACTTCAAGCGTATCCATCCATGTTGAAGACGTGCTGGCACTTTGCCGCCGAGTCAAAAGTGACATGACGAGGCCGACCGCATCCGTCACATAGTGAAAGGCGTCAACTCTGTCGCTTTCAATGCCCTCGTCATTCAGACCTCCAATACAATTCAAGACGTCATCACTACGTGGCAACGTCTAGACGCGCTTTATTCCGTGCGCCTTCCACAGGCCTCCTGCGACGCCTGCTTTACCAGAGAGTCTAAATTACGGGCTCTTACCTGCACGATTGTCCGAGAGGAACTTCACGGTATTGTTCCGGGCAACCCCACCATTTCCCCTGTCCGCCCTCCTGCTCCAAACCTGCGTGAGATTATCAGAGATGAACTGGCACCGATGACAAGCGTCACACAGGCCCCGTATCCCGTGCCCTTTTGTGAACCTTCTAACGCCAAAGTTGCATCACGGGCCTTTGCACCAGCTTCATTTGTGCCAGCTGACGTTGTATGCCACCTTCGGCCGCACAGGTTCCGGTGCAACCACACTGCCCGAACTGGCGTTCTCCGCGCCCCGTCTACTTTTACTGTGGCATACGGGGCCATATATGCCGCTTCTGCCGCCGCCGTCAGCAGGATGAACGACGCGGATATTCAGCTTATGAGTGAGACTTCACCCAAGATTCGATGCCTACGTTTCCGTGCCGTATCCACCCTCTTCAAAGCGTTCGCCATCACCTCCCCAGTCCCGAGGTTTGCCCCGTTCTTCCCGCTCATCTCACTGCCGTTCTCCGTCACCAGTTCGGCGTACGTCGTCAACCTTACGTCCTGCTCCCACTTCTCTGGACAGCCACCCGGAAAACTAGAGGCTGCAGTTTCTGGAGGGTAGACTGCCCATTATCAAAACGCAACAATCCTCCATCTCGCCCAGCAAATCTACTGCCTGTTTGTGTTGAAGGTGCTGCTGTTAACGCTCTTATAGACACTGACACTGCCATTTCGATCATTCACCGGGAATTGTGTTTTCATTTACGGAAAGTGCAAACTCCTTATGTTGGTCCTATGTTATGCGGTGCTAATGACAATCTTAACTGCCCTACCACACAGTGTACTGCTCGCGTGCTCATCGACTGAACCCGTCTTCATTTAGAGTTGGCTGTGCTTCCTTCGAGTGCTCATCAGATCATCTTAGGCTGGGATTTCCTATCGGCTGCATCAGCTGTCATTTCGTGTGCTAAATCTCTTATTCGTCTTGCGGACACTGGCCATTCTTCTCCGTCCAATTTTTTGTGGTCCTACCTTGTTACTGCTGCAGATCTTCACCTGCCTTCTGGCCAAGAGCGCGTCTTACGATCAGATCACGAGAAATTATAGACGATGACGCAGTGGCTACCCCTTGGAACCTAGTCTGAATGATACTCTTCCGCGAATCACTCACTCAAAGTCCAGCGTTGTTGTCGTTCCGCAGCTCCGAAGTTTCTCTTCCAGGAAACCTCCCGTCTTCAATTGGCCACTTTTCAAACTTCAACTTCTTCGCCGGAACACGTCGGCTTCACACACGCAGCTGTCGCCACGCGTCCTCGCTCAATAGCGGTAAACACACGCTCTTGCCTGTAGCTCGAGCCTTCACCAGCAGGTGGAAATCCTCTTCATCTCCGGCTTCGTCCCTACGGACCAAAAACCTTCGCCGACTACACGGCGGAATCCCTACGCGCTCTGGCGTTAACTTCCGTCTCCTCCTGATTTCTCGTCTCGGCTGCTCGATTAAATACGTTCCGCGCCACCTTCCAGAAAGTTCTCCTCATTTCGTCGGCGCGATGCGCAACGAAGGCTGGGGAGAGGCGCGAAACGGTTCGACTGCCCTCCGCGTCGGATGACTCATCTCGGCGTGACCACGCCTCCTTCGTTCTAGAAAAATCGCGGGCTTGCTCGGCCGCCGTTGTGGGGTGAGGAGGTTCGTCGAGGAAGCCACGCTTCTGCGGGGAGAGCGCGCGCCCGGGGAGCCTTGGCCGTTTGTTTTTTTTTTCTTTCCCTTTTTTTTGTTTCTTTTGACTTCGCGGCGTTTCTTCCGCGCGTTACCGCAAGAATTTGCGGCGCGCCTATTTTTAGCGCTCGTTCTGTCACACTGCCCCCCACTTTAAGAATATTATCTCATAATATTCAAAACCACACAAACGAGCGCGAACAGTCACCACACACTCTCACAGACTGTAACACAATCCGTCGCTCATGACACTTCACATTCACAATATATCACTCAATACGACTGGACATTACATTCAATCTCACACACATGTAATATAACCGCAGGTACATGAGTACAACGCTTCATAACACATTCCAAACAATACAAACGTACAAGGTTCTGTCTTTACAACAATTATACAACACTATACATCGCATCACAGCACAGACACTTCGACACTTGTGACACAGGATAACACAACACTAACACAACATATGGCACTCAGCACTGCCAACACATTCTGATTCGACTTAAACACTTATCCTGTGTACTTTGAGCGGCGCTTGCGCCCTTTCTTGCGGTGCTCGCTCGATCTTTTCTTGTGTTTCCACGTTCTTTTTCGGCGAGCCCTTTCCAACGACGATATCTGAGGCGTCGTCTCAGCCATCGTTGTCTCTTCCGACACCATTAACGCGTCATTACATTCGACGGGTCCTGTCTGTTTATTTACCCGCTTGATCATGCCTCTACATTTTGCCCGGCTGGCCAACTCCGTCTCCTTTACACTGTCGGTCGGTTGAAGTCGTGCCGACGTAAGTCCGGTTGCTCGGCCCGCGAACTTATTCGACACGATCGTCTTCTCCTTCGCTGTCTCTTGCGCCGCGGCTTCGCCTCGGGCTCTAGTGAGATCCGTCACGGGCTGCTCCTCCACTGTATCTCGCGGCCGCTGTGTTGGCGAGGGCTCTATCTTCGGGTCTTCTCCCAAACATTCTGGATCACTTGGCCCTCGCGCCCCGTCGATGTTTCCGATGACAAGGTCGTAAAGGAAGGTCGTCATACGTAGCGCCGTAACCTTCCCGCTGAAGTACGGGGTTTCCACCTCAATCTCTGCTTCGGGAAGCATCCGAACCGTACGGTCAATTAGGCAAACCGGTTTCGTTCTGCCTGTCAACTCACTTTCCCGTACCAAATTTTTCCGCACGATAACCGTGGAGCTACCGGTATCTCTTAACACCGTAATCGTTTTGTCCGCAATTTTTCCAGGCAGCGTTGGCATTCCCTTCGAAACACTGGTTGGCGGTTTTGTCATTACAGCCCCCACAATAGGAATTTTCTCCCCATTCTTCAACTCTACGAATCCATCTGTGACGGCATTATTATCCGATTTCGGTGCCACTTGCACACAGGATACCTGGTGAGTTTGACTCACTCCGTTCCGACAAGCGTCTGCTTTGTGCCCAGTCTGACCACACTTGAAACATTTTACTGCCGTAGGGCTCGTAAAGATCGTTCGACAGTTTTTCGCACGATGACCCACTCGGTTGCACAGAAAACATCGCGGAATGCTCTCTGGTGCACGCTTCTTTTCTTCGGGAGCCAATTTCTTCGAATCATAGGGACAATCTTTCTTGACCTTGGCCAAATTAGTTCCACCTTGCGCTTCCAAGAATTGATCAGCCAATTCAAGCATTCCTTCAAGTGACTCAGCCTTCCTCTCTTTCAAATACAGCGACAGGCTTGGGTGGCAACTAGTAAGAAATTGTTCTCTAATTAGGAGCTCTCTAAGTTCATCGTACTCCTGTGCTGTCCCTGAAAGTTCGATCCATCTGTCGAAATAATGGCAAAGTCGGGCGGCATACTGCGTAGCCGTCTCACCATCAGCTGGCTTTCCTGTCCGAAATCTGTCCCGGAATCCTTCCACAGTGAATCTAAATCGCTTCAACAAAGCCGCTTTCACCTTTGCGTAGTTGGCTGCATCGGTCGGCGTCAGCCTACCGTACACACTGAGCGCTTCACCACTCAAGCAAGTACTCAAAGCAGTTGCCCATTGATGTTCCGGCCAATTCTGGCTCTTCGCAATCGTCTCAAATCTGTGGAGGTACGCGTCTAGGTCGTCCTTCCTTTCATCAAACGCTACGAGCAGCTTGCTTGGGTTCAAGCGGAAGCCGTGATCTTCCCGTTCGCTGCTTTCAACTCTAGCTTGGACAGGAGTTTCACTTCGCTGTTGCAAACGGAGCCGCTCGAGTTCCATCTCGTGCTGTCGCTGCCGTTCCCTTTCCTCTCTTTCTTCTTTCGCCCTCTCAGCTGCCACTCTTTCTTTCTCCAGCTCCAACTTCAATTGCAGCTCTCTTTCTTCTTTCAGCTGTCGCTCTTTTGCCTCTCTTTCTTCTTTCAGCTGTCGCTCTTTTGCCTCTCTTTCTTCTTTCAGCTGTCGCTCCTTTGCTTCTCTTTCTTCTCTCGCCCTTTCAGCTGCCAACCTCTCTCTCTCCAACTCAGCTTCTTTTTCCGCTTTGGCTCTTTCGACCGCCAGCTTTTCCCTTTCCAGCTCAGCTGCCTTTTCCTCTTTGACCCTCTCTTTTTCTTCTTTTTCCCTCTGGGTGACCCACTTCCGTAGTTCGGCGCCAGAAAGACCCATCTTCTCACCCAGAGCAACTAACTTTTCGAGATCCATGGTGTCTCGCAACTCTCAAATAAAACCTTGCCGCGTGCAAAAAGTATCTGCCTAAATCAGTCTATCGGAACACTCCCCTACACTCGTTAACGAGAACACTGAACAACACACAAAATCGTTCCGATAGCACTATCAACAACTCGAGGCTCTTTCTCACTACTTTGGACACACTGTGCACCAAAAGGTCCTGTATCGCGGACGCCAGATTAATTGTCACACCGGTCCCGTTAATTAGGGAGGCGATCGCCGGGCTAATTCCAAGAGCCGAAGTATCGGCCCCCCGAACCGCACCACGAAAGCGTGGACAATTTAGAAGTGGTCCTTTTTGGCGCGCCAGCGGACGCCGGCTGTGGCCCAAAGAACAAGTCAGCCGAGAGTTGATAAACAAACAAATTATATTCTCAATAATGGCAGATCGAAAGCAATACACAAAAATGCACACTCCACAATAGTTGCATACAATATGTCACCAATCAAACCAATCAATCAACGTACTACACAATACAATCAGCCACACTTGAAACAACGGACACGGACAACAATACACACTACAATGCAGTCGCATGCATTGAACAACCAAGACACTTAAAGACTAAAGAGATTAGAAAACCTATTCAGTCCAAAGTCCTTGGAACCTAAGTCTGAATGATACTCTTCCGAGAATCACTCACTCAAAGTCCAGCGTTGTTGTCGTTCCGCAGCTCTCGAAGTTTCTCTTCCAGGAAACCTCCCGTCTTCAATTGGCCACTCTTCAAACTTCAACTTCTTCGCCGGAACACGTCGGCTTCACACACGCAGCTGTCGCCACGCGTCCTCGCTCAATAGCGGTAAACACACGCTCTTGCCTGTAGCTCGAGCCTTCACCAGCAGGTGGAAATCCTCTTCATCTCCGGCTTCGTCCCTACGGACCAAAAACCTTCGCCGACTACACGGCGGAATCCCTACGCGCTCTGGCGTTAACTTCCGTCTCCTCCTGATTTCTCGTCTCGGCTGCTCGATTAAATACGTTCCGCGCCACCTTCCAGAAAGTTCTCCTCATTTCGTCGGCGCGATGCGCAACGAAGGCTGGGGAGAGGCGCGAAACGGTTCGACTGCCCTCCGCGTCGGATGACTCATCTCGGCGTGACCACGCCTCCTTCGTTCTAGAAAAATCGCGGGCTTGCTCGGCCACCGTTGTGGGGTGAGGAGGTTCGTCGAGGAAGCCACGCTTCTGCGGGGAGAGCGCGCGCCCGGGGAGCCTTGGCCGTTTGTTTTCTTTTTCTTTCCCTTTTTTTTGTTTCTTTTGACTTCGCGGCGTTTCTTCCGCGCGTTACCGCAAGAATTTGCGGCGCGCCTATTTTTAGCGCTCGTTCTGTGACAGCTGGCGGCCGTTTCTCTAGCTTGACATATACCAAACTTGGTATCACGGGATGCGAACGGGCGACGAAGGTAAATGACACGTCCCAACATGATAATCAAGACATGCGTGTCTTGTAAAACACGAATAAATGCTACGCTCATAGCGTTTTTGCGGTCGTCTCACTAGCTCCGAATATACCAAATATGATATCACGTGACGAGAATAGACGACGAAGGTAAATGACATATCCAAACATGATAATCATCACAAGGAAGTCATGTAGGGCATAATTTACGTTCGCCTCGTAACGTTCAGCATATCAACCTTTATTATTCGTGGTTCGCTTATCATCGATTCCCACTGAACGTGGGATGTGACAATTTGTGTGCATATGCAAGATGACGCAGAGGTGAGAGCGCTATCGAAAACTGCAGCAGGAATATATGTTGTGAGCGCTGACTATGCGCTTTGTCATCTTCATCTGTATACCCAAAAAGCATTTATTCATCATCATCGTCAGATGCGCAGACTACGCTGCTTGTGGCTCACGCTCCTGCGTTGGAGAATACAACGGTCGTTTTGTTGTACTTGTCGTCGTCTCACAAGCGGCGGAGCGTGCTGCGATTCCCAGGTCCTCGTGCTCTACCAGTCACACCTGGAGCTCCGGTCTGGCCGACGGCTGTGCTTACCAACAGTGATGGGACAAAACGACCCACCCCCTGCCGCCTTTCTCGCACCACCCGCTCAGCCTGCTGGGCCTCACTGCACCACGAGTACGCCACAACGCGGCCCTCCAGTATTTCACGGCATTCGTGGAAAAGATGTCGAAGAGTGGCTGGATAATTAAGATAAAACAAGCGCTTGTAATTATTAAGACGAGGCTGACAAACTGCGCTACGTCACGTTTTACCTCAAGGAGGTCGCTAAGACTTGGTTCCACAACCATCAAAGGGACTTTCCCGATTCAACTACATTCAAGGTGCATCTCCGGTTAATTTGCGGCCATTCTGCAGGATGCTATGAAGAGGTCAAACAAACTTGCCACCCGAATTCAAGGGCCAGCGAAGCCTACACATCCGATATTGAAGACGTGCTGGCACTTTGCCGCCGAGCCCAAAGTGACATGACGGAGGCCGACCGCATTCGTCAACTACTGAAAGGCGTCAACTCTGTCGTTTTCAATGCCCTCGTCATTCAGACCCCCAATACAATTCAAGACGTCATCACTACGTGCCAACGTCTAGACGCGCTTTATTCCGTGCGCTTTCCACAGGCCTGCCTGCTTTACCAGAGACCCTAAATTACGGGCTCTTTTCCGCATGACTCTCCGAGAGGAACTTCACGGTATTGTTCCGGGCAACCCCATCATTTCCTCTGTCCACCCTCTTGCTCCAAACCTCGGTGAGATTATCAGGGATGAACTGGCGCCGATGACAAACGTCACACAGGCCCCGTATCCTGTGCCCTTTTGTGCACCTTCTTATGCCGAAGTTGCATGACGGGCCTCTGCGCCAGCTTTATTTGTGCCAGCTGACGTTGTATTTTATTTATTTATTTCACAATACTGCAGGCCAGCATGGCCCAGGCAGGAGTGGAATTACAGAAAAAAAAAAGAATACAGAAATCAGTGATAACAACACTGGCAGCGCAAGCAATATATCACAACACTCGTAGCATAACAGTTTAACAGTAATATGACAGCAATATAAAAGTTTATAACGCAGCATAACAGCAATATAACAGTTACAATGATTCAATGTTCAATACAACACAAATATTGCTCAAGGACTTCGTCAAAATCGTCTGCCTCGCAAACGAACTTAGGTAGACTGTTCCAATCCGAGACAGTGCGGGGGAAAAAACTCTGTTTGAGTGCCTCTGTTTTGGCAAAAATGTGTTGTAGGGTGTGTTTGTGAGCGTTGCGCGTAGTTCTCGCTGTAGTGGTCTTTAAATATGAAGGTGCAGACATACCAAGTTTTCCGTTAAAAATATTGCGCAAGAATTTAAGTCGACTGATTTTTCTGCGGACAGCCAAGGTGGGGATGTTATTAGCATTCATGAGTTGAGTTGGTGAATCTAGTCTTTTGTACTTATTGAATATAAATCTGATGGCTTTCTTTTGTAGCGCTTCTAAGCTCTGTATGTCTTTTTTCGTGTACGGATCCCATACAACGGACGCATACTCCAATTTAGGTCTGATAATTGCATTATACGCTTGAAGTTTAACATTCACAGTTGCCTTTGCAAGCTTCCTTTTCAAAAAGCACAGCTTCCGAAAAGCTGAAGTGCATATTGACGAAATGTGTGCTCGCCACGTCATATCACTTGAAAGAGTGATCCCTAAATACTTATACTGCGTTACCGATTGAATGGGTGAGCCATGAATATTGTAGGTAAACACACTAGGATTTGTTTTTCGCGTTATATTTATGAGCACTGTTTTATCAACGTTTAATTCCATGTCCCATGCTGCGCACCAGCATTCAATGTTGCGAAGAGCTTGCTGTAATAGGTTATGGTCGTCAGAGCAGGTTATTTCTTTAAACACAACACAATCATCCGCGAAAAGCTTAATAGACACTGTGTCAGGGATTGCTTGCACTAAATCATTTACATATATAAGGAATAATAGTGGCCCCAACACACTTCCCTGTGGCACACCAGAAGTGACATTGAGCATCCCAGATACACTAGATTTAATTTCGACGAACTGTTTTCTATTAGTTAAATAAGATTCAACCCACTTAATAAGATAAAGCGGCAATCCTATGTTACGTAATTTCAGAAGTAATTTACTATGCGGAACCTTATCAAACGCTTTAGAAAAATCGAGTAGAAGTATATCAGTTTGCCCTGATCGATCTAAAACTGCCATAAAATCATGGATAGTTATAACCAATTGCGTTGTTGTGGACAATCCCTTCCGAAATCCATGTTGGCAAGGGGACAAGATGTTATTATCCGCTAAGAAGCACTGAATATTTTGAGCCACTATGTGTTCTAGTAACTTGCAACTTACTGAAGTTAAGGAAACCGGTCTGTAATTAGAAACAATTGATTTATCTCCCTTCTTATGGATGGGCACAACACGCGCAATCTTCCAGTCACCCGGAACTTCACCACTACGCAATGATTTATTAAATACCTCTGTCAAGAAATCAGTTATCTGTGTAGAATAGCGCTTTAAAAATGTATTTGGGATTTGGTCTGGTCCTATACTTTTTTTGGTGCTCAGTTTTCTTAGTAAAATCAAAACACCCTCCCTTGTGACAGTGGGAATGTTCACCTCGTTAACAATAGCTGGCAGAGGTACATAAGCATTGGAAAAAGTGAAGACGCTGTGAAAATATTCATTGAATGCCTGCGATATTAAGAAGCCGTCAGTTTCGTATTTGCCGTCCAGTTTAATTCTATTCACTGTTTCATTGGTTTGAGCCAGAAATCTCCAGAATTTAGCAGGATCTTCTTTAATGAATGAAGGGAGAGTGACTTGATAGTAATGTGTCCTAGCATCATTTACTTTGGTCGCCAAATTTCTTTTCAAAACCTCAAATTTTTCGGGTGCTACGTTTTTACGCTTTCTAAGTCGCTTGATTCTGCGTTTAATGTGGATAATCTCCCGAGATATCCATGGATGTTTACGGTTCTGGCGTACCTTCCGGAAGGGGACAAACTGCTGAATGGAGAACCAGACCGCACTTTTAAATCGCATCCACAATGCATGGACATCATCGTGCGTGCTGTAGCTTAGTACACTGTCTAAGTAATCTGTGATTGCTGTATCATCGGCGCGATCAAAATCTTTGACATCCACTGAATTTGTACTCGAACGCACTACAGAGCATCGATAAGGCCAAGAGAAAAACAACAAACTGTGGTCTGACACTCCTTTTTCAACTGTGATAACACCATTTAAAAAGATATCGCTGACAAAGAATAAGTCCAAGACAGCACTGTTGCGCGTAGGCTCACAGACAATTTGGTCAAGGTTCAGAGCTAACATTGCGTCTAAAACAACATCACTCGATTTATATTGCCCGTAAGCTAAGTTCTTCCATTTGATAGCTGGAAGGTTGAAGTCACCTGTAATCATGATGTGACGTGTACGGTTTAAAAGGAGATGGTCGTAAAGCTGTTCGAGAAAAGAATCTGAGACTTCCGGGGCTTTATAAACAACACAAAGCATAAAGGTTAAACCATTTACAGTGACGTTGAGGAACAGGCTTTCGTGATCGGCAATCTGATTGATCAAACATACATCAATACCAAGTTTACAAATAACCGCAACTCCTCCGCCACGTGTGCCTCGATCACGCCTGTGCATCTGATAGCCGGGAGGAATAATTTCGTCATCTCGTACACCATCATGCAACCAAGTCTCAGTGATAACAACCACATGAGGGTCGTACGTCAAAAGCAATAGTTCTAATTTATCCGCTTTGTTCACAATGCTTCTTGCGTTGAAAGAGAGCATACGAAGGTTCTTAAATGCAGACGGTGAAAGCTACGCTGTTTGCGTAGGATCTTTGCCAGATCGAACAATGACACGCGTGTTCGAAACATCATCCCATGCGTAGAACTGTGAATCAACACGCAATTTATCCTTTACCAGCGCAATCCTCTTGCCTTGCTCTTTCTCGACTTTGGCGCTTTGCCATAGCAGTTTTCGTTTTCTTAGCGTGTCAGCAGAAAAGTCATTTTGCACGGAAATTTGTGTTCCCTTCAGCTTTTTGCAGTTCCGCAGCACTTCCTGTTTTTCCGTATAATTTTGAAAAAACAGAATTACAGGTCGCTTTCCAGCACGTTTTCCCAAACGGTGTATTCTAGCAACAGACAAGCACTTTACGCCGAGCCTATCCTCGAACACCTCTTTTATTACTTTCTGCCGTAGAACATCCTCCGTTTCATTCGCTCGCTCCTCTATGCCAAACACAACAAGGTTCGACATCCGACTCCGGTCTTCCAGATCTGTAAGCTTTTCCTGCTGCAGCATGAGTGTTTGCTGAATTTTTTCAACCGAATTGTTGAGAGTTTCAAAACTGTCCACTTTCCGGGCTATTTCTCTTACATTTGTTTCTAATTTGGTCATTCGGGTCGAGAAAGAGCTAACACTTTTCTCGGCAACTTCCAACCGCTGTTTAAGCTCTGCTAAATCTTCCCTAATAGCCTGCTGGCCCTGTATTAGTGTCTGGAGCATTTCAGTATTGGTAGGACCTGGATTCAATTCCACATCACCACAGAGTAGCAGTTTGCACACATGGTAGCACTCGTACGCCAAAGCAATCAAAGTCCGTGGGCACGGCACGACAACAACACCTCTTTCATCACTACAGTATGAACCAACACAACTAACCTGGAACAAGAATGCGGGACGCATGGTTAATGGTCCGCTTCTCGAGTTTTCGCCGTGCCCACTGAAGAATCCGATTTGAAGCTGTTCTTTTATATGCGTTGAACTGGCCGATGTCACGCATGCGCTGCCGATATCCTGTCCAAGATACGAGGTCCAGTTGATGGCAAATTCCGTGAAGTTGTCGCCTGTTCCATAAGCATGCGAAGCGCAGGTGCGATTCGGCGGTGTCCAAGAAGCAGCGACAATTGGCAGCAAAGCCATCTGGAACAAGAATGCGGGACGCATGGTTAATGGTCCGCTTCTCGAGTTTTCGCCGTGCCCACTGAAGAATCCGATTTGAAGCTGTTCTTTTATATGCGTTGAACTGGCCGATGTCACGCATGCGCTGCCGATATCCTGTCCAAGATACGAGGTCCAGTTGATGGCAAATTCCGTGAAGTTGTCGCCTGTTCCATAAGCATGCGAAGCGCAGGTGCGATTCGGCGGTGTCCAAGAAGCAGCGACAATTGGCAGCAAAGCCATCTGGAACAAGAATGCGGGACGCATGGTTAATGGTCCGCTTCTCGAGTTTTCGCCGTGCCCACTGTTGTATGCAACTGTTGGCCACACAGGCGCCGGTGCAACCACACTACCCGACCTGGCGTCCTCCGCGCCCCGTCTACTTTTACTGGGGCATACGGGGTCATATATGCCGCTTCTGCCGCAGCCGTCAGGAGGATGAATGACACGTATATTCAGCTTATAAGCGAGACTTCGCCCCAAGATACGATGTCTACGTTCTCGTTCCGTATCCACCCTCTTCAAAGCGTTTCCCATCACCTCCACAGTCCCGATGTTTGCCCCGTTCCTCCCGCTCATTTCGCTGCCGTTCTCCGTAACCATTTTGGCGTACGTTGTCAACCTTACGTCCTGCTACCATCTCTCTGGACAGCCACCCGAAAAACTAGAGGCGGCAGTTTCTGGAGGGAAGACTCCCATTATTGAAACGCAACAATTTCTCCATCTCGCCCAGCAAATCTATTGTCTGTTTGTGTTGAAGGTGTCGCTGTTGTCGCTCTTATAGACACTGGCGCTGTCATTGCAGTCATTCACCGCGAATGATGTTTTCATTTACAGAAAGTGCAGCCTCCCTATGTTGATCCTATGCCATGCGGTGCTAATGACAATGTTATCTGCCCTTCCGCACAGTGTACTGCTCGCGTGCTCATCGATGGAACCCGTCACCATGTAGAGTAGGCTATGCTTCCTTCGAGCGCTCATCAGATCATCTTCGGCTGGGATTTTCTATTGGCTGCGTCAGCTGCCTTTTCGTGTGCTCAACCTCTTATTCCTCTTGCGGACACTGACCATTCTTCTCCGTGCAATTTTTCGTCACCCTACCTTGTTACAGCTGCAGATTTTCACCTGCCTTTTGGCTAAGAGCGCGTCTTACGATCAGATCACGAGACATTATAGACGGTGACGCAGTGGCTATCCCTTGCCATGGCTGCATTCTTGGCGGAATTGCCATTTCCTTTTGCCTAGTGCGTTTCTCCCGTGGTTATGCAAGCATTACCACCTACAACACGACACCTGAACCCCTACTGCTGCCATAGGGGACCACTGTTGTCAGCATTCTTGAGGAAGCCCTGGTATGCTTCGTCACTGTTTCATCTGGCTCCTCCTCGTCACATTTTACACCTGCAGGATGTTCATCTAAAGATATCAAAGCTACTATGAGCACAGATCTTAACCTGACCGAGACTGATGATTAGCTCACCATATTAACGAAACGCAAAACTTGCTTCGATGTTTGTTCCGATGGCCTTGGGCAAACAACCGTGGCTGCTTATCCCATTGACACAGACGGATCCCGTATCGTTCGCCGCCCTCCTTACCGTGTATATTCTCCTGAACGCAAGAATATAGAAGAACAAGTTAATGACATGCTCGCACACAACGTTATCAGGCCTTCAGCAAGCCCACGGTCTTCTCCTGTTGTACTGGTAAAAAAGAAAGATGGCTCAGTGTGATTCTGCGTCGACTATAGAGCACTGAACAAGAGTACCCGTAAGGTCGTTAATATTACGTTCCGGATCAACGACGCTCTTGATACATTACAAAGTGACCAGTATTTTTCCAGTCTTGACTTATGCTCTGGTTATTGGCAGATCCCTATGCCCGAGTTTGATAAAGAGAAGACTGCTTTTGCCACACCTGATGAACTTTTCGAATTCGATGTTATGCCTTTTGGCCTATGCAACCCCCTGCCACATTTGAACGCATGACAGATATGGCACTGAGGGGCTTAAAATGGAAGACTTGCCTTTGCTATCTGAATGACATCTTCTTTTCGTCCAGGTTCTCACAGCATCTGGAATGACTTGACGAAGTTTTAACGTGTCTAGCTAAGGTTGGTCTCCAGCTCAACACTAAGAAGTGTTGGTTTACCAGTCGTAGCATCAATGTTTTAGGTCATGTCATCAGTAAACATCACATTGAGCCCGCTTCCGACAAGGTTGCTGTGGTACACCAACGACATCCAAAAACCTTCGCAGCTGCCTTGGCTTAGCCTCGTACTTCCACCGCTTCATGCGCGATTTCGCCACTATCGCCACTCCTCTGCACAAGCTTCTGACCGCGAGTGCATCATTGTCTTGTCGGATGCCTGCGAAACCGCTTTTCACACTCCCAACCAATGCCTCACATCACGGCCGGTGCTCCGCAATTTCGACCCTCCCTGCTGCCCCTACTGTTCTACACACTAGCGCCAGTAGACTTGGCATCGGTGCGATCCTGCTTCAGTGGAACGACGCCTTAGAAGAACAAGTCGTGGCCTACGCTAGCCGCACTCTTTCTCCTGCTGACTGAAATTATAGAATAACCGAACAAGAATGCCTCGCCGTCGTGTGGTCCACGCAAAAGTTTAACCCCTACTTATACGGCCGACATTTAACAGTCGTGACTGACCACCATGCTCTGTGTTGGTTATACACTCTCTTGAATTTGTCGGGATGCATTGGCCGTTGGGTGCTACGCTTACAGGTCTATGACTACAGCGTCACATATAGGTCATGTCAGCAACAACAAGATGCCTCCACTTGGCCGCGTTGCCCACTCTCGCCAAGTGCCCAATTTTCACCTTCCATCTGTTCATCACTAACCAGCCAAGGGACCAAGCAGACGGTTGTTGGCCCGAAAGAGCTTGTTGCCTCAGTGGACCTTCTTTCTACGACAGATTTCGCATCACTCCACCATGCTGATCCATACTGCAGCATAATCATCGATCGGCTCGCTGGCTTATCCCGGGCTCCAAACAGCCGTTTGAAGCTTGCATGCTTCAAACTTCAAGATGGAAGATTATGTCGGCAAATTTACCATTCTCTCGGTAACCAATCAGTTACGGTCGACCCTCGCTCACTTCGTCTTCAGGTTTCACAAGTGTTTGATGAATACGTGACTGCTAGCCACTTAAGCATTCACAAGACGTACGACCGCATCAGGACTCGCTGTTTCTGGCCTGGTCTTTACACTTGTGTGGCCAAGTACGTCGGTTCATGTGCGTCATGCCAGCACCGAAAACGTACCACGTCTCTTCCAGCGGGGCTGTTGAAACCTCTGTCGTGTCCATCTACGCCCTTTGAATTTGTGGGCATTGCTTTATACGGACCTTCCCTCTTACTCCCGCCGGCCACCGTTGGATAGTTACTGCCGTTAACCACCTTACTAGTTATGCGGAGACGGCAGCTTTTCCCTCTCGTGCTACTTCTGAAGTCTCCAATTTTATCCTGCGTGCCATAATTTTGCGCCATGGTCGCTCCGCATGTGCTCCTTAGTGATCGTGGCAAAACATTTCATTCCTAAGTCCTTGCTGATGTCCTCCAGGTATATAAAACCATCTACAAGACCACATCAGCCTGCCATCCGCAAACGAATGGTCTGGCAGAGCGTTTTCAACGAACTTTGTCCGGCATGCTGTCGATGTATATTCAACAAGATCACAAAAACTGTGACTCTATACTTCTATTCGTCACATTCGCATACAATACTGTCATACAACGTACGACGAATGACAGCCTATTTTCCCTCTTGTATGACCGTTCACTGACTTTCGTTCTGGAAATCACCTTTTTGTCCACGTCCTCGGCTCCATCTTCGTCTCTACCAGAAAAGTTCGCTGCTCCCGTCGCCCGTTGCCGTGAAATTGCCCGCGCCAACAGGGCTAAAATTCAGGACAAGAGGAAAGTCGGTATTGATGTGAAACGATGGGATCTTACGTTTTAACCCGGCGAAGAAGTCTTGCTTTGAACAACTGTTCGTATACCTGGGCTCTGTGAAAAATTCCTTCACAGGTATCTTGGTCCATACACCGTGCTGGAAAAAACATCTGATGTGAACAATCGCGTCGCTCCTGTCAGCGCAGCTCCTGATCGTCGTCACCGCAGTAACGAGATGGCTCATGTATCTCGACTGAAACGGTACATTCAGCGTCCCATCCTCTCTAACTTGCTGCACTCTTTTGCGAAAGAGGGGGAAATAGTGTGAGCGCTGACTATTTGCTTCATCCTCACACTTTTCTTCATATTTACAATAAAATTTGGTCCAATATCTTCCCCTATACTTTCCTTGGCATTATTGTCTGTTAGATCTCTATTTTATTGTGTAAAAACACGGAAAAACGAGCCCTTAGGTGTACACTTCTTTCCTTATTCATTAACGAGGGTCTCGTACTGGCAGACTTAGTGCCTTTAGGTTGTATACGAGGGACTGTTAGTCAGCTGCCCACTCGTAACAAGTTCACGTGCTACGTGACGCCAAACAGGCTCAAAAGAGTGTGCCACACTCGCCGCCATGGCTACTGGGGGTGCTGACTGACAATCCCACGTTTAATTCTCATATAAACCCTATAAAGTGGCTGGGGGGATGCTGTCGTGGTAGCTCAGTGGTAGAGCATCAAACGCGTCATTCGAAGGTCGCAGGTTCGGATCCTGCCCACGGCAAGTTATCTTTTCACCCACTTTTCTTCATATTTACATTACAATTTGGTCTAATATGTTCCCCTATACTTTCCTTGGCATTATTGTCTGTTAGATCTCTATAATATTGTGTAAAAACACGAAAAACAAGCCATTAGGTGTACACTTTTTTCCTTATTCATTAACGAGGGTCTCGTACTGGCAGACTTAGTGCCTTTAGGTTGTATACGAGGGACTATTGGTCAGCTGTCCACTCGTAACAAGTTCACGTGCAACGTGACGCCAAACAGGCTCAAAAGAGTGTGCCACACTCGCCGCCATGGCTACTTGGGGCGCTGACTGACAATCCCACGTTTAATTCTCATATAAACCCTACAAAGTGGCTTGGAGGATGGCTGTCGTGGTAGCTCAGTGGCAGAGCATCGAACGCGTCATTCGAAGGTCGCAGGTTGGGATCCTGCCCACGGCAAGTTATCTTATCACCCACTTTTCTTCATCACACACACACGGCTGAAACTAAATCTATAAAGACTGCTTGCTTTCTCGTACGTGTATCTGCTTCTATATATATATATATATATATATATATATATATATATATATATATATATATATATATATATATATATATGTGTGTGTTGTGCGTGTGTGTGTGTGGTGTGTGTGTGTGACGTAAGAAGGCAGGGATGGTTAGGAGTTAGAAGTAGAAGCCGATGACGAAGAAGCGCAGAATGGAATAAACATGGCGTATGAGCCAGGCCACGTCTCCCCATTCATCATAGCGTCACACGAGTCGACAGTATGGAGACCTGCCAGCCCCTTCATCAGTCGCACATCATCGACAAGGCTCTCTGCAAGAAACCCTGACCATACATCGACTACGGAATCATGTCCTGGTCCTGGCTGCACACAGCGACCAGCACCATGCCAGAATCATCGACTGACCTTCCCATCCCCAAGTACACCGAAGCAGTGGACGATGGACCTGTACAGGACTGGTTCGACCTGTTCGAGCTCCACGCAACGCCGCATCATGGTCGGAACGGGAGATGATCATCAACTTTACCGACTACGTCTCCGGTGAGGCCTTCAAATTCTACCTCACCCACATATTTCAAAACGACGAGTCATGGGAAAAGATAAAACAAGAAATGATCATTTGGTTTAAACAATACAACGACGATTACGACGAAGACTCGATTAAAACCCACCATCCGCCGACAATTGCACTCAGTCGTCAATTTCACAGGCAGTCTTCAACCATTCGAACACACAAGATTCGACCACTGGCACAAGACGAAGTGGCACACGGGTTCAGTGACAGACAGTAATACGTATTTTGGAGAAAACAAAGCCATCGAGCAGGCCTCCCTTCTGCACGAAAGTCGGCATTTTCGAAGTCATCGCTCCAGCATATGACACGAGACGTTGCTCAACCACCTGATGTCCTTCACTGTTCGTCTCGCATACGTGGTCTACCAACTGGGGTTTTATCACGCGGTTCTTCAAGCACTCCTAATACTCACCACTTGCCTTATAAGGACGCCGTATTCGTTGTAGATGACCTGGCGCATCGGGAAAATGCCTTGTCAAGCCACTGTCATTCCGAAAGCCGTTGTACTTCAGGAACACGTAGCTCGATTCTCCTGCAAAGAAACAAACATACGGAATCGGAACCACGTCAAACCATGTTTGCGGTGATGTCATCCTCGGGAACTGGACCAACCGAAAGTCGAAACAGTATGGAGTCACCATTGAATGCAAGTCTCATTGATAAAAACGAAAATGTATACTGCTTTTCTTGACACAAATGACGCTTACAATGCACTTGTAAATAACGCTGGGACTACCGACAGGGTCTCCTCATTCAACGACGATGACCACCCGCAATTTTCTAAGCGCCATTACCACACCAAGAAGAGACGACGACGAACGAAAACTTCAAACCATCCACAGACAACCGCACTCAGTCGTCACCGTCAAAAGCAGTCTTCACACATTGACCAACCTACTGCTTTTCCGTCGCGTGGATCTTCGGTCGCTCACAACGGCCACCTCGCGCCTCACACGTTCACTATAGTTGGGATAGAGCAGAGAAGCTCGGGGCATACTCAGTCAAGCACGGGACCTACAGTTCAGTTCCATGCGCCAGAAGAGCTCGCATCGTTCATTGCACAGAAAGACAGCCTTTCCCAACTAGAATCGGACCAAACCACGCCTATTGCGGTGTCGCCATTGAGAGCACAGCTGTCTGAAAGCCCAAACACAGGAGGCTCGGAAGCAACTCTTACAGGTTGCCAGGTGCAAGAAGCCTACGTAATGACTGCTGTCGCAGGCGCCTCTGATGTTCCTCCTGTCAAATCTGTCCTACCAACTTCGCTGCCTGAAAAGCGCTGCAACAGCTACCAACTGAACACTACATCAAATCGCCAAGAAAAGCATTGTCCTATTCAAAAAAGGCTGCCAACTCAACACTTTTCGCAACATCAGCAAGGCCAGAACAGTCAAATCAGTCAGGTTAAGCGTCTTGTTATTCGACATGGAGTACTAGAGATGTCGGAAGAACATTTACGGCGTCGAGACAGACGTTTACAAACGACTCAATCAATGCGACAACATATTCAAGATGTCTCGCTCGAGAGAAAGAAAGCATGGAGTCCCTGACATTTCCCCAAGGAACGTCGAGTAAGGTTTCTCCAGCAGAGATCAATACTCAGACAACATGACATACGACGTCGGAAAAAGCGCAAACCAACACCCTGTATTCCGTAAGGATGCGGAAATCACAGTAACAACCTTGGTCAACAAACACGCAGACGAGTGGCGCTGCATGTGTACCAATCAAGGCATAGAGCACGACGCCTACGCAAATCAAGCTGCTGGTGCTCCAAAGCCTTCACACTACGTTCATTCCTTGCCAGAACACAAACAGTTTCATCATCTGCAGTCTCCACGTTCAAGGCGTACTTGTGTTTTATAGTACACAACAGTCAGCCTCGCCCACCAGAACTCCAGGACTTACCGGACTGCTGCACTCTGCTGTGAAGCAAGTGTGTTTACGGAAACTTCCTGGGACATGGAACGATCTTCCCTTTTTGACAGTGTTCACTTCTAAGCCGTGCATGCTTAGTTTTCGTTTCTGTTCGTCTGACGTGACTTCTTTCGGGTGGAGGGGGAATCCTGTGACGTAAGAAGACAGGGATGGTTAGGAGTTAGAAGTAGAAGCTTATGAGGAAGAAGTGCAGAATGGAAATGAACATGGCGTATGAGCCAGGCCACGTCTCCCAATTCATCATAGCGTCATGTAATATATATATATATATATTATATATATATATATATGTGTGTGTGACGTATCAAGCGATGGGTAGTAGAGGCAGAGGAGGAAGAAGTGCAGAACGGAATAAACATGGGGTATGAGCCAGGCCACGTCGCCCATTCATCGTAGCGTCACACAAGTCGACAGGATGAAGACCTCGCAACCACTTTATCGCCCGGCCATCATCATCGAAGACGTCAGCGAGACGCAGTGACCGAACGCGGACCACAGAAGAACGCGGACCACCAAGACCACAAAGCATCATGACAGCAGCATCAGATGACCTTCCCATTCCCAAGTACACCGGAGCAGCGGACGATGGACCCGTGCAGGACTGGTTCAACCTATTCGAGGTCCACGCCGCCGCTGCATCATGGTCGGAACGGGAGATGATCATAAACTTCACTGATTACATCTCAGGTGAGGCATTCAAGTATTACCTCACCCACATCTTCGAGAACGATGAGTCTTGGCAAAAGATAAAAGAAGAAATGATCATCTGGTTTCAAGACTATAATCAAGATTCGGTTACAACCAGCCAAATCGATGCATTAAAATTCAGTAATCACAGTCATACGCAGCCTTCACGCATTCGAGCACAGAGCAGAAGTTTACAATTCCCGTCAGGCGAAGTCAGTCATCTGCTCATAGAAAGACATCCCAGCAGTATTTCTGCAAGGCCCAACCTTTTACCTGGTTTCGCATCTGCACAAATATCGCCAACGCTAACCTTTTCCATGCAATACACAAATCAAGACAATATTCAAGCACCCAATGTACTTGACTCTTCATCTTGCTTACGTAAGCCACCACCTGGTTTTGAGCCAAGTAGCTCGTCTGGTGCTCGTTACTCTCATCGCACCCCTCAAGATATCGCCGCATACACAGCAGACCACCTGAAATATCGGCCAAATAACTTGTCAAGCCACTGCCATTCCGAAAGCGGTTGTACTTGAGGAACGCTTGGCTCAATTCTCCCGCAAAGAAACAAACATACGGAATCGGAACCACGTCAAGCCATGTTTGCGGTGATGTCATCCTCAGGAACCGGAACAACCGAAAGTCGAAGCAGTACGGAGTCACCATTGTATGCAAGTCTCGCCGATAAAAACGAAAAATGTATCTACTGCTTTCCTTGACACAAATCATGCTTGCATCCCACTCATAAATAATGCTGGTACTACCGACAGCGTCTCCTTATTCAACGACGATGACCACCCGCAATTTTTTCGACACCATCACCAAATCAAGAAAAGACGACGACGAATGAAAACTTCAGCGGAAGCACGCTCACAACTTGAACAACTTGAAAAATTAAGAAGTTTGATCCAAGGGCCATTTCAAGAAAAAAGACGTTTCCGGATGAAGGAACATCGCCACAGACGCTCTCTACGCCAGCGGTTACACAGACGACAACACCACAGAAAACGCCCATTAATACATGGAGCAAATTCTTCCATGCCGCAGCACACAGGTGTATAGCCGTCACCATCTCTCAAAAAGCACGCAAAACGGGTGGCACCGCATGGGTTCCAATCAAGACACATATCACGACACCTGCGCAAATCATCCAGCCAATGCTTCAAGGCCATCACACCACGTTCATTCATCGCAAGAATACCGGCTGTGTTTCATCTGATTTCACGCTCAAAGCATGCTTATGTCGTCCAGAGCGCAACAGCCAGCCTCGCCCACCAGAGCTGTCGCAACCTCTATCGTGTCCGTCCATGCCCTTTGAATTTGTGGGCGTTGCTTTATACGGACCACTCCCTCTTACTCCCGCCGGTCACCGTTGGATTGTTACTGCCGATTAACCACCTTACTAGTTATGCGAAGACGGCAGCTCTTCCCTCTGGTGCTACTTCTGAAGTCTCCAATTTTATCCTGCGTGCCATAATTTTGCGCCATGGTGCTCCGCATGTGCTCCTTAGTGATCGTGGCGAGACATTTCTTTCCCGAATACTTTTTGAAGTCCTCCAGGTATCTAACACCATCCACAAGACCACATCAGCCTGCCATCCGCAAACGAATGGTCTGTACAGAGCGTTTTTACCGAACTTTCTCCGACATGATCTCGATGTATATTCAATAAGATCACAAAAACTAGGACTCTATAGTTCCATTCGTCACATTCGCATACAATACTGTCATACAAAGTACGACGAATTACACCCCATTTTCCCTCTTGTATGGTAATTCACTGACTTTCGTTCTGGAAATCACCTTTTTGTCCACGTACTCTGCTCCATCTATCGTCTCTAGCAGAAAAGTTCGCTGCTCCGGTCACCCGTTGCCGTGAAATTGCCCGTGCCAACAGGGCTAAAATTCAGGACAAGAGGAAAGTCAGTATTGATGTGAAATGATGGGATGTTACGTTTTAACCCGGCGAAGAAATCCTTCTTTGGACACCTGTTCGTGCACCTGGGCTCTGTGAAAAATTCCTTCACAGGTATCTCGGTCCGTACACCGTGCTGAAAAAAAACATCTGATGTGAACAATCGCGTCGCTCCTCTCAGCGCAGCTCCTGATCGTCGTCACCGCAGTACCGAGATGGCTCATGTATCTCGACTGAAACGGTACATTCGGCGTCCCACCCTCTCTAACTTGCTGCACTTTTTTGCGAAAAAGGGGGAAATAGTGTGCGCTGACTATTTGCTTCCTCCTCATCTGTATACACCAAAACCATTGTAATCATTATCATCATTGTTAGGCTGCTTGTGACTCGCGTTCTTGTGTTGGAGAATACAACGGTCGTTTCGTCTTACCTGACGTCGTCTCACATTATTATATATATATATATAATATATATATATATATATATATATATATTTGCGTGTGTGAGGGTGTGAAGAAGTGTACGTGTCTGAAAATTGTTTATTTATCGATGTTTCGATGGGAGATCTATCTTAGTTAGCCCTCCAGTCTAAACATCAACAGCAGTTTTAGCAGCGTACGTCATTTCCCTAATTCTGTTACGGTAACTGAAATCTACGATTATATATATATGATAATTCGAGTGTTGTATCACTTATATTCTAGAATTCCAAGAAAACAAATTATCCATGCAGAATATACCCTCAGAAAAGTAAAAAAAGCGCACATACACATGGTCCACTCAGCAGCTTTATCCACCATACACAATAAAAGAAAATTTAAACACCGAATCCACTTAACATTGATATCTCTTGCACTCAAGAACAGGACATTACTCTAGAACAAGATTTTCACTGTATGCAGCCGCTGTCAAGAAAAAAAAAACGTGAATTGCACTAAAAAGTAGTAAATTGGCAAAGTGAAGAACTGGGCTCAATGCCAAATAGGCTTTCCCCCACTTAGCAAAAGCTGAAGACGTCCTCGTGAATGCATAGGCTATGTGAGGTGAATAAGTAATATACTTCGTGAGTAAAGGATTCCCGCAAAAGGAGTATACTAAAATGTTGAGAGTGGCGCACATGGAACGCATAAAGAATGTCAGGGTTCAGTTATGGCACGTCTGGGAAGCTCAATGTTGACTGCATGTGTACAAGCTGTTCGCTTCAGCAAAATTTTATCTACTTCTTTTTCTTTTTATCGAGGGAACCGGAACCCAAATCAAAAACACTCGTAGCAACCATTTTCTGCACCAGTAAAACAAAACTCCGGCGCGTATTCTTTTCTACATCTGTGAATGTGGGTGAGCAAGCATTTTTTTTTCGTGGAGAATAACAATGAGTTATGTATTCACGTCTGAGTATGCATACATGGCTTTTTCCATTGCGGTTTTTGAAATGGAAATCATTTCGACTCTCTCAGCTGCCTCACGCGTAAACAACTTTAAAATATTTTCGTTCTTTACGTTTCACGATGCGCGCTTTGTAACCAATCTTAGCGAACGCCAAGCCACAAGCTGAGGATTTCTGAGCGAGTGTGCTGCATACTACTCGTCACGACTTCCGTTGCGCATAACAACCTTAAGCTCTACTACACGCCCAAAGTGTTGTTTCCTACGCATACCACATTCGTTGTAGTAAAATTCAAGCCACGTACGGCCGCGAGACACGGAAACCGGAGAGGGACGTGAGTAGCGCGCATCAACGCCCCTGAGCAAGTAAAGTGGAAAAGTTAGAGAGATAGAGAGAAAACCCGATTCTGCGTGTTTGTTCTCGCACTTTTATTCTCAAGCTTCTCCTCGTTCTCCCTCTTGCCGTTCAGAAAACGAGCTGTGCATAGTCATGACATGCCCCATCCTCTCTTCTGCCTCCATATTTTGCTGCGACTCTTTTTTCAACCAAGGCAGCCGAAGCCACCGAGCTGAGCTAAGATTGCGCGGGTTATACATGACCACTTAGGACACGAGCGCCGTACGGAGCATCTGCCACGGCAAGGAGCCGTCGGTTGTAATTGAATAACGCCACAATGCCCGCCATGCACGCTACGTTAACGGCAGTTCTTTCAAAGTAAAAGATGGAGGCGGGCACTGAAGGTTATGCAGCAGTGCGAGTGGCACTTCACTGTATAATAGGAGGGTTCTCCATAAAGCTTGGCAAGGGTGCCTCTTGTGGAAACGCATCGATTACCGTCTGTCGTGATACGCTACACACTACATCTTGGCAAGGATGTCGAGGTTCGCTACTCCACGAAAAAACCCACATGCATTCCATAACGCGCAATGTTTAACTGTCTCTGTGGTTCGCTACTGGTGAGCGCTAGACTCTCTGAAACACGTCGTGTACCTTGACATGGTCGCGGGGTGGCGTTGTTTCCTAGCCCCGGTAAGTTATTCGGCGAGTAAGTTTTGCAAGACTTACTCATTGTAAAACTTCACGTATGGTTATACTAAGCAAGATGCCACGGACGAAACAACAATGATGAAACCGAGGGAAGAGCCGGACAATCAGGACCAAAATATGGGTGAAATGACAACTGAATTGCTTATTCGAAGAATATTTCCCGCTGACAGAGGGTAACTTTCTGTTTGGAACTAAATGCACACTTGTGACTACCAGGTGCACTTGGTGTGGTCTTGGTGCAAATATTTTTCAAAACACTAGTATTAGTTATTTAAGCAACTTGGCTGCCTACCCATACTGCTCACCTTCTGGTTTATACGCTCTTATTTTTTTTTTCATTCGAATCTGCTTGGCAGATAATTTATCTGTAGAAAGTAAGATTTACCTTCCTTTTTAAGTTGGCTTCAGGATATACGAATTTCCTGTGTTTTGCATACTGCACAATGTTATCGAGATCTAACAGACAATACTGCCTAATAACGTATAAGGGAGGATATTTAAAGTAATTGTAACGTAAAACTGAAGAAATAAAAGTGGATGAAAAGATAACTTGTCGTGGGCAGGCGCAGAACCCGCGAACTTCGACTGTGACATTCCTACCTGTGACATTCGAAGGTCGCAAGTGCAGTCCCTGCCATCGCCAAGTTATTTTTGTCCCCTTTTTTCATATTTACATTAAACCTACTTCGAATAACATTCCCTATAATTTCCATGGCAGTATTGTCTATTTGATCTCTTTAGTATTGTGTCTAACAAAGAAAAGGAGCCCTTAGGTGTACACTCCTTTGCTTCTCTCTTTAACCTATGTAATTGAATGACCGCACCAATATTACTCACCTTGATCTGCTTAAACGACATGGATTAAAAAGGTTGTAAAACAAGGTTGTAAGGGCGAGAGACACGATCTTTCTAATACCATTCACCGCAAGTTTACGGGGGGTTTTCCAGGCACTTGATTAGGAAGACTTAAGAATTAGAGTTAAGGAAGAGTACCTTAGTAATCCGCGATTGCTGACGATATTGCCTTGATGAGTAACTCAAGGTACGAATTACAGCTCATGATTACTGAACTGGACAGGGAAAGCAGAACAGTAGGTCTGAAAATTAATATGCACCAAACTAAAGTAATGTCCAACAGTCTCGGCTGAAAACAGCACCTTGTGACTTTACAAAATCCAGCGTATCAGACGCTGGATTTTGTAAAAGAATATGTCTACTTAGGGCAGGTAGTAACCACGTAGCCGAACGACGAGAGTGAAGTAAGTAGAAGAATAAGGATGGGGTGGATTACATACAGCAAGCATTCTCAAATAATGAAAAGTAATCTGCCACTAACCCTCAAAAGAAATGTATATAACAGCTGCATCGTTCCGGTACTTACCTACGGAGCAAGAACCTGTAGGTTTACAAAGAGGGTTCAGCTTAAATTGAGGACGAACTAGTGAGCGATGGAAAGGAAGATGATAGGTGTAACCTTAAAAGGCAAGAAGAGAGCAGAGTGGATTAGGAAACATACCGGGGTTAAGAATATTATAGTGGAAATAAAGAACAAAAAATGGACATGGGCCTGGCACGTAACACGCAAGCAAGATAGCCACTGGTCATGAAGGGTAACTGACTTAATTCTCAGAGAAGGCAAACGCACGATGAGGAGAAAGAAAATTAGGTGAGCCGATGAGATCAAAAAATTCGCAGGTATAATGTGGCAGCAGCAAGCACAAGACCGGGTTGATTGTCGGATCATTGAATCATGGGCCTTTGTCATGCAGTGGGCGTAGTCAGGCTGACGATGAAAATCACTGACACTGGGCATTTATAAACGCAAATGGCCCCGCCACGGTGGTCTAGTGGCTAAGGTACTCGGCTGCTGACCCGCAGGTCGCGGAATCAAATCCCGGCTGTGGCGGCTGCATTTCCGATGGAGGCGGAAATGTTGTAGGCCCGTGTACTCAGATTTGGGTGCACGTTAAAAGAACCCCAGGTGGTCAAAATTTCCGGAGCCCTCGACTACGGCGTCTCTCATAATTATATGGTGGTTTTGGGACGTTAAACCCCACAAATCAATGAATCAATAAACGCAAATGGTCTTGTATCAGACAAACGTCATCGTTCAGCACCCGTTATGACGAAAAGCCACGTAATAACTACGTTGGGATTAACTATTTCAGCCTCTGCATCGATGAAAATGAAACGCTCGCTCTTCGATTGTCGGAAAGAAGTTACGAACTCGAAGAATCTCTGTAGAACATATTACCAATCATCACTTCTTGTAATTATTTTATTCGTCTTTTCTTTGCACACGTGACCATACGCTGCGTTTTTTTCACTCAGCTTACGGACAATCCCGCGACTACGCTGTACTTTGTCTTCAGTGAAACGTTTCCGACGGTGGCTTTTGTATCGCGTGAGAAGCGTTGCGCGCAGCGTCATGCCATGTGAACGTAGCGTGAGCTGACGAACAGCTGAAGAAGAAAGAAAGTAAAATATTAAAAGGTAAAACAAGGATTGTTCAGTGCTCGGAGAAGAGCACGGTTTTCAGAAGGGAGGCCGCGCATGCTAATTAACGCGTGTTCCTTCCTCAGCTACAAGTGCTCTGAACTCAATGGACCCGCCAGGAGCGACGCAGATTGTAGCATCTATGGCTGATGACAGGAAAGAAAGGTAGCAGGGAAAAGATACATCGCCGCACCACTTTCACAGCCATGGCGGCGAGTGTGGAGGGTCACGGTGCGCAAAGCTGGCGTCGTTACAATGGCGCCAGCTGCAGTCGCACGCAGATAGGCGGCCGTCCTATGAGCTCGTACGGAACAGCAAGCAAGACAGCGCGAGTGGATACGGAAGAAAAAGGGGTGGCGTGGGAAACATGAATAATTAGGACACTCGTGTTTGGCCCACTGCAAATACGGTCGCCGGTATGGAGCGCTAGGGAACCGCTGTGCATACGCTTACGCGAGTGCTTTTGAAGCTTCTCTGGGATGATGGATGGGGAGAGAGAGAGAGAAACAAGTGTGTGTGTGTGTGTGTGTGTGTGTGTGTGTGTGTGCACGCGTGCTGTCACATACGGTTGATCTTGGAGAGATCTCTAGACGGTGAGTGTAAGCATAGAACAAGTGGGGTTGCTGCCTGTTCGTATGTCTCATGTATATATTATTATCGACCACGATGTTGGCGAGGTACTCAGGTATTCAAACCAGGACGTAATTAATCACTTTTGATACAAGTCGTCTAGTTCCCAGAAGTGGTTGTTGTAGAGATGTCAGTTTGCAAATGCTTTAGTTGCGGCCTCAGTCAGGGCTGGGCAAAAAATAAGACACCTTGAAACTGTATCGTGATACGATACAAGATACTCAAACAAAAGTATTGGTGATACAGATACAAGATACTGCCGCAAAATTTGTATCCAATACGATACTTGCCAAATGAATTTTAAGATACCTCAATATATTCGGAAATTTGTTGTTATTCGCAATTTTTTGGTGTGCTTCTGAAATGTGCCTAATTTCATTTTAGTGAAATCTTCGTTTGTACCTCAAAACTTTTGTTCCAAAGTAATTTAGCTAACGTCCGAAAAACGTATTAAGGTTTGATTTAGCTGTTTAACAGAAAAGCTATGTAGACACTTTACCGACAGCGGTCCTTGCTTGTAATTTCCGTAATATGAGGGAGTCGCTTCTGAGCTTGCCGACCAGTCAGCGGATTGCCATCTAAGTACACAGGGTTGGATGAGAAGCCTTCGCACGATGGCGCAAATACTGCTGTGCAGTTTGAGATTCTCTACAAAAATCGTTTTGCAATACTGAATCACCGCTGTGCAGCATCAACAGCACCGGCAGCAACATTTTTGTGGAACAATGTGCATATAGGCAGGCCGACATAGAGCGCAAAAAGCTGCTCTTACCTTTCGTAATTCTTCTTATCTGCCGGCGAAAACGAGTCATATGTGTAAATAATACGTGTAATCAATTTCCTTGTGTAAGAGGACATGTGCACCTCAGAAACACCTCAGACCCATTGCATTGTCACGTTGTGGTGACTATGAAGAAATCGACCGCCCCTCTGGTAGAAATGAAACTTATTAGCTAACTTGTGCCCGTAAAAGTAAGTAATTCAAAGTAAAAGCAAAGCGCGCTGTACTCTTACAGAGGCAATCAGTGTCGTAAGCCTTCTGTAATCTTATCATAGGCAGCACGCGTCCTTTATTGACAGAGCAGTAATGGCACATTCCAGTGTTATCGCTGGTTCATCCGTAAGTTCGCGAAATACCAAGAGTATGCGTGCTGTGCGTACTTGAATAATAATTTTGAAATTTGTACGTCCTCAAACTATGATATGATTATGCGGGCCACTAAAAAAGAGAGCTCCAAAAATTTCGACGATGTGGTGTTCTTTAACATGCAATCAAATCTAAGTGCATGCTTCTCTAACATTTCAAATTCATTGACATGCGCCCACCGTAGACGGATTTGCACGTAATCTTAGCAGCACAATCTGAAACAATCTTGAAGTTCACGAAATATTGCGGCTGGTTTGCATCGAGTGGTCATAAGTTTTTTTGTGACTTGAACACGATCACACTAAATAAAAAATAAAAAAGTAAGTGTGCGTGGCTGCCTATTCGTGAAAGTTATCGTGGGACAAAGCCGCTACTCAATTGGCAGCTATAGCTGCGATGTCCTGGCAAATATGCGTAGTTAAGAATGGGGATTACTAAAAAAGACAAACATTTATAACAGAAATAGAAACGTCGTTCTGTTTCAAGCATTCGTGTTGAACCAGTTTAGATGCACAATACAGGTAACAATGCTAATAGCTGTGGCAATTAAACCTTAGCTATTAGGAGTGCCGCCTGTACTGTTCATCCGGAAAGCGGCATCACGATTTGTACGGACTTCCCCGCGCGTATTATGGTGCGCGGCGCTTGCAAGTAGCGAAGGGTAAGTGTGAAGGCTCTGACAAACTAAAAAGGGAAGAAATCTAGAAAACAAAACACAAAGCAAAGCGCACGAATGTAGTTTCTGTCGTGACTCCGCGAGCTTTGTTGTGTCGCTCCGCTTCCCGAAAGGGTCACGGACACCTCATCACTTGCTATGATTGATGGGGTCTGATGTAAATATAAAATGATGTCGCTGTGTTTGGTTCTATTAAGGTGGCTTAGTGGCGCCAGTACCAGCTTGAGGGACGAAGTTCAGTCAGGGACTATTGTTTCGCTCAGTGAACCATTGGAACTGCAGTATCTTGTATCTTAGGATACACGATACATTTTCAAATATAACGAAACTACAGATACAGATAATCGTCTTACGATATGTATAGCAATACAGATATAAAACACGCAAAGAGTATCCAAGATGGTATCCCAGATACATGTATCTTCGATACTGCCCAGCCCTGGCCTCAGTGGCTTTAGCCCTAAGTCATGCATAGGTCATCAGGGATTTATAGTTGACTAGAAAGAATAAAACAGCATTATGGGTGTAGATGCAGGAATATAAGTTGTTCCTATCTTAGTAACTGAGCACAATCCAGCTCAAATAAATTTAAGCCTCCTGTCTATGCATCAAAACCCTATAAATAAGTGTTTTTTTCTTTATTGAAACTATTAGTTTTAAGAATACACTTTCAAAAATTTATTTCTTATATTTATTTATTTAAATACTTGTCTACTGAGAGGTAAGTATTTATTTATAATGAAATGTTTGTGTACTGCCTCAATTGATTTTTGGTGCCTGCTAGGCTTACCACGATGGGTCCTTAATTGCTCCGGCATCTGAAATGCACGTCTACACGTTATTTATTTGTGCGAATTTTGTGCGTTATTTAATTTATTTGTGTTGTTTATTCTTGCGAGTTAAGACACTACACAACACATAGATGTTAAAATGAATTCTTTCGTTGGGCGCGAAAATTAAATATTGCCTGTCAGAGTTCCAGTCTTTATATATTTTCAGAAAAATCTGCCAATAGTTTAAAAACAATCATGCTTCAAGAATATGGATCAATGCATCGAACTTGTTTAAAAAAGAAATGCGCCTGTTGAATATATATTTAAATGAATGTGAAATGGTTTGGTGAAGTGCGCTTATTAACGCCTTTTGTTGTGGAGCAGGCATATTGTACTTTATCGGGAAATTAAAGTGGTATGTGAAGCATAGATTAACTTCAATACACCCGAACGAAAACAAAACATAACCGCTATGTGCTCAGAAATGACGATGATTTGTTGGTTCGATAGAAGCCCTAAATTCTTTATGCACATGCTGCGGTTGATATACAAGTTCTTAAATCAGGTATGTGCTGGCAGCGAGCGTAAGCACAGAAAAAGAATGATGCAGTTAAGAAGAAGCGGAATTTCAATTTCTCGAGCCGCAACACCTGGAGAGCTCGGCGCGATTTTTAATTAAGCAAAGCCGTAAAAGCACAAAAGTAACAAATAAAAACGCCTGGCGCTACTGTGTCTTTAGACGCGTGGAGCGACAAACTGTGGTAACTTGTAATTTCAAGCCACTACTCTACTTTACGTTTTCGCATTTTCGTACGCTTCAGAGGAATAAGAGCCACCATGTTTCTTCATTGTTTCCTCCGCGATACAGAATATGTTGATTCTGTTTACCCTCTTGAGTTAAATGAACCTCGAGTTCCTGCTCGTTTTACTGCTCCGGAACGCTGCTATACGTACCATAGGTTGCTTACGTTTAATTAGGTGCGGGTGCAACGCCGCATTTTACAGCCTCGTACAGCTGCAAGATTGCCTCAGACGTTTTACACCTAGCAGAATGCGAACACACAGAAGAAACACTTTTTGTAATCGCATTGGTAATTAAACTAGGGCAGCTGCGTACTAGATACCATAAAATCAGGTAGTAGAGCTGGAGTTGCTGGTAGGGGTGAAAAAAAATGTGCCTGGCGGCCCGGATACTACAATCAAGTAATGGCAACAAGGACGGCGGTGAGCTTCGAGGAGTGATGGCCTCGGCGTCATCGTCCTCTTATCTCAAAACTGAAAATGCGAATGCCTTCCTTCTGTGTACCCCGGCTGACACCAGCGTCCCGCTCGCAGGTAACCAGGCGGCCCACACCGCGGCTCGAGATCTCACTCACCGAACCGCGGCCAATTCGGTGGCCGCCTTCAGCTCCGAGAACAGGGCGATGACATTATCCACACAACAACAACTGGAATGGTCGTGGGGTGATCGCCTGACCACATGCAATGGCATTTCACAACATTACAGACTAAACAGACGCCAATACTCACCACCAGACAACAAATTTAATAAAAGACAGGCCGTAACTCTGAGGTTAATACACACAAATACGTACCCCAGCCCGGTGATCCTATGCCTGTGTTATCCTCACCTATACCCGACGTATGCGTGTAAAGCGTGCGGGGAAAGGGCCACACTGTGGCACATGCTTTGAGTGTGTGCTGGAAAAATTGACTTCACTGCCGCCGCTGTTAGGCAGGGACGAACTCCGAGGCCAATTGCTGCTGCTACCAACACGCGAGGGCAGGGGCTCGCCTCCGCCGGGGCTGCGGTCACTGTTGCCGATCGGCGGCGTCAGCTGCACTGCCGCTGGGAGGCGACACCCACTAGCGACGGGCTGGCCGACCAGCTTTGGGCCGTCCGGAAAGCCTAAGATGCTGCCCGGGTCCAAGGACTTTGAGCGGTCACCTGAGGCACCACCATCATAATCGACGGAGAGTGGGAAGGAAAAGGTCTAATCCCCTCTTGCCCACCTCGCCCGGTGAAAACTTCATTCATTCATTCATTCATTCATTCATTCATTCATTCAACGAGAGAGGCGGACTCAAGCGTGGTCCTTACATACTGGTTGGAGTCTCTAGTCGAAGCTGCCAGTCTGGCCCTTTTAACCAAGGGCTTTTGGGCTTGAAGGTCTGAGTGATTCATCAGAGCCACTTCTCAGTCCCATTTGGCAAGGTTTGGCTGCGGGATGAGAGCACAATTTTTCTGACATGCCCATGCTATGAGGTAGGTGTCAGCCACCTCCCCATTCAGTTCGTACATGCCGGTGATCGAAGAATTGAAGGGTTTTATTAGTGCCATGAACATCATAGTGTTAGTGTAAAAGTGAAGCAGCACACGTTGGCTCCCTCTTTTTAGTCCCTTAACTGGAATTGAGTACCGGTGACGGATATCCTTACGATAAGTTGTGGCATTGTCTATCCTTTCCTATCCATGGCTATATGGCCCTTTATTACTCAAGTATGCGCTATGCTTTATGCCTTGACCTTGCGATTCCCTTCCTCCTCCCCATCGCCACGTTTACTACCCCATTTTGTACTATACTATGCTTTCCTTTTCTATTTGCTTGTTTGAGGTAATGCTTATCTTTTTCTACGTATTTTGTTACCTGTTTCTTTGTTTGTCGTTTTATTTTTTGTTTGTTCCCCTTCTTCCCTCCTTTTTCTCTCTCTGTCTTTCCACTTCTCTCTCTTTTTCTTCTTTCTACCCTCCTCACTTTCTCTCTCTTTTTTCTCTCTCTTTGTGCTCGTTATTTTACCTTCTATCTTTATCTTTTTCTTCCTTTTCTTTCTGCTGCGCCGTCGCCGGTACTTACCTACACCGTAGGTAAGTACCGGCCACGATGCATCGAGTAATGGAAATGATAAGGATAGGCGTAACCCTAAGAGACAAGAAGAAAGCAGAGCGGACCAGGGAACAAACCAAAGCTCAGAATATTGTAGTTAAAATTGAGAAGAAGAAACACGGGCTGGGCACGTAGCGGGTAGGCAGGATAACCACTCGTAATTAGGAACTGACTGTATTACCAGAGAAGGAAAATGCACGAAGGGGAGACAGAACGTTATGTGGGCCGATGAGATTAAGAAGTTTGAACATATATCGTGGCAGCAGAAAGCACAAGACCAGCATGATTGGCGCACCATGCGGGAAGCCTTGCCCTGCTTTGGGCATATTCAGGCTAGTGGTGATGATGATAATTAATGATGCTATAACTAGTCAGGTGGACGAGTTCTGCTCCATTATTTAAGTCGTGGTTCGAGAAACGCAATATTGAAAATCAATCGACGAACTAATGATGGTATAGAAACTGAATTAATACTGTGGTAAACATACATCATGCCTCTGACTTTGTGCTAGGCATTTATCTAACTTTCCACTGGCCGTTTTGTGCCGCGAGCTTCCGGTGTGTTATTCCGGTTTTGAACAAATTCCCGGTTTAATATTCCGGCTTATACTTGTGATTTTAAGCAACTATTTTTGACAGCTGCTGGTTACAGCTTACTCAACCCCGTCTACAGTCAACCTACCTTGAGCGTATGATTTCCTGCCGGGCAATTTACTGTTGCATTCATTTAAGATATTCGCTTACAACTTAGTTAAGGAAGGTCTCAATACTCGAAACAAGTTGCATTTGATATTGAATTTATTATTTCCGACAATGTGGATACCATAAAACTGCGTTGCAAGAAGGAAATCAAACAGGCCCAGAAAAATATGAACTTCGATATTACCAAAAACAAACAAACAACAAGAGACGTAGAAAAATTATGCGCAGTTCTGGGAATGCAAGCAGAGATTTTTCTTGCAAATACTTACGGCGATTGTATTTCTATCAGCAAACAATGTGTTCTAGTATTTATAATACGAGGTTGAGCTTTTATTGCTGATTATTAAGGCGAAGTTGTTTGCTAGGTAAATGCACTTGTGAACGAAAAATAGTGGCTCATCGGGTAATGTCATTCAGTCATCAAACCAAATACTTCAAGGCTATTGGGACGAGAAATTGTGAGCAATGCTTAAGTGTGATAGTGACTACTTCACCCCGGTTGATTTCTACTTAAAGACCTTAATTGTTTGCGCTCTCTAGCAATGTATTCTTACGCATATAAGTTGCAGCATTTTGTCTTGATTAGGCTGAAGAAATGTCGACAACGAATCCTCTCGTAGTCACATTAATTAGGCTGTCTACACGAACTCTTTTTCTAAAGAAGCCCTACTTAATATCGGCCTGCCTGTACGATGGTCTAATAGTTATAAGGTTATAAGCATCCATCTCCTTCCTTACGCCAGTGGTCACATTGTTTTTAAATGTATGGTTATACTTGTCAAAGTACTATGAGAAACAAAGTATTTACGTACACGTGGTTTTTCATGCAATTTCCCCTAGCAATAAACTTTGCCACTCGCCCAAAAGCAAATTGCAGCTTTGTTGCACAGCTCGAAAGCTCTACAGACACAGCACGCTTTACAGTGTCGTAAGAACAATTTCAACAATATAAATATATGTTGTGTTAGCGCGTTCAGCTGAAACAAGGTCGATATCAAAAAGTAAACTCACAAGTGCCACTTGTAGACTTAATCGAACGGTTGCTTAAGAACACGACAAATTTTATACTAAGTCGTGCAAGGCTTCGAACAGTGAAGCATGGCCTGTATCCACCCGGTGGCCAACCTATTAAAAGCGACGTGGTTCTTGGTCGAGCCCTTCATGACCAGGCTCCGTGGTAACGCTTGTGAGCGTGGTAAAATGAATTAGGTAAATCCCACTACTCATACAGGCATTGGGTAAATCCACTACTCATACAGGGCATGAATAAATTCCACTTGTCATAGAGGAATAGGTTAAATCCCACTATTCAAACAGGAATGAGGAAAATCGCATTACTCATACAGGGATTGGGTACGTCGTACTACTCATACAGTGTATGAGCGAATCTCGCTACTCAAGCAGGGATGGGTAAAACCCACTACTCTACAGGGATATGGCAAATCTTACTACTTAAACAAGTGACTGGGTAAATCCTACTACTAATGCAGGAATTTGGCAAATCGCACTACTCAAGCAGAGATTTGGTAAATTGCACTACTCATACAGAGATTGGTGAAATCCAACTACTCTTACAGTGATTGGTTAAATACCACACTCACATCATAATCATCATCATCATCATCATCATCATCGTCGTCGTCGTCGTCGTCGTCGTCATCATCATCATCATCATCATCATCATCATAATCATCAGCCTGAATACGTCCACTGCAGGACAAAGGCCTCTCTCATGTTCCGCCAGTGAACTGGGTCCTGTGCTTGCTGCTGCCAATTTATACCCGCAAATTGCTATTTCTTATTCTCATCTGCCCAACTAACCTTCTGTCTCCCTCCAAGCCGCTTGACTTCTCTAGGAATCCAGTTAGTTACCCTTATAGACCAGTGGTTATCCCGTCTACGTGTTACATGCCCGGCCCATGTCCATTTCCTCTTCGTGATTTCAACTATGATATTCTTAACCTCAGTTTGTTCCCTGATCCACTTTGCTCTCTTCTTGTCTCTTAAGGTTACAGCTACCATTTTCCTTTCCGTTGCTCGCTGCGTCGTCCTCAATTTAAGCTCAACCCTCTTTGTGAACCCACTACTCATGCTAGGATTGGACAAATGCACTACAGGAATGCGGATCGGGTAAATCTCACTACTCATAAAGTGATTGTGTAAATCCCTCTACTCTACAAGGATTGGGTAAATCCCGCTAGTTATACAGGGATTGGGTAAATGGCCCTACTGATACAATGATCAGGTAAATCGTATCATTCATATAGGGATTGGGTAAATCCCTCTACCCATACAAAGATTGGGTGAACCCCACTACTCCTGCAGCAATTTGGCAAACTCCACTACTCATACAGTGATTGGGTGAATCCCATTAGTGCTACAGGAATTGTGTAAATCCCCCTGCTCACCACCAATCTTTAAAATTGAAGGCAATAGTTAGCCCAACAAACTGGTACGTGCTGTAGATATCTGTGTGAATAATGAGAAAACTACGATAATTCATAAGTGCGTTTGCGCCACAGAATTAAAGCGAATCTATGTTTATATTCTTCTTTGCACTTCGTCCGTCTAATTGCTTAGATCGCCTCTTTGACTTGCTCTAGACAAAAATTAGTATGAAAAAGTAAGGGGCTAATGGAATGTACCTGCCTGGGTCACGACATAAATAACAAGGGAATCTGGTCACGTACACCTTCAAACATTTCTCTCGAGACACGAGGTGCATATCATCGTATACCACGCGCCGCGGGCCGCAGGTATGCTCCACAAGTGATCAAACGTTCATATCTGCCCTGTGACAGGGAGTACAGACATTGGTAACATAAATTTGACAGCTTCAAAAGAAACTGGCACCCACAACGTTGACCCGATGAATGCAAAAAAAATTGGCAGATCCCATGTACAGTGGGAAGCAATGGTTTGCGAAGCACGAATGAGAAATGTCGATATGTCACTTTAGAATAAGCACAACAAATGAAACTAGCTCGAATCAGCTTGATTGGCGATTATTTGGGCGAAAAGTACACCACCATCCTGGGAACGTTCAATTAACAGCATTAAAGATGGACACTGCACATCGTTGCCGCAAGATTCTGCATGGCTTCGAGAGCAGTCAAGCCGTCGAAGGTGTCACACGAAAATAAGTCTTCTGCCGTTGACTTTGAAATCTTTCTTCAAAAACACACATCTGTTAGCGGCTTGCTCAAGAGCCAAAGTGGGCAGAGGAGAAAAACTTCTTGTTCGCTAATGACACGCTGTGGCAGGGGCTTGCTCTGCGGCTGAGATTGATGGTACTCCTGCATGGTGCGGTGGTCGGGAATGGAAGATGCAAAGGACCGTGGCCGAGATATTTTCCATCGCTACGTTTTGCATCACATTGTCGTTATTTCGATCGGGATTCATTATAGATTGTGTTTAGTGGAATAGACATGACTTGAACTCGAAAACTGCGTCTTGCAGAGTCGACTCGGTATGTTGCGTGTCAGCTCAGTCATGAGCAATCCTGAGATTTTCTCCAGCGCCTTCGTCGGCCCCTGCTCTATTTCAGCATGACAGTGTCATAAGCCTGCATATTGCCGCAGGGATTAACTTGAATTTGAGGATGAATAAAGAGAATGATTGGGTTCAGGATTTCGTGTATATGTTTAGTACAAGAGCAGCCTTTTAAAAGAGAGCAGTCATTATATAGCTTCTTATGAGAGAGTAAATCATAGAGAACATTGTTTATAGCTATTGAACATTTTTTTGCAATTTTACACTTCTGCGCTTGAATTTAGCATTACCAAAAATATATTGACAACTTAACAAAAAAAACTATTATGTAAGAGACGAGTAGGAGACGGAGCCATACCTAAATTCCAGCATCTCTTTAATCTCATTAGAAATATCTTCAATGAGTGCGTTCTTCACTATAGAAAAACAAGACAAACAGAATCAGCTTGCGCTACATGTTTGACCAATAGAAGACGGTACTTTACCAAACCTTCGAATGTACTCTTGTTATCAAGCGCCTGACCGACAAATGAAAATAGCTTCAAATTTACCTTGGGAAGCTGTAAATACCCCTACAAATCATGACAAACATCCTGTGAAAGGAGGGAAAGAAATCAAGTGCAGAAAAAAGCCGCACAGTGATTGTTCTCGGCTAGTAGAAATGTTTTAGGCTTATATTTAGGATTTTGTTGGATGTTACTCACAAATACCCCACACGTATGATTTAAAAAATGCTTTTTTGTGACTTAATGGTCACGTAAAAAATTTTTGTCTGAAGAACTTAATGAAAAAACAATAAAGTAAACATTTGGGGTGTATGTTGCGAAATAAACTCAATCCTCAAATAGTAAACACACTGACTTACTCGTAGACAGCTATATCTTTGGCCTTGTGTCTTTTTTATTCGTTTTATTTTCTCTAGAAGACTCGTTGTAAAGTCACTATGGTTACTGACAAACCTCCTCTATACTCTATCTGGTTCTCTTCCTCTTTCGTACCCCAGGATACTATTCAAAGCATCATTAATCGAGTCATGGGCTGATCGAGTTATCGTTGCTTGCACCCATACTCGCATTAATTTCAAGTCTGGCGGACAGAAAGCGAGACAAAATGTATGTTTCTAGTTTATTCAAGCGCATCGACGCTGGTAAGCTTTTCAGTACTTTTTAAAATGAATTCGTAGTATATTATTATTATTATTATTATTATTATTATTATTATTATTATTATTATTATTATTATTATTATTGGCTACCTAGAGCCAGGACTCTTTCATCGCATAAGTACGTACACAGAAGGCTTTGCTACTCTATTCCCATCTGGAATGTTGCCGTAACATACAAGAGAAAAAATTTAAGGCAAAATTTTTTTGTCTGCATCTAACGCAGGCTGAGTTCTCATTTAAACTTCTTGCCACTCGCTGCCCTCCAAGTGTAACTTGAGTTTCATAGCCAAAATTCGATTAGTGCCTCTAGTAGCGGTGTGGTCATCTGTAAAGCAGATTTTTTTCTCTATCGCACCAGGGAAACGTGGCCATTAGTCTGAATGGTATTTTTCTCGCTTTTCACTCACAAAATTGCCATCCTCTATGAATTTGCTATTTTTCTGAAAAAAACAAAACAGAAGCTCTTACTCTTTGCCGAGGCACGCGTTCCTATTACCAGGCATGTGTATGTTTTCTGTTATCGCATTCGTTGCTTAGCTCTTGCAGCGAAACTGACATTTTTTTTCTGTCTCGCACTTTACGAGAAGTGGCCATCTATCCAGGCAGTTGCTTCCTAAGTCGCGATTAGTATTTATTGGAATGTCACGTTTGCGTCGGGTGCATAAGCGAAGGGCACGCTTAGGTTCTGCCATTCATAGGAAGCTCTATGAAAGCTTTAACTTTATTTTTTTACTAAATAATATTTTGAAATTGTATTGCTACAAGAGCTTTGGTTACAATCACCTTGGAGATTTGCGGCAGACAGTACTGTAGACTTGTCAGGCGACCTGTTCTAAGCCAAATGACGCATGGATAATGCATGAAGTAGTGATTTCGATCTATTTGATTGCTGAGTACACATCATGTGTTAGACTAAAGCAGGAGAAGTGTGATGGGCCTTCGTTATTCAACTCTTTCTTTTCTCACCTTCGTAATTGAAGTGGCCTCGCCGCAGCGATATCAACTTCACGGCAGTGCTCACGTCTACAGAAACACCTTAGAAACGTGCCCATATGGAGACTGACGTTAGCCTTTCACGCTGAAGGCAATGAATACTCGGTCGTAGTGTTTGCACTAGTGATTGCTGCTCACTGCTGTCTTGAACAGCTGATTCATTGATATGGGAGGTTTAACATCCCAAAACCACCATATGATTTTGAGAGACGCGTCTTGAACAGCTTCTGCAACTACTGTATCTGTTACTCTTACGTCATACTATCTGCAGCGTTGCCCTATCCAGCTATGATGTCTTGCCAATTAACTCAGTCGAGCACACCATTGCTCTTCAATATAACAGACAATTATGGGCACTGAGTACGCTCCCAAATGATTGCGTTACTCTGACAAATGAGATAAGAAGCGTTTCTAATATTTACGTCTGTGTCGGGCTTCTACCTGCATACATAGATTACTTACATTTCGTTTCGACACAGACATTGAAAACCTACTTCTGAAGATTTTGGCTGTCCTCGTATCATCGCCTACTGCCTCTACCTGGATCACTCAATGAGTGAACGAGTCGGAGACCAAGACTGTGTCTGTCCTAGATGTTACTCTTATTTGTCGTCATACTATATTCTGCACACATGGATATCATGAGCGGAATTTTTTCCTTGACTTTTTTGATTACCGAACAAACAATGACCCAAAAAATCAGTGGGTCCAACATTAACAGTTTCGTGTAGAAACTTGACCTATACTAAAAAAAGTGACAAATTCATGCTTGAAGACAGCTAGAAGTACTGTGCGAGAAAAAAGGTGCAGAATCAGTTTGAGCATTGCTCAGTTTTCTCTCATGTCTACATTCTCACAAAAGCGCAATGGAGTGGTGTTATGTCACGAGTAGGCATTGCAAGCGCACCGCCTCCGTGAACAATGAAAACGTTTCCTTGACGGGTCCTATAGAGGAACAATATGTTCCCAGTCGGCTTTTTGTGTTCTTCCCATCACACTGTCGTTAACAGAACTTCGCTTTATTTTCGGCAATACTTATCCTTACACTGTTGTTTCCTCTTTATCGCTTGCTTCCTCCCTCATTCAGAACCTAAGTTCAGCACTAGTTATTGTTTCTTCCGCAGCTCCACCACGATCATGCATTTTGTGAAAGACCGGCTCGGTCACCACATCTGTTATTGGCAGAAAAGTGTATTGTCATTATTATTTTGTTTGGCACCTAAGCTTTGTTTCTGTGTTTATACCATACTTTCTTTGTTTTCTTCTGTGTTCTTTTCTTTCGAGCTGCCCTTTCGCTCTTCGCATCGAATCGTTTTGACGTGGCCTAAGTTCAGAACTTTTCTCCTTCCTCGACAGATGCGAGTAGGAAATTGCCGTTTTACCCAAGGTGTAACGTCTTCATGTATTTGTACTCAAGACAGTATACAGAATACAGGGAATGGGGTTACTGAAGCAGTAAGACAAAATTTCTGAAACAGTAGAAGAAGATTAGTTCAACACAGCATCATGATTTCACGGCATCAGAATATAAACGCGAGAAATGTACTTGCAAGATGTACAGGGAGAGTAGAAGCAACCAAGGTGGTGGAACAATCACAACACTATCGCTGTTGCAATATTAGTCTTTCTCGTCACTTGTGGCGTGTTCGAAACAACCGATAAATCTTGTTCACGACGTTGGAAAGGAATAAGCGACCCCTATTATTCAGGCGCTGTCACGAAGCACCGTGGCGGGGGATAACATCTCGAAGCAAAAAGTCCGCGATATCAGTGGAACCGCTTGTAGGCAGCGCTCACGCGCCTATAGCTTGATGCGTAGTCAACATCTACAACACACCTGTTCCCAGCCAAAGACTTCCAAAATGGTCCAAAAATAGAGACCGATGTAGTAGAGAAGATGGTCGAGATGTCTATGGATTGAAGAAAAGCGGGGGGCGACAAAGAAGAATGCTTGAAATGCTGACAGGACTGACAAGCGGCAACGTATCGACGCACAGAACAATAAAGGCCCGGTCAAAAAAAAACGATGCCGTAGACGATAATAAACAAGTGGGTTGCGTGAAGATGTGCAATTGTAGAGGTCGGGAAGCTGTTCAATGACAATGTGAACAGTGGTGGAGGAGTGTTGCAGCAACCACAAGTAGTAGATCTGGTTGCTCGGAACTGGTTTTCCTCAGTAAGGAGAGCCATCGCGCAGAACGAACAAATGGAAATACGGGTAAATGCGGTTACACCGATCATGGTTCATAAACTACCACAAGTGGACTTCGCTGAGCTGTTCTTGGCATATGTAGACACGCGCATCAGAATCATGAGATGAGAAGTCAAGCCAGGGGCATTGAAGAGGGTTTCATTGCAGAGACCTACTCGTTAAAACGCTCTTACACATACAGCCTGAACCTTTAAAAAGACGCTAACTCGTGAAACGTGCGCTGCATAAAGAATAAATGAAGTTATAATTTGTATTTCAAAAGCCGCCTGTTCATAAAGCCAGCAATAACTAAATAAAAACAATTTCACAGCTAACTATTTTATGAGCTCTGTGTCTCCAGTGAACGCAAGTGTTCGTATTGTAATGCATTTGTGCAGTACTGCTCACCGTGTGTATAAGAGCATGTCGCACGTAGAGCTGAGCAAACCAACCAGTTTTTCATTTCCTCGTTAGCTAAATGAGGTGCGGCATCTGTATACTGTTTTCTTTTTCCATCTGTCTCGCTTCAATTACCAGTGTTGTCGGTTTTACCTAATAAATTAATACATTTAGTGATTCGTTACGCTTAGGCAAGAAATGGGTCTGGATCCACTGTTTCATCAAAAACGCTTGGATTCATAATGCACTTTTTTAAATGACGATTACGAATGTATTGTTGTAGTTTAAGTTCAAGAAACTTATCTGCTATTGCGAAACATGATGGCTATATGAAGTGATGATGAGGACTCTAACACAAGGTACTAGTACCCCACCGATACTTTTTTGGTGTGACATACAAGATTACACACAAGATTATTTTAAACGAACGTATAACGGCTAAACTTAGCTCCCTTCACAAGCACTACGATGCTTCATTTGTTGAGTCTTCTTAAAAGAGGTACCATGTACTACCACGCCAGGGGTCTTCTAAATTTTACTCTTTAAAACATATATGTCTTTTAAATATTACTGAGACGTCAAGTAGCCTGCTATAGTGAACCCTTAAAAAGTACTTTCCAAAGTTGTTCCTGAATTTGTGCTTGTATTATTATGTGCAGTTGGCACCAGAAGCTCATGAGCGATTATGTCTGAGAAAACTTTTAATTTCCCATGAATCCCCAAAAGTATTCAATTGAACAGCTCGCTACACGTTGGTAGCGTGTTTTAAAACAGGTCGAAAGTCTGAAATCGACGTTTCCTGGCGAGGTAGCTAGAATATTCTGCTTCTTTTTGTATCTCGTGTTGCCAAACTTCCAATTCTGAGCGTACTTCATGCCTTCTAGATTTAGGCGCCACCATTGCCCAGTTAGCGAGACTCAACGTTACCGCCGTTGTCACCACGTAGATAATCAATCACCCCTATTCTTCCTGAGAGAGCATGAACTGAAAGAAAAAAAATAAAGTGCAGGTCATAGATCACCGTTGATCATCGGAGCATAAAGCTACCTTCCATGAATATGAAGGAAAGGAACGCGAAGAAAAGTTGGGTCTATGGCGGAAAATAGTGCTCTTATCAGGAATTGCATCATCGCTTGGCAGTGACGGCAGATAGGTATGAAAGTAAAAAATGCAAAACCAAAACATTTATAATGTTCCTATTTTTCTCACTCTTTCGCGCTTCTACTCCCGTGCATTGCCCGTCTTTCGATTACCTTACGTCCTGTGCGGACCAGCTAGCGTCTAACATATAAGCTGAGCAAGGTGGGTTTTATTGCCCTTATTTGCCTAGCTTTTCGATGTTCCTCAGCCTTGCAGAATAAAAAGTTGAGGCAAAAACGACAACGAAGGAACTTCAAGATAGATGAGCCGTTTTTCTGCTACCTAACTATGGATCTTTCTTTATGTACATTTCATGGCCTTTGCGTGTCTGCCGATTTTTCTGTCCTGCGGGCACAATGATGCAAAGCGCGTTCATCCTACACGCGGTCTTGTTGTCACTCATTTATAGTGTTAGAGCATTGAGAATTTTTTATCCAATCCTTATGGCTTCTTTTAGAAACAAGAGAAGAAGGGGGATGGGGTGTGCGCTCGTACGTGGTGCCCCGAACTTCGAGGCCGCATAAGCTTCGATAAGAACGAAGACGTCGTTCGTGTTATTCTGGCGGCACATGTCATTCGCTTTCACTTTGTTCCTCTTGGTTTTTAAGGCACTCTCTGTGGCGGCCGTTTTAACCAAATTAATCGGGTTGAGTGTTCTGCTAATAAGTGTATTTTTTCCCTCTCATTTTTCAAAATGTATCTGACGAACTGTGCAACATAAAGCTTCCGAACCATCGGAACTTTTCGTTATATTCGACGCATGTACCTACTTCAAAAGAATTGTGCAGCAGTTTCTAGACGCGACTGACAACGATAAAATGAGTGTTTCTAACCTCTTTTTTGAACAAAGTATGTGATATATATATAGGTGCCGAAATAATATTGGTGCTTTGTCACAGGACCTACATAAGTGGGTATGCACCGCACTTATTAGGTGATCAAAACAAGCTTTCGTAATGAGTTTTAACATTGGAAGACCCACTCGTTACGCTATTCGCACTGCGTGACGCCACGTTGTTCCTTTGCTATTCTAAATCGCTTTATTACTCATATTACCGCAATTTCTTTCCCGACACTAAGCCTGCCTAAAGCAAGTTTCGTACAAGTACCAAGCACCGGCATAGCTCAGTGGTAGAATACTGGGCTGGCACGCAGCGGACCTAGGTTTGGGTCCCACAGTGTCCTTGGTACTAGGTTTTTTTTGTTATTTCGCGATAGTGGTTACGGACACCAGTGGTGGAAGCAGTGGCGGCGAACGACTACAGTGCTATGCGTGACCAGAGTTTTGATTTCATAACAGCTTTCACTGTAAAATACTGGAAAAAGTACATTTTAGGCAGTAGAATCTGCGAGCAGCCTCACAGTTTTAGTATTATGTGCTTGTCGAGCTGACCACTTAGCTTTAAGGTATACCATTGCAGTCGCTTTTGAGATTCAAGTAGAGAGGCATTTGGATGGTGTGCGGACCAATAACGATGCGTTATTCACTCCCCTTTGCGCGCAACGCAAAGCAGTCGAGCTGAAAGATCCCCGGAGGCGTTAGAAATAAATAAATGAAAGATCGAATGATGCCCGCATAAATGCTGTTGGTGTCAAACACGTATAAACTAACGCTGATGTCGCTAAACAAGTCCCTGAGACAGCTAGTTTTCAATCTAACCTACTACTGCAGCTTAGCGCGCAAAGAACCAAACGTTGATAGCAGTGTGGTGAGATTACTGAGCGTCTATCTGCGCGAATGAGCGTTTTGAGCTCGCCAACAAAATTCAGGGAACAATAGTGTTTTAATTCAGACATTCCAGCATTGGAATGTGTTTCTCTATATACCACTTCTCAAATTGAGCATGATGTGCGAGGGACATTGCTTATCGGCCTGTGCTGTAGCACTTAAATCTTTACAGTTATACCAAAGCACTCGTCACGATACACAAATCTTATTTATACCGACATATACGCGTTTTAGAAGCAGTCACAAGTTTTTGAGCGGGACTATTTAATTAGTCGTGGAGCGAATGGGCTGCTGCGCTTCTGTCATCTGGGCGGGGCCTTTCCTGTCTTCTAAAGTTGTACCCGACTATAGGTTAGTAGAGCATTGGATTTGCTAATTTGAAGGTCGCAGGTTTTGTCCCTGCCCATGGCAAGTTATCTTTCCATGTACTTTTCTTTCTTCACATTTACATTACATTTGCTACTAATAACATCTACTGTACTTTTGTTGGCCGTGTTGTCTCTTGATTCTCATTAATATTGTGTCTAACAAGGAAAAAATCTGAGCCCTAAAAATTTCAGCTTCTTTTATTTTTCTCTATAGGTTTTTTTTTTCGCCAAGAACAGCGACCTCATGCCTTATAAGTAGCCTATGTCTACGGTAAAGTCAATTGTAAAACCTTTTTTTTCACGTATGTTTAGGCTATAACAACGCTTCTGCACTGTGACCACAACGAAAGACAAGGCTCGGTTCTAAAACGTTTCGCCCCTAAAACAGACTGAGTAGACGTAAAAGCAACGATTGCTTATTTTTAGGCGACATCGCAGCTTGGATGTATGTACTTCAGCCACAATAGCGCAGGAAAGCTTTCACCGTCAATGTAGTTGCTCTTGCCCCGATACGCACACTAGAAAAGAGAGCACGTGGTGGCGTCGGCGGCCACCGTAATACTGTTCCTGATGGATTGTAAAGCGAAAGCCAAAAGCCTCTGCTGTCAATTCGAAGTTGATCAACGAAACTCCGACTGGAGTCTGCGTTATCATTCTCCTCTTATTTCTTTGTTCCACTGGAGGCATCAAGAAAGACTACTAGATTTCCACGTAAACTAGATCGCTTATATAACAAACATTACGCATCTACATAAAGTGAATCATGCGCAGTGGACAATCATCTGGGTAGCGTATGGGTGAGTAACCGTTCATTACCGGAACGTTCTCACATATAGTGTGAAATGAGGGACATAAAGTGACATTAGGAGTCGATTACAAAGCAAGTTTCTAAAGTCAATAACGTCTACGCCGAAGTCACCGACGAGTATCGAGGGTTTGTGCTTTTACAAGTTCTATGTTGTTCTGTCACGATCATATTTTCGGTTCATCTTTTGCAAACCTTTCTTTTTTTTCATATGCTGTTATTTATGGGTGGGTGCCTAAATGTTGCAGTCTTGCGGAGTTGTCGCGTTTTATTTTGTTCTGGTTATCATTTTGCTAACCTTTAACAGGATGCTGTGCCATGAAAACGCACACCTACGACCGACAAGCCTCGTCGCTAAGGTGCTTCACTCCTGAAAGAACGCATTTTCCTCGACAAGGCTCTTGTCTTCGTACGTTCACCGCTTTCACAATGTCACGGCACCAACTAGATCGCACCCAGCCACTAGTAAAAGAAGGTCCACGCAAGCCTACCAACGAACGTGCAGTACCGCGTAAACTTCATGTACCGCGTGCGTGGCTATCCGAGTGATGCAGCAGAATTATCCAAATCAAATATTGATAGAATCGTGGGATCAAAAACGTTCAGATATATGACGCCCGTGGTTGAGGCGCGCTTGGTAGTACCATAAGTTTACAGATCTTGGCCATGCCTCATTGAGGCCCTCAGCTTTATTACATAGTGAATTAGGCACCACACGTACAGCTCTGGCGTTCGCCTTTGCAAATTATACGCCTTCAGCTGCAGTCAAAACTAATAGTCTTAATTTATCATATTGTATCTCCTTACGCACTTCGCAAGAACTATTCAACCAATTTATCGGCTATTGAAAAGTTCAGAGCATAAGTCCACATGCATTACACTCAATTTCGCGTATCAAGGGAGCTTACGGTGAAATCATGGTCTGTTTATGCTAAATGCCAAAAAAAAAAGATTGAGCAGGCGTTTGTGTTGTTTCACTCTCTTCCCTTTGGTGCGTGTCTGTTCGCCTTCTATTACAATGGATACTCAAAACGCGCAAGAGTGAACAAGAACAACTTGGTTGTAATGATAATAATAACGTTTTCGGGATTTTACGTCCCAGAAACGTGTAGTAATCATGATGGACGTCATAGTGGAGCGTATATGACGTTATGATCAGCCTGGTACTCTATAACATAGACCTTAAGTTTGTGTTATAGAACAAGTACTCGGCCTACTCCGGCGTTTCAATTACATCGTAATATGAGTTCTGAGACTGAGATTACAACGGACAGCCTTCGGGTCAGCAGTCGAGTGCCTTAACTAATAGATCACCACGGCAACTGTCTGTTGAAAGCCTTATGGAAATATATCAAAAGTATAGTTGTCAGAGCGAAAGAATGTCGTCTCAATATATTATGTGCTGTCGAACTACGGTTGTAAGAGTGTCAATAATAAGGTGCCTAAACTGAGTACTCCGGCAAAGGATGCGATCTCTTGTTCATCCTCCATTTCATCTGGGGATGTTTGTGGGAAAGCACTCTAGAATATTACGAAATGAATCAGATATTTTCTACCCTATTGCAGGGCCTGATGAGAAAATGCATCCTGCCGAAATGGCGTAACTACGACGTAATTGTTGCCGATCAGTAGATCGGTGATCGAGATGGCTCAGTTTCATGCTGATGTTTTACGGCCGCGCTAGACCGAATACAAGGGACAGCATGAAGGCAGGACATGCGCGGTACTTCCCCTGCGGGTACAGCGCATGTACTCTTTTCAGGTTATCCTTCGCATTCTTTTTAGCTATACAGTAATACATAAACAGTTGTAAATGTAATCCCAAAGGCGCATATGTGTTATAGTTTTCCAAATAGTTCAGCCCATCGCTTGCGTTGGTAATTGTATATATTTCGTACCTACAATTGTTTTGCCTATTTCGTTTGTCGAAGGTATACGTCTTGGCAGCAATACTTGGAGCTGCCATTTTCTTGACATCAATACGTAGTTTTTTGTCTGTTTCTCGTTCAGTATACTTAGGTTTGAGATAACGGTGAAAATCGCGCGAGGTGCTTTCTGTTTACCCTATTTCGTCTCATCTGGAACACACAGGAAGGTCCTTTCTCAATACCACCGGACGTGCTCGACGAAACTAAGGGAATCAGCTATGGTTCTCTCATCAAATAAAACAAATAGGTTTTTGATATAACTGCGAATTGAAGGAGTCCTCTATCTTCTTCGAAAACTTATTTGATTTGATCAAGCAAGGGAAGCAGCTTTTTGTTAGTTGTGCTGGTCACTTCGCAAAAACACATATCTTGTTTACCACTGTAGCATAGCGCCGCGTTTCTCAATTTCAAAATGTTGCGACGGAATTCGGTCTACAACGAGCAACGCAGGGTAACTGAGACACCTCACCTCAGGCTAAACCCTACTTCTTCCGGGATTTTTTAAAAAAGTAGCGGGGCTGATGTTCATCACTTTCACTGGTCTTTCCCAGTGCAGCGAGTTTCGCGAATGAGCAAACGTACAATAAAATTTGTCTTCCTCACATAACTCTTCGATAGAAGCAAAAAGCATACACAAAAAAACAATACTGGGTCACCAAAGAAGCCCCCTCTTTTAATCTCAACCCTTGCATTCAAGGGCTGATCATAGCGATGATGCTGTTAAAATGCCGCAGAAATGTACTTGTACTCAAGGGCAAGGCTTGGGCATCAGGGAGCCTCAAAAGTGAGAGATGGCGCAGCGAGCAGCCAAACACGTAGCCCCCTTTCAAACGCTGCTAGTCGAACTGTGTATAACACACACGTATAAGTAATACGTGTGTGTTTGCTGACAGGGACATAAAATCACTGAAGAAGGCTGAAATAAAAAAAAGTTTTCGCGCACCAACCAAACTTTCTAATTGCGTACACACCTGGCCGATGATCAAAGAGATCCCGTTGCCCGGCTAATGAAAATGTTTACTCACTTTTGTTCATGAAGGTTCGGTTTCATTCATAAGTAGGCTTTGATACTCTCGAGTTTAGATTTACTCGGGTGCTAAAATAAACTTTTCATCGGCTTTAAACGGAGGTAATACCTGTAAAATCTACTGTTCAGCTTGCATTGCAGAAAGCCTTCCCCGGTGGATCAGACTGCATGCGTCTTACAGTACTTAGTTGCCGTCACTATGCACGTTTTTTCCGAAAGTATCTCTCAGAATACCTACAAAAATATTAGGAAACATCTCACACGTCGCTTGTAAAAGTCATTAACGAAAAAAAAGACGTGCAGTGTAAAATGTAAGTTTATAGTTTTTGGACAAACGTGAATAGTTTTTTAACTTATAAAAACTTGTGCTTTCACTCCTTATTCACATTCCTAGTCTAAATGATTGCACCAGTTTGCTCTATAACCACTAAAAGTACTAAAGCAATGCAAACCAATGTGTACAAAATAAATACAAAAATAAGTAAACTCATGCCTATTTTGCCATTGACTCAAGAATTTGTCTGAAGGGCTTTGCTAACGCAGAAACAAATTGAAATAAAAAAAGCACCTACGACTTCTCATGCTTTCACGTGGGAATTCCACCACCCCTCGTTCAGACAAATCGCCATTTGGCTTTCTTGCGCCAAACGGTTAGTTAGTCCCAGTACGTTTTCAAACTGCAGGCATAGGTGCTGATTCACGTACACAAAAGTGGTTCCTGGACAACCTATATGTTTCAGCTGTCGTTAAGCACAAAATTTTTTCTTTTATAGTACTCTATCGTGCTTACACCAGTGATTAAACTGCAGAACAATATTAGGTTAAGGTGTATCTTTAGCAGACACGCGATGGGAAATTTTTATGCCACCTCCCTTGATGAATTCACCGAAGGCTTACTCGATCCTCTGGACTGCCATGGTGAACTTATCACCCACCTCGACAGGAACGTTTTTCAATATATTATTTCCATTTTGCGAATACGAATCTATGACTGTAGTCCTTCTTTGGTTGTTGAAGACAAGCTCCTTCAGTTGACTGCAGTCAGCTTTGATAACATCATTCTGACTCATACTTTAACTGTTTTTTCAAAAGCTGTGAGCAGCAAGTTGAACTCTCTTAAAACTGCTTATTAGAAGGTCTTGACTAGTTTTTACGTCACCCATTTCCTTGCGCAGCACTTTTCCTCTCTCTCTAAACGTCAGTCTGCATCACGAAACTTGTGTTTCAACTCTTTAAAACGTTGTTATAATTCAGGCTTGCGCTACATCAAGAAACACCCCAGAAGCAGCAGCAGAGAGCAAACAAAACACTAAAAGGCGCTACAATAGTACTGACCTGTAAACGCAGTATTCAGTGGTTCAGAAGGCTGCGCACAAATCCGCTGTGTCTGCCAAGGTGTGTTGCTCCAAGCCAAGCAGCAGTAATGCAGTAACACGACAAAAGCATGACCGTGATGATCACAACCGTGCCCTGATAAGATGCGGAGTGATTTGTCGAAGCTATTAGCTAGGTATCGATCCAGTCGCTCCCGCGAAGACCACCATTTTTTTCTTGACACGAGGCAGTGCATCCGCGACATGCTCTGTAAAAGACATATTCGGTGGTGTAGTAGGCAGTGCACAGATCTGCTGTTGCGGCAAAAGTCCAATACGTCCTGTCATACAGGACGATTACGCTGCTATGTTTCTGAATCGAATGTCACGCGTTCTATCTCAGTGCCCGCAGCAGTCGCATACCGATAAATTACCAATTACAGACCTTAGTCCTTCCCAAAAATTGACCAGATGTTAACGTTGCTGAAGAGTTCTGTGCCGGATTGTCAGGGCAAACTACAGCCATCAGCAGCTCACCACTTTCGAGCAGTTGTCCGCCACCACGTGATTCCTGTATGGACTTCCCGTTCATCATTCAGGAGCTCAAAGCAGCACTCGCTTCTTGCAAACGTACCTCCGCACCAAGACCTGACGGAATCTCCTATAGAGCCCTGTGTCATCTGGGTGAGCGCGCTAGAATAGCTCTACTTCAGCTATATAATGATTGTTGGCTAGAGGGCACTGTCCCCTTAAGTTGGAAAACTAGTCATCTAGTACCATTACTAAAACCTGGCAAATCCCCATTGGAACTCTCCTCCTATCGCCCAATCGCATTGGCTAGTTGCGTGGGTAAAGTGATGGAGAGAATGATTCTCGGCCGACTCGAGTGGTACTTGGAGTATAATGAGATCTACCCAAATGCCATGGCTGGCTTTCGACGTGGTTGATCATCGATCGATAGCGTCATCGACCTAATCACGTACGTTGAACACGAGAAAGGCCATAAGCGTCTTTGCGCCTCTCTGTTCCTTGGCGTCAAAGGAGGCTATGATAACGTTACACATGAAGCCGTCTTTACCGCACTAGAAGAGATTGGAGTGGGTGGCCGAATGTTTAAGTGGATACGCAGTTATCTCCAAATGCGATCCTATTTTTTGAGCACAGAGACCGGGAACACGTCTATACATTTCAACTGTCGTGGCGTTCCTCAGGGTGGTGTATTGAGCCCCGTGCTATTCAATATAACACTAATGGCTCTCCACACGCACCTACCAAACAATATTTATCTATCAACATGCACTGATAACATCTGTATCTGGACATCTGCGGTAACTCGCCTGCAGTTACGAGCGAGAATACAGAGAGCTGCTACTGCAACTGCATTGTATCTACGCAATCGAGGCCTGGAAATTTCCTCCGGAAAGTGCGCTCTTCTGGCATTTACGCGCAAACCCATGTCGAATTACAGAGTGTCAATTAACGGTCAAAATATACCATATCGTCAATCTCACGAATTTCTGGGTGTCATAGTCGACAGAGACATATCATGGAGCCCTTCTGTGTCGTATTTGAAAAAGCGATTGACAGGCATATGCCATCTTTTCAAGTTTCTCGCTGGAAAGACTTGAGGAATGCAGCCTAATGCTATGTTACCACTGCACTGGGTGCTTTTACTTGGCTTTTTACGATACAGTCTGCCTGCATTATCAAACGCCAGTAAAACAAGTCGACGAATGATACAAAGGGTTCAGGCACAGGCGCTTCGAATATGTCTAGGTCTGCCTCAGAGTGCCTCAACAATGGTGACTATAGCTATAGCCAAAGACCACCTCGTGCAGACCCATATTGAAATTGAAGCTTTGTGGACACACATAAGGCATGTGGGCCGGACTCCCCATCACCACCCAGCCTCTCTACCATTGGATAGACATCATACTTCCTTTTGTCGAACAATAACTACACATGGTCACTCCCTACCAACTGGTTTTACGCCCACGGCGAGACCTTCAATTCCTCCATGGTGCCTCAAACAGCCAGTCATCAACCTGACAATACCAGGTATCCAGAAAAAACGAGATTTCTCAATACCAGCCCTCAAGCAGCTCGCCTTACTTCTGCTGTACGAGAAGTACCAAGACTGCACCTACGTCTACACCGACGGCTCCGTCCTGCCAAACAGCTCAACTGCGGCGGTCGTTATTCTAACGCACGCCACAACCATCAAATTTAGGACAGCTCATGCAACCACAACAACGGCAGCAGAGCTTGCAGCGCTTCGCGCTGCGCAGCGTTTCATTAACGAGCAAAGCACGCAACGCTGGACGATTTTCTGCGACTGCAAGGCGGCACTGCAGTCACTTCTGTCAAGTCTACGCCGTGGTCCACACGAGCAGCTGATATTTGAAACAGCAGAAATGCTGCACCATATAACAGAGAAAGGGCACCACGTTATATTTCAGTGGTTGCCAACCCACTGTGGAATTATCGGTAATGAACGAGCTGATCAAGCTGCCCGTTCAGCCTATACAGAAGACAACGACCAGTCAATACCTCTCTCAATGACGGACGCTGTGAGGAGGCTCCGCATGCTTGCTCGCCAACGCTCCGTGGCTCTTTGGAATGAACCTCTTTTTACGCATGCAAGATTATGATCTCTTGATCCAACGTTAAGCATGCAGCTTCCAACGAAAATTCGACGAGGCGACGCTACTGCTCTGTGCAGACTATGGTTGGGAGTCGCGTTTACCCGTGCGTACGCGTTCCGCATAGGTATGGCCGACACCGCCGACTGTGCACACTGCGGAGATGAAGAAACCATTGGACATATCCTGTGTGACTGTCCGAAATACAACCTGGAAAGACAACACCTTTCTAATAAACTAAACAGGTTAGATGACAAGCCCCTGTCAGAAGAAAGTATACTGCGCCATCGTCATGACTCATCGTCACAGAAGAAAGCCATGCAAGCGCTATTGGGCTTCTTACGAACTACTGGCCTGTCGGAACGCCTCTGAGTAGACTGATTTTGTGTGTGCGTGTGTGTCAGTGTTTTTCTCTTATTTATTTTTTAACTCTCCCTTTCTCTTTCAACCCCCTATTCCCCAACCTAAGTGTAGGGTAGCATACCGGATACTAGCATCTGGTTAACCTACCTGCCTTCCTTTTTTCTCGTTTCTCTCTCTCTCTCTCCAAATTACAGAGGCCCGTGTACTGTGCGTATCGAATGCACGTTTAGAAAAGCAGATAACCAAAATTTTTGAAGTCCTCTACTACGGCGTCTCCTATAATCAACTAATTGTTATGGAACGTAAAATACAAGATAATATTATTATTGAAAGGAAGCTTCGTTAACAGTCAACTTTTCTTTTATTCCCAAATTGAGCCCAAATACAGGAATATGGCTCCTTTGAATTTTGAGCTGTCATTTGAGAAAAGTGCAAAAATCTCATCTGCGTGACTGGTGTATGAACGATCTTGGTGGTTCTATGAAGTGGGCTACAAGGGTCACATTTAATATGTAATCTTGCTGAGAGTACAGTATATATAGTGCGACCTGCTAACTCCTACGCAAATTTTCCTTCATCATAACGCAAGCATGCGGTATTCAGAAACAGGCGAAGAGACTGAGACACGCTTGTTTCCGCACCAGACGTTCTCGCCATCTGTAAATGCTTGTCGATGCATGTACGTACTATGTGTACGCTGAATGCATTTGTTTACTACTGCTATCTCAAAACAGCACTGTGCCATTGATGAGACTATGGAACACATCTTATGTTACTGCCCGGCATACACAAACGAGAGGCTTCACCTGCGCAGAGTTTTAAATCAACTGGACAGAAGTGATTTTACTGTCGAGAAAGTATTGGGACCGTGGCACTGCCCATCCAATTTCCGAAAGGCAACGAAAGCGTTGTTGCATTTTCTGAGAGACACCGGCCTGTTTCATTGTTTGTGATGGTGAAATTGTTACGCATCGGCACAGTCAGTGACCTTTTATCTCCTCCTCTATAACTATACTTCCCCTCTCCCCTTCCGCAGTGCAGGGTAGCCTACAGGGGCTCAGCCCTGGTAAATCTCCCTGCCTTTCTCTTTGTGTTATCTCTCTCACTGTGAGTGCTGCGTAACGATGTTGCAACAAAAAAAGGAATGACCAAATAAAGAGGCGTGATTTGGTTTTGAATACACAGGTAAACAAGCTAAACTTTTATAAACAACAAATTAGTAGCAGTGGCTACTTTATGCAGGCATGTTGGCTTTGCTGGTGCTCCGTTGAACATTAGTTCCACCCCATTTTCCTCCACTACAAGGGCCGTGATTACTGCACTAAGCTCCAACATATTGGCCGTAAACGGAAGTATCAGGGAAATGCAGCGTTTGTGTGCTCAGAAGAATCTACAGCCTCTTAAGTTAAGAACGACTTTACTTGACGTAACTCTTAAGTAAGCAGATTTGCTCTGGGCGACTGTGGCGCGGTCTCTGAGGAGTGCGCGGAAAACTTTTCCTTCCCTTGTGGTTTGCTGTACGCGCGTACTTCAGCAATACTCCTGAGAATACGCAATATTCATCTGATATTTCTAGAAGGAAACAGCTTCGCCTAGCGAACTCACTAAAGAGCCACTCACATAAAACTGGTTAATGAGGGTGAATATGAGAGAAATAAGGCAAAGAGTGTAATTTATTTTGTTTTTTTTTTATTCTAAGTTTTTCTCAAGTTTCAATGAACTAAGAGTTTTCTTGGACCAGTTTTGAACAGCATGATTGATGTCCGTTATTTAATCCTCAAATAAACTCCCCAGTACCAGAGCTGGAATTCGTTCAAGGCACAACACATCTTTCTTTCACGTTCTTCAAGTTTCGAATCCGCATGCGAGCCCTTACTGAATATCACACCTTTCTCAAACTGCCTAGTTATCGGGTCACTGCTAGAACACACATCAAAGTGGTGCATATGAACCACTAAGAAGTTCTGTGGGTCAATGAGTAGAACACCAAAGGATGCGTAAAAAACAAACAGAAGATCGCTGGTAGCATTTAGATGCCTAATCAAACACGTGCCAAACTGAGTAATAGTTCTACCCATAGAGCTCGTAAGCGTCCTTAATGTAGGCTGCTTCACGCTTAGGAGCTTTTCGTCGACTTTACCAGAGTCAGTGCAGCCCTACGTTCAGGATAAATGGGATCTCCATCAACGTCTGTAAATAATGACTAGGCATCGCCAACCAAAACATGGCAGACGAAGAAGACTTACAGTTGGAAATTACTCTGTCAGAACACCAACATTGTGAAGGACGCTTTAGGCTAAACCGTTGGTCCTAAGTACCACGCAGTACGCATCCCAAACCCACTGGAGATACAGCCAGCGTTGCCGCCAAGTCCGGTTCCGCATTACGTCAACCTAAAAGCAGAAAGTGGAATCTTGATCTAGTCAGCTTTTTCACCCTAATTAAAGCCATCGATAGGAACGTAAGCACCGAAGAGTAATCTGTCTTATTTAAGACAGCTTTTCATGATTCTTGGCTAAGTTACCGTATTTTTTTTGGAAACAGCATAATCGTTGGCCTTAACATTTGGCAGATCCCGCGTACCTTGCGAATCTGTGGTATGCGATGCATGCGAATAGAAGGTGACTGTGTTGTAATTTTTTTATTGAGCGAAACCTAGCGAAATGATGCTAAAATATGTACGAATGTTGCACGCACAGACATTCGCATGTTTATTGATACGCACTGATGCCAACAGTAAGCTAGGTATTAGCAACACCAGAAGCGGTAAGCGGATATGTAGCGCTTGTGCCAACGAGGATGGTAATCTTGGACACTGCTAGACAAATAAGCTTCATTGGATGGCGCTTCACTACGATTGTCATTAACCTGACGTGACGGCTATATGATGGGACTACGTATGTACAGTTTATAAGCTCGAATAGTCAGCCCGGCTACCTAACGTAGCTGTATTAGCACAGTACATGAAAGAAAGGGACACGACACAGACGTAGCGATAGATAGGCGCTAATACGTCTACGTCTGTGTCGTGTCCCTTTCTTTTATGTAAAGCGCTAATACACGCTACGTTCAAGAATGACCAACTCGCCCAATCAGCAACCCTTCTGCTACCTAAAGTAATGTTTCGCGGACGTTGCGGTCTCCTTAAAGAGCAGTTCCGAGGCCCGGCAAGGCTCTGTGGTAGAACATTTGATTGGCGTGCCGAATGCTTGGGTTCCATTCCGGCTGGTGCCTTGAAGAGGTGTGCGAGGAACCATTGGTCAGCCACTATCTCGTAATAGTATCACGTACTTACGCCAAACATGCAAGAAGAATGTTCCATGGCAACAGGTGGCACTGACAGACGCTCCCGTGTTTATGATACATATATACCCCAAAATTAGAAAGGGGTATATGCGCCATGGTAGCTTGGTTGGTAGAGCATCGGACGCGTTATTCAAAGACAAGCATGTTCGATACCTGCCCATGGCAAGTTATATTTGCGTCCACTTTTCTTTCAATATACACTACAGTCGCTTTCAAACACATCCCCTATATTTTCTTTCTCATTATTGACTGATATTCCTGATTAACCACGTTTGTTCTTGCCATTCCTGGGTAGATATGAAAGGTCAATCACTCGTGGCACATACCGGCTCGCTGGCATGTGTTACTTCCTGAAGGAAAGTGTTGGACGACGTACGCGACGAGATTGTGACATTATTGACGTCATGACTAGCGAGTTTGCCCTCCAATACTGATTTTGGTTCACCCCAAGTTAAGGGAGCAAACACGAGAGCACCCAGACGTAGGCAGCTAGATAGATAGATAGATAGATAGATAGATAGATAGATAGATAGATAGATAGATAGATAGATAGATAGATAGATAGATAGATAGATAGATTGATAGATTGATAGATAGATAGATAGATAGATAGATAGACAGACGCCAAAAAGTGCTTGTATACACAAAGAAATGTTTCGAAATTTGAAAAAATACATATGCGAGGTTTCTGCGTTCACATGCCAAACACTCGTGTAGTCACCACCGCTGAATACCACAACACACAGGGTAACAGAGAATCCTTTTCCGTTGTCGATAAGCGGCAGATTCTAGCTCTGTGTTAATAGTGCTAGTTTACACCTCGAGAAATGTATTTTTTGCGCCACCAGTTGTAACAGGAAATTATCCTGTTAGGGTGGTCCCTGCTTATTCGGAAAGTAATATAACTCTGGTTCCGGCAAGAATATGTATTGTTCTAAGACTTCAAACTCTCGTTCATTCAGTCACATTTGGCCCAAAATCGGATGATTCAGATGATTTCGGAGCAATCCAGTCGTGAAGCGCTGCCAATAAGCGATGCAAGGGAGAGCAAACGACATTTGTGAGCAACGGACACGGCCCGGTCTCTGGGTTGCCGTCTACAATCGTACCACAATCGCACTCTTGGGGTCCAAAGCTTCGGTGGTTTTGCGTCAACTTGTTTCAATCTCGAGTTTAGAACGTTGGCATTTAAGAGCTCGTTTCGCGGAAACTTTGGTGTGCGTGTCGATGTCGGCACCATTAATTGTCCGTGAAAAAGCATCCTGTTTATCTTCACCGAGAAATCAAGGAGACGGAAATAACACAACTATTGATGCATGCCACCATTGAAGGACGAGCCGCTGTGGCTCATACTCGCTTTGGCTATGAAGAATATGAGAACATTTTGGTTGATCTGGTTTGGGTCAACTGCTGGTTGTCTGTCTTGTTTTGCTCACGACAATATAAATATTCTACTCGAGTGAGAACAAAACCCAAGGCCTCTGCATGACAAGAAGATGTTGCATCAAACAACCACGGCATTACTTTGAACTGGTTTGGAAGAACCCGTTCTGAAAGGATAAAAAAAAACCATACGAATGTGTTTTATATAGACAAAAAATAATTTGATGATGATTTTTGCTTTTATGTACCTATAAAACACCAATTTTAAAATATAAACGGCCACTATAGCAAGACGTCTGCTTCTTTTTTATTTTTGTGGCATCACCCCATTGTAGGCTTATTGAACTTTGGTTCCCGGTGGAGACTTCAACGACGCCGTGTCAAAAGGCAATTTTGGGGATTTGACATTGTCTGTTGCAAATTGCGCAAGAGCGCCAACTGAAAGTTCAGTTGCGTAGTGGCCACTAGAAATAATTCACCAATTCCCGAAGTGGCGAAGTACCCACTACGCAGATTCACACCTTACCGAAGAGAGATGAAAAGAGAGATAAGGAAAGGCTTTGTGAAAGACAGGGAAGTCAACCAGAAGGAAATTTCTGGTTTGCTACCCTGCACTGGGAAAGAATTATTGGATGGGAAGGTAAGGGGAGAAAAAAAGAGGGCGATGTGTTTAAAAATGCTGTTTTGATGATAGTCAGTATGGTGACAATTACGTATCAAGGCCGAGCTTTTTGTGAAAGGGGGGGGGGGATGGCGCAATTTTACCTTAGAACTCATTACGCAATTCACGGGTGCGACGCCTGGTGCAAATGTGCACACCTGCCTTGTTATATTACGTCTGTTAACAGAACTTATCATCAGCAAGATCGGCAAAGACCTACACCGTACTTGGGACTGTTTCTAAAAGAAAAAAAAACATATACTGGTGATTTTTCCGGTGAGAAGTCCGGTTAACCAATGTTTCGGGTGATAGTCATGTTATCAGTTACCACGTAGCAAGTATGCACAATCGCACCAGGAGTGACAACAAAAAGATATACATATAGGAAGGGAAGGCATGAAGGTCAACAGAATCGGAAACATCTAGATTGATATTTTACACCATGGTGAAGGGCAAAGTGAAAATCGAACATGAGTGAAGAGAAGAGGAGGCGCAGAACAACTGGGTTCAATACAAGCTGAAATTCTGCTTTTATTCTTTGAATGTTTGAAGATTCTTGGCTCAGGGACGATTCCACCAAAGCCGATAGATTTTTGGCGACACGGGCTCTTCAACACTATCTCGTTATAAATTTCTAGCCCAATACCAGCAAATGCTACAAAGGTTATCATTTCTTTCGCTAACATGGCTCGATCATAGCAAGCTCTGCGCACATAGCGAGTTTATTGAGCTATATTGTTGACTTAGCTAATGAATTATAATGTCAAATACAAGTGCGACGAGTAATCCTAAAGCTAAAGTGTGAGTTTTTAATTAAGTAGCCTAAATTACACACCGCACGCAACAATTGAGACGCCGGCGGCTGCCCGCATGAGAGCTTGCTTATGAATGGAAACAAAGACAAAATTTTGAGTGCAGTCTCGACGCTGTAGCTATGCCACCAGGGTGCTTAAGTACAGTGAAAGGCAGAGATGGCGCATTATCAGCTCATGCCAAGATCGGGCAAGTTCTCGACTACAGCGATGGTGAGGCCATCTTCTTTTATCTCGAGTACATTGCTAATCCAGCGAATGCGGTGAAGGGTGCGACGGCGTAGATAGTTCACAGACTCTTTATGAGGCCCTCCATAACACCCAGGTTCCTAGCGCAGTCCCTTTACGGCAGTGACAACCCAAACAAGGGAATATCTTAAAGCCCCAGCAGAGCAACTAAGCGGCACAGCAAAATAAAAGCTGCTGTCCTCATGGGTCTTTAAGAAGATGCTAGTAGAAAAAAAATGAAACAAAAAAATGCTTTGCTCGCAACTCGAAGGTTCTCTCGGGCGACCAACATTTGTCGCTGAAATGAAACACCGCTGTACAGCGCGAGAGTAACGAATAAGCCGCGGATTTTGCTCCACTGCAAGCGCTGGCACTGCCGTTCTGACCAGCAGTAGTTTTTCTGGCTCTGTTGTCTGCATACAGTTGAAATCCCGCGATTTGGTTTCCGTGCTCGCTTGGCTCTATAATCTCTGATGCTTTCTCGCTTTTTTTTTCTCAAATAGCGTGGTGAGTGCACCTAGCGACCAAGCCTCGCATGTGGCATATAGCCATTCTAGCCACGAGAACAGGCGCATTGGAATAAAACTTTGTTATCCTTGTCCTCAGAGATATAATGAATCAACCTGCCGAAGCCGCATCTTCTTGTCGAGTGTTTTTATGCATTCTTCTCTCTTCAGCGTACCCCGCCCCCACACAATTTTCTGCTAGTTTCTGTTGCAAACTGCTGTTGCAACATGTTGTAAACTGCTTCCCTTTCACGCCTGCCACGTTTCTCGTTGCTACAGTTTCATCTCGTAGAGTACGAGTTCACTTTTATCCCGTGGTGGCCAACAACAAGCTAGTCTGTGATGGACGTCAATGTGGGGTGGTTTTTCGTGTTTCCAGTGTTAGGTGTGAAAAAACACGGGCTCGCAATGCACGAGAGGGCCTTTGGTATGTTTTCTCAAGCACTGCTTTCCTTTTCTTTTTATATGACTACCTTTGTTACTCTCGAAAACGTATTAGCCAGTAACGAACACGATCGACAAAAATAATGGCTGCACTCGTCATTCATGTGTTATTGTATTGGTCAATTATTTATACTGAGTGCCGATCTCATATGCTTTTAAGTTGAAAACCATTGCAGTCAATAGCGTGAGAATCTTTATACTACACCAAGGCTGCCCAGCCAGTATTATTTATTATAAAGCATAAGGTGAATACAATGTTTCGCTGCACGGTCAATATTCTAGTTTCCATAACTAATTCCATAACTAAATCGATATTTTAGTTTTATGAACCATCCTATTATTTGCTGGTGTTATCGTTAATCGTTGAGGCCAATTTGACCATGGCCATATTGTGGAAACTCGTATTGAGAGTGACTGTACAGTTTCGGCTATAACAGAAGTACCCTCTACGAAATAATTTATCATGATGGCATTTAGCGAGTTATACACTACGCGCCTGTAAGTATATAGGAGTACCATAAACAGCAAACGTTTGCGGGACGTTGGATTCAAGACAAATGAGAATTTTCGCTATATTTGCGTAATTTTTTCAATCAAGCTGGTGGCTGTGTAGGTCGGAATGCCAAGTGTAGTAATAAATATTTATTTATAAATTACATTCCCATACAAAGCGGATATTCAGATTTATCGTACAGTTCGCGTCCCGAAAACTTTTGCTGTTGGTAGTACCTACGTAGCTGCACACCTTTTGATGTCATGGCTGATGATGACGATGAATTATTACTGAGACACCTGTAATGACTGGAAAAAATATTTAAATATAAGGGTTCGTTTTCTTCGTTGGACGCAATGTTAAGGAAAACTAACGAATAATATACGCAGGGAAAGTATAGTGGATGGTATTTAAAGTAACTATAATGTAAGTGAGAAGAAAGAAAAGTGGACGAAAAGTTAACTTGTCCCGGACAGGATCAGAACCAGCGACCTTCCAAGAACGTGTCCGCTGCTCTACCACTGAGCTACGGTGGCGCTGTCTCTCTATGTGATCATAATAATGATAAGAAGAGAAAAGTGCCATCCGTATTTGTCTATCCTTAAGATGATGCCTCAACAGGGTGGCACAGAGATGGAGCTGGGGGAATAAAATATATAGAAAGGAAATGGTATGAGCAATAAAAAGGTAAATAGGACGCGTTCGCTCGGCCTCCCTCAGCACGCACTCGAACCATCGCAACGCGCAGCTGACCGGGAAGGCCACCGAGGAAACCAAGGCATGAGAAATCTGCATGTTTTAACACAGGTAAAAGGGACAAGGTCAAGGCCCACAAAACTCACGTAATAAGTCCGGCTGGCCTCCGTGGTAGCGCTGCTTCAGAGAGCTGATCCGAAGGTGCCATGGCGAGCAGGACTGCAGCAGAAAATTGTCTCAGAGGAGTGTCGGCTGGGAGGAATGTGCGCACCGCATGAACATCTGCAAAGAGTGTGCCTATTTTCGTGTTCTTCGAGACGACAGCAGAGGCTGGCGGAGTCGAGAAAGACGGTGATGTCGTGTTCGAGCTCGCGGAGACGACGGGTGCACTTCATGTAGCGAACTGGGCGGCCTCTGAGGTGGATTTGCCGGCACCGCGGCGACATCATCCTGGAACGAGTGGCACAAAAGTAACACTATAAGGTTTCTAAACCGATATTTCAACTGTCAACGTCGACTTCATTGTTGCTTTTAGTGTCCCTTTAAAGAACCGCAGGTGGTCGAAATTTTCAGAGTCGTTCACTGCGGCGTCTCTCAATTATTTGGTGGTTTTGGGACGGTAAATCACACGTACCGATCAATATTGTCATTCGGTAGAGAAGTGAGGTACCAGTTACTCATCTATAAGGCATTATGGTAAGCTTATTTATGCTGTGGCTCAGGGCGATAAAGAGTTATATAGCAGAGATATTTGTGCTGGGTTGGAAGTTGCAAGTGACCCACTCGTTAAGCAATTATTTTTATAGAACACGTTATTATTTCACTTTTCCACCACGTGTCGTCTATGATGGCATTATTACTGGTCCAGTGCAGCAAATTCAAGAAACCAAAAAAGTTGTGCAATTTCTGGTAGATATTTATGTACTACCCTAAATGTAACATGTCTAGATGTATGATTACTAGCCAAAACTGTTTCAAGGAATTCCACGTCAAGTAGTACCTCGTGTGCTCATGTTGCTCATGTCAAATAATTCATTACTCACTTATAAATACCCGTAATTGTTTTTTGACAACGTAGTTAGAATATGTTTACCTTTCTTGATTGATTGATATGTGGGTTCTCCCGTCTCAAAACCACGATTTAATTATGAGAAACGCCAAAGTGAAGTGATCAGGAAATTTCGACCACCTGAGTTTTTTAATGTGATCCCAAAGCTGAGAACACGGGCCAACAGCTTTTTCGCCTCCATCAAAAATTTTTGCCATTCTTGATGCATCCCAAAGTTTTCTTGTTGCTGTGCATTGAATCAAGATTTACAGTTCTTAAGGAGATTTCTCGCACGATGTGGAGCTTGTATAGCGCATTTTTCAAAATAACATTGATGCACCTACTTTATCGGTGGTAGTGGAATACGCGACCGCCACTCAGAACGCCTGTGATAAATCCTTTACGAACTAGAAGTTTTTTTTTTTCGTGTGACAAGCGGCGGTGGTTTACAACTGCGTTATGAAAATCGGCTGTTACAGTGTGCTAGTAGTAGCCTACGCTGTAAAAAGTTAATCACCATGGAACTTAGACAGCAGGGGGAATGTTAATAGGCTATATGCGCCTGCGAGAACCTAAAGGTTCTGTCCTGTGGGTGGCGAAAGGGGACAATCGAGACGCACGCGGTACGCTTTACAGGATGGCACGCTGGCCCGTTATACACGCAATGCCTCTCAGCCTGGCTTGTTGGATAGGTCAGTTGTATGGTGTCATGTCTTGGAACAGAATCGATAGGCTCTCCTTGACATCCTACATCTTCTGGTGAGTGTCGTTGCCTGCTTTCACCAGGAACTATGTGTGGTTGATTACGACGCTCCCAAACAACGTCCAGCGTAAGAACTACCAGTGCTGCTCCTGGGACGATATATGGTAGCAATGCCATTTTTGATGCTAATGCAATTTTGTGGTTTGAAATCTGATCAAAGAGTTAGTGAGGCGATGGTCCAACTTTGGCATCAATGAGATGAGGAATTCATTAGTAATAAGTGAAGTTGATACAATAGAATTGTGCAAAAGGCGTTTCTACAAGGTGTATATACCAAACCCTGAATATGTTCTGTATGCTATCTGAACTAATTACTTCACAACTATTTTAGCAACATTTTCCAGTATCACTGGGCCTAAATGTCGATCTCAAGTCTCTTTGTTGTAGTTCTTTTGTGACGTGAATCCGCGGTTCATCTCAATACTTTCGCGTTGAATAAAGAGAGAGCGCGCATACTCTTGGTGTTTTACAGATGCGCAAAAACAAACGCGGAGCGCACGCGCACGGTCAGAGAGTCGGAAAAAGAGCAAACTACTCGTTAATAAAACATTTGTGTAATAGTAAGTAGCTACACTCTATAGAGAAGTATTTGCTTTGGCCTTATGCTCTCACTGCTATCGCTGAAATGACTAAAGCTTCGAGGTTACTTCCCTGCATCAGAGCCGAATGTTGTGTAAACGATATTAAACTGGCAAGTTTTAGCAATGGAACCAACGGCAGCAATATTTAGCGATAATAAGTACCTCGTTGTTTTTGTGTCCCTGTTGTTTTCATTTGATGTACAGTTCAACGAATTAGAAGAGCGTTATAGGCTGCGTGTTGGAGGTGCAAGTCTGGCACTTGCATCAAATACAGCCAGACGGTCTTGCCAAAAGTGCTTGCTTGCGTGTAAAATACAGATCCTCAATCAAATATGTGTAAATGACTATTTACGTTGTGGTGGTACACCGTGGTGATATAGTGCTTACGGTGATCGGTTGCTGACCTGAAAGTAGCGGGCTCAATCAGAGCCGCGGTGGCCGTATTCCTACGGAGGTGATATTTCATAGAAAGTCGTGTAATGTGCGATGCCAAAGCAAGTGAAACAGCAGATATCGGAATCTTCGAGAGCACTGCCCAATGGCGTGGGTTATAGTGATATATCGTGCTCAAGCACCTAGAAATATACAAATACTTTTTTATGTCGTATTTACCCGACAAAGCATTTTCTGGCCTAATAATCTTTACAATGAGAACGGTTCAGATAGTGTCCTTACTTGTAGTAACTACGTGGGCTAAAACTGTGAGTTATTGAAATATTTTGATATTCCCACATAGTCTTTAGATAGAGCTTAGTCATATAAGTAGAGACCCGAACATTTACAATGAAATGAGAAGTAATCCGTAAATTTCACAAGCACAACACGAAAAAAAACACTTATTCTTTTTTGCATGCGTTTGGCGCTTTGAAAACTATTTTTTATCCCAGCCCCAAAATAAAGAAAAAGACAGCGAACAAAGGATGATGAGCGGTGATAGGTTGGAACTTCTCTTGAACGAAATCGTGATGCCTTATCTATTCTCTGCAAACGAAGCCAGCAAGCCACAATGAACGTCCTCTGAATTTTGAAACCAGAACCATTTCTTCCGCGCGTCTTCTTCGACGCAAGCCATATCACTGCGACTCCCAAGGTGCAGCGTGTTCAAGGAAGTTGATCTTCCTGTCAACAGGCGCACACGCGCTCAGAGATGTAGCAGGCGCCTCTCCAACTGCCAAGCGTAAGCCTAATAGACGACTCTTCTTGGCTTTTGGGATTCTCGCACGCCAAAGCTGTCTACAAACATCTGTCTTTCGAAGCCACATTGGTACCTCAGAGGAGCGCGCTACGGCTCAAGGCATACTGCTATCAGCCCAAACGCGGGTCTACCAAGGAGCGTAGGGAGGACGGGAGGGAGCGTGCTGGGCTCGAATGAAACACAGAACAAGTGGATACCTTTTATTCCTAGCGTTCCCCGACTGATTTCAGAGGCCTTGTGAGTTCATCACGAATAAAAGGGAGGTTTAACGTGGACAATTTTTTTCTTTGGTTATCCCCTGATTGACATACTTATTCACTTCGCTATTGTCAGATGTATACATATTCCAAAGCATTTACTTATATTTAAATCTCAGTCATTCGGTGCCCTGTCTGCAATCACAATACACATACACACACACGGTACAAAAGCCAATTTGTAAATCACGCCTAAAGAAAGGTACTGTGAATCCTCCGAATACTTGTTCAAAGACAAAAGTAAAAAAAGAAAAGCAAGCACCACTATTGATTTGACTGTATCAACAGGCGTCAATTGTCAAGCAGCTGTAATGACCCTCCATGCAGGAAAATTTGCCTCCTCTTGCGAATCAGGGAAAAGATGGCGTGCCAATGTCAATATTACTCTTTGTTTAGTAATGTGGAGTCTTTCGAAACCATGCGCTAATCTTTTTCCAGTATGCTGCAAGCGAGACCCGGAAACTAAGGTCATGCGTGGTTGATGAAAGACATCTTTTGTTTGTTATTGTTCGCAAATTCTGCAGAGTTTAGCTTCGATGAAACAAAGAGGTTTCCTTGCTAGTGAAGTTTGTCGCATCGCAACTGCTTCCCTGACATGGTTGTCCACACAGTGAAACGACTTTCGCGTTGGCACCGTGTGCGCCCCACAACGGGTGTTTTTGCGTTATCGCTTCCTCGTTGACCATTGCTGACAGAACCATGCACAGGGTGACAACCTCGAGCACTATTTTCGGTTGATTACTTTGCGGGTCCCCCGCAAGTAGGAGTATCAAGAGCAACACTACTCTTTAATGTGCGTCTCCGGTTCTATTTTTATGTTGCCTACGCAACAGATATAGGACGCCGATGTCGCGTGGTTGCAGAAGAGGGGCCGTAGTTTATCTACCGCTTACTGACCGCTGGCAGTCGATGCATTGGCGTCCACATTCCGCGTAGTACCGCATGTATGGTACCATTTAGGGGCGAAGCTTTTTATAGCGGCACCCGTTTGTCCCTCGTAGTCGTAGTGTGTAATAATTGTTACATTTCGACCTCCAAGGTGGTGCTGGTGGGAGATTTTTTCTGTGCGTTGTTGATTAATAAAAAATAGTGCTCAATGTACATGCCAATGGCTGCTAATAGGAAATAAAAGCCAGGATCATTTGGCTTTTAGTTAACGCGCACGCGGCGATCCCTATTAGCAGCTATTGGCATGTACATTGAGCACTATCTGACAAAAAAGGGTTGCTACGTTATACTCGCTGAATGTAACCTCCTTGGTTTTAGAAAGGTTTAGCGAGCGTTGGCCCGCAGTGCCATGAATACAGTGAACTATTATATACCATGAACTCGAGGTGGTTAAAGGTGGGAAGTAGACCCGAAGCGCAAGCCGTAAGAAAGTGTGCGTATGCCACCTCTCGTTTAGTCCTTGAAATGTCCGCTGCATGGCGGTGGTTCTATATGGGGAATATATGATGAAAAGATGCGAGATGGTGGTACTTGGAGTGTTGAATAGATGGACGAATGGACACACAGACAGATGCATGGATGGACGCATGAATGGACGCAGGAGCGGATGCATGGACGAACGCAGGGACGGAACGCACGAACAGACGCACACACGGACGGGCGGATGGACGCACGGACATTCACACAGACGGACGCATGAACGGACGAATGCTTCGCCCCACCCTTATCATTCACTCCGTGGATATGCTACCAATTTTTTTTTTTGGCTCCGGTATTCAAAACGATAGCACAAAAGCGCACGTTTCACGGAAATTCCGGCGTCGGTATCGTGGGTTTAGAGCGAAAAAACCGCCTTGGCTCTGAACGGATTGACCATGGGGACACTCAAATAAATAATGTTTACCTCAAGTGAGAATCGAAACTAAACTGTGCGCGTGGGAGGCAGCTTTTCAACCAAGCCAAGTTATAGTTCAAGGCACTTCGACAAAATAAAAAACGTTAGTGTCATGCAGTTGAAGGAGATTTTAACGCAATAAATGTTGCGTGGTAGAAGGATTGAATTGTGCCAGGAGTCAGAGCATGCGAACTGCATAAGAAGTGGGTGTTTTAAATGTTCGCGCTTATTTATTTATTCAATATTTGCTGCAACAACATGAAAAAAGGGAGACGTTGAGGAAGTTCGCTTGTAGCCCGACGAACGCGTTGTAGGCCCTTCGTTGATTCGGAAAAAAAAAAGAATTGGGTGTATTGTGTATTAAAAAACGGCGCTTGCAGTACACCTTCTACAATATATTAAAACGGGCGATGTTACGCGCGCACTCGTTAATTTCTTTACGGCATGGTTGAGGCATGCACCAAGAGCAGAAGCGATGCTAGCAGTTGAGTAGGCGATACCCATGATGCCTATTTTCACTGTCACGTTCTGCTCTTCAAGGTGAAGCTGAAGTGCCCTTCATGCGTTGTTTTTGCAAATAGAAAAAAAAAATGTGGTAGAAAATGATTGAGCACAAGGAAAAAAAACAACGAATGACATTTAGTTTACTAACCACTACACGCTCACTTGAGCGATTATTCATTAAAGTGAATTATAGCTTTAGTATTATTGAAAATCAGTAATGATGCACCAACGAAAATAGAGAGGTGAACTGAAGGCTTTAGTCACCGCAAGTAAACACAAGAATATTTCCTTTTTTCAGATTGATTGATGTACTTGCCTAGCAGATGAAAAAATAAAACTGTGTTGTGCTTTCAGTAAAACCATTTGAAAACTATAAACACCATATATCTATGTCCACCTTTTTGATAGAGTTGATTTCAGCGTAAGTATGGCCTCGTTTTTTAAACTAAGCAACACGTCTGCAGCTTTCTCGGTCATGATGCCACGTGTAGAGAGGCCTGCAATGTTACGAAAGCAGAAGTTTGTCAGAAGTTTTCCATCTTTATACCCTTGAACAAGTATGAACTGCATCTCTAAGAGCCAGCAGTTCTTCCGCCATTATCGGTGAAGTGACAGAATTACTAGCGTATTGGCGCGGTGCTGAGAACACACATGAAATGTAGTGACAGTACACGCGTTTCTTCAAACTTTTAAGATGAACTTGATGTGTAAAAAAAAAAACCAGTGATAAACGTGATCCCTGTGGATAACCGTAGCTGCGTTCCCGAAGCAACAACATGTATCTTAGTTGGCCCGGAATATTATGCAGACTCCGCACTTCTGGCCTTGAAAACAACAAGAACAGTAAAATAAAAGCAGCCATGCATTCCTCTGTCAGAACGGCATTTGTGTGTCGTATAGCAACAGACAAGAGCTCCACTAACGAGCGCACAGCACGCGATAAACCGAAAGAAACCGAATAATAAATAAAAACAGGAGTGCGCTTATCCCAAAGATTCAGTAGAACGAGGTGCATAAATAAGCATGCCCGATACTCTGTGAAGGTGTGCGCGATCAGCCGCAGCCAAACGCGGCAAGGCGGAAGTACGAAACGCGAGGTTAAACGGCACTTCCTCCCAAATGGGCATACTGGCGGGAAACGCTCGGTCCCGCTACCTGCGCGCCAGACAGCATACTCTAGCAACACGGCTCTTACAAAACGGGAACGTAACAGCTGAAAGAAAGAGAAAGAGAGAAAAGCCACACGACAAAAGATGCGCAACATGAAGGAGGAAGTCTTCGCGCTTTCCGCTCGGCTGTTCTTCACCGTTGCTGGAGATGAAGCCTCGGCTATGACGGGAGCGAAAAACTTTCTCGGTCGATGTGAAGAACAAGCGCTGACGCGTTCGAGTGGACACGATTGCACCGCTCTGGGATTTCATGCCCTGTTTCCCGTGTGATGCAATTTGTTTTTTTTTCCCTCGGGGATGAGCTGGAACACCATCGGCGCTGTGTCGAATCGAAGTGCATGCTTTACCGGGTGTTCCTTTCTTGAGGGCACTGCCCTTGTTAGAAAAAAACAAAAAAAACAAAAAAAACGTTCACGATGGATTGATTAGGAATGCGGAGGTTTAGATCACATTTGTGTTTCTAGCTGGGAGAATGATCATAAAGCTTTGAACAATATTTTAATGAGAGAGAACAATTTCTTCTTGTGTGGCCTCATTAATTCTCTAGAGAAAAAAAACTAGGCCGCTGTGAGAAAGGCGAATGTTGCAATCACAGCTTTTGTTTTGGCTGTAGTGGTGGTGGAAACATCGTTAAGTTGTGCTGAAAAGGCTCGCCGCTCTTCAGATATCCACGTCCACTTCTGTCACCGTGGATGCAGTTTTTTTTTTGTTTCTGTGCTTTAATGAGCCGAAGTTTAGTGGCAATTGTGTTTCGCGGAAAGTATTTCTTGGTTGTCCAGCATAGCTAATTTTGTATATTTCAAGCTAAGATGCAATCATTGTATACGTTTGTGTATAATTGTGCCGACATTGCGACTATATGATTAAATCTACCAGAACAAATCCCGAAGCAATTTTTTTTCATTGTCGATTGTTTTTGCATTGTATAATTAGGTTTCGGCGCTACTCACATCTGAATGTCAGATCAGAGCGCTAATATTATCATTATTATCGAGAATCGCCTCGCGTAGCTTCCCTCTTGTAAAACTCAACCTTCTTGATGACTTCCTGCTTAGCTGTTCCGCGGAAATAGGCAAGAAATTACATGTACTGATTAAACAGTTTTCTATTACTTTCATGCCTACTATGCTTAGCTCAGCATGAGCAGCATACTTGAAGGCCTCACAATTTTTTTTCTTAACGGCAATGCCCCATCAAGCTGTACTACTTGGAGGGTGCTTGTTAGGTTGCAAAAAAGTATCATTACAGGTGGTGTCTTCAAAAGCTTGCTAGCTTGCTTCCATTCATCCATCCGTCCGGTCATGCCTCCATCTATCTGGGTAATATTTCATTAACCATTACTCATCGTTACGTGTCATAACTACGATGTGGCTATGAGGCAAGAGACTCAATGTAATTCTAAGCACGTGGGATCTTTTAACATCCACCTAAATCTAGGTGCGCGAACGTTCTAGCATTTCAACCACATAGTTGGTGCCGGGAGTCGCACCTGCCTAACAGAGCTTAGCTGCGCGACACTATACATGATATGCTAAGACGACTGTGCTAGCTTTTGCGGGGTTGTGTACCATTAGATAGCTAAGTGTATTCCTGCAATGAGGACAATGCTTACGTGAAGCAAAAGATTGAAATTTTCATACTAGTAAAACTCACTACGTATCGAAGTATCTTGGGTATATCGATAACAATATTTTATAATAATGGCAAATTATCTTGTTCTGTAATAGCTGTACTAAAATGTGATGAGGACGAAGATTTTGAAGGACGCGGTGATGTGATTATGGCACAGTACGAACAAAGAACAAAATGAAGAGAGTCAAGATATAGAACGCTGAGCTCTGACAGGAACAAGAAGAAATTCTATAACGGCAAAAGAAATTAAAAACATTGCGGCGGTATCTTTATGATAGAGTTTTATGTGAAGACACTAGAGAGAACTCTGGCGCAGAGGTTCATTGGAGCTGCAACGCACGACGCTGCAGCGAGCATGACAATGACAGGGAGGACACAAGTTTTGTCTAATCTTCGTAATTTCGGGTCTGTTTGGTTCCTTCTCGCCTGAATACCTTTTGCCACAAAATGAAGTTCAGCGATGGTTTCACAGCTATGCTTCACCACCTTGAACTTATTAGGCTCAACCACTCAAATTGGATAACCAAATTCTCACTGTCCGACCCCTTGTTCCAAACAAAACCGAAAAATAGCAATAAACCAAGTCACAAGTGAGTTCAAATCCTCAAGCACTAACACTAGATAAACTTGTGTACTATCCACCAGTGCAATAGTGGCTGAACGATCGCAGCGCCAGAGTTTCCTCTAGTTATTTCAGGGAATTAATGCGTATGATGGTAAAATTAGGACAACAAAAACAAAAGAATGTGTGGTGATGACCATGCACTTCCGCATTTTTTTGGTCCTTAAAATGTTCAGAGGGCCGATACTGCGCCTACCATTCTGGTGAATATCGTCTAGACGCCACAAAACTGTAAGTGTATGTTTGAGCATATCTACTGAGTCATCCCCAGGAAACTGTCGATACCAGAGCGAAATAATGTAATAAAGTGGCCGAAAACATGTGTTTAGAAAAAATGTTTAGTGATTTTGAGTACTCAGTGTGTTTAGAAAAAGTTGTTAACGATTTAGATTACTTGGTACTCTACTATGGGAGAGCACTGAGCCGCGCATAACGTATACATCTGCGAGAGCCATGAGTAGTCAAAAAGGTGCTTAAAATGACTCTCTTCATTCATTATAGTGTCAAGGGGGCAGAGTAGGCAGAGGGTAGAAATATATTTACAAATTTTACACGGAGTGCACAGTGCCTTTGAACCAAGATGGCGGAGTGGTAACGACAACACGAGCTTTTGTTGAATCGTCATCTTCGTCGCCTTTATTGTCCATTCCTTGATATAATGATGGTTTGTATCATATAGCCGCCGACGATAAAAGCGCCGTCTCGGCGCTCAAGAAAGTGCATGATCCTGCAAAGAGAAGTGCGGCTTAAGGCGGGAGAGGTGTACAATATCAGTAGACGGCCGAGACGATGAGGATAGAGTTTCCAAGGGGGCGATCTCATAGGTGATCTTGGTCAGTTGGCGCAGGACTTTGTAAGGCCCGTTGTAGAGAGCGAAGAACTTGGAGGACATACCAACGTGACGGGAGGGAGTCCACAGCAAAGCCAATGATCCTGGGGAGTAAGAGACAGCTCTTTGGCGACTGTCGTAGCGATTTTTTTGTGAGCTGCGAGGCAGAAAGGTAATCCCGGGCAAACTGGCAGGCCGCTCGAGCCCGTGTTGTTGCATCGCGAATATACTCAGTAAAAGTGTTAGTATGCCACGGCAGAAGAGTGTCAAAAGACAAAGTGGGGTGACGGCCGTACAATAAATAGAAGGGAGAAAATCCAGTGGTGTCGTGGCGTGATGAGTAGTAGGCAAACATCACGTAAGGCAAAGAGGCATCCCAATCACGATGATCTGCGGAGTCATACATGGATAGCATTGTCGTCAGTGTGCGGTTGGGGCGCTCAGTGAGTCCATTTGTTTGCGGGTGGTAAGAAGTGGTGAGTTTATGATCTATAGCGATTTTTTTGTGAGAGCTGCGAGGCAGAAAGGTAATCCCGGGCAAACTGGCAGGCCGCTCGAGCCCGTGTTGTTGCATCGCGAATGTACTCAGTAAAAGTGTTAGTATGCCACGGCAGAAGAGTGTCAAAAGACAAAGTGGGGTGACGGCCGTACAATAAATAGAAGGGAGAAAATCCAGTGGTGTCGTGGCGTGATGAGTTGTAGGCAAACGTCACGTAAGGCAAAGTGGCATCCCAATCACGATGATCTGCGGAGTCATACATGGATAGCATTGTCGTCAGTGTGCGGTTGGGGTGCTCAGTGAGTCCATTTGTTTGCGGGTGGTAAGAAGTGGTGAGTTTATGACGTGTGGAACACGAGCGAAGAATGTCGTCCGCGACCTTGAAGAGAAATGAACGACCCCGGTCGGTCAGCAGTCGACGCGGCACTTCATGGTGGAGAATAACGTCGTGAAAGAAGATAGTCCGCGACTTCAGTAGCACAGCTTGTTGGTAGCGCTCGCGTGATGGAAAACCGTGTCGCGTAGTCTGTAGCCACCACTACCCACTCATTCCCACTCAGAGATTTTGGAAATGGTCCAATGAGATCGAGGACGATGCGGTAGAATCGGTCTGCTGCAATGTTGATAGGCTGAAGTGGGCCAGGTGTTGCCTATGAAGAATGCTTGCGGTGCTGGCAGGAGTCACAAGATGCAACGTATCGGTGCCCAGAGTGGTAAAGGCCGGGCCAGAAGAATCGGCACCGTACACGGTGATAGGTGCGGGCTGCTCCGAGATGTCCAGCAGTTGGGGCATTATGAAGTTGTTCGACGTTAAGTATCGCTTGTATCTATATTAAATATAGTCCATTTCAGATAAAGCCAGTAAGAAAGTTTGTTGAAAAACAACTGTGTACCATTCATAACAAACCATCCACCCTTGATTGGACGACAGGGGGGTTTCTATAAAAGGGCTTGTCTTCAGTTCTGTGAAACACCATTCAAGTATTGTTAGTCGTGTACACAGAAATACAACTTTGCGCCTCTGCCTAATATTGTATTAAGGATGGCGAAAGAAAGTGCAGCAATACGTTACCAGAAAAAAAGTCTCTTTTTTTCTCTGGGTTAAGATACTGTAGGCCCGTCGTTATTATCTGAGTCTTATCACTTGTTATAGTAGGTGGCGCCATTTTTTCGCAGCCTTCACGTCCAATGGACGTCGTCAAATGTGTGTTAACAGATGCGATATCTTTTTTTATTCGGATACGATGGATGTATATGGGCTCACTTGGTTGGTAAATGACATTGGTAAACAGACAACAGAGCGGGAAGAAAACACCGAGTAGAACGAAGATTGAAAAATGTGTTTTCTTTGTTCGTCTTATTTATAAAACGCGCTGGTGCTGAGTTAAAGCCTTCTCGTTCAAAATATGCCTAATGTAGTTCGTGTTGACGGATGTGGAGGAACTCTGATAACCTTGTCTGCGCTGGCTCATATTAGGTTGACAGGAAAAACAATATCACGGGTAAGACTGCATAAGAAATCATTAAAATACACGCCTGAGTACATATCTACCAAACATGCAGTCACTGAGCCTCAACAGAAACGAGATGCCGTGATATTTCCATGATATATTCCTTCGATGGGACAGACATAGGGGACATACTAAGAACACGATATAAAGCTTGTACAGTTCATGCCATTTAGGCTGCCTGCGTTATCACTGCTGTAATTATAAGAAATGTACGTGACTTCAGATTAGTTCATTACATTTGGTGGAAGTGAATCAGTAATAGTAAAAAATGCCGTGTAGAATAGCAATCATGCTAATAGTTGGAACTTATAAGGTGCCTCGTAAGCCAGTCGAAACTTATCATAATGAAATGCCTCATTACCTAAGCTTTTTCAGTGCCATGGCACAAAAAAACGGAAAGCGAAAATTCCAAATCTTGGGCAATGGAAGTCGTTTGTGTGGCAAGACCAAATGTTATAATCAGAAAACTTAGCTATTTTTATATCAGACCCTTCGTAGCATGCTCGAAAGAACTGAGTGCTTTACAGTGTATTACCCTCTGCAGCAACCAATTCTAGGCTGCGTCGCTGCGTAATTCGCTTGAGAGAGAAAGGGACGAAAGTTTTCGCAACGCCGAGACAGCTTTAATTATACCAGTCCACGTTAACGCAGGTATACGAACAACTCTTCTGACAGCAAGCGAGTCACCGGGAATTATAATTGCACCGGCATGTAGCTACGGCAGTCGCTAGGTCGTCACCTGAGAAGTTTTTTAAGATGGCAGGTCAACCGAACAGAGCTCGAGCTCCACGTTAATTTCGCTTATGAAGAACTGCACTTTTTACCTAGTGCCACGAAGTTGTCACTGGCTATAGTGTTTTTGGACGAAGAGCCACTGTTTTAGTCTGTACTAGAAGAAATAATAAAGTTGAAGATGAATTACGTATGATAGGGCTAGCACGACAAAGGTACGCGCAGCCCGGTATTGAAACTTGCTGACGTATTCATTTCCATTTCTGTAGCTTTGACCGACAGCATATTGGTTCAAATTGTCTGGGTGGCATAGGCGAATAAAGAAGGAAAATATTGGCAGATCCCACGTATAGTGGGAATCGATGATATGCGAAGCACGATTGAGAAATGTTGATAATCCTTAAAATCAGCAAATTGTTACGAAGTGGAGGTGAATGATGTCGTACAAGACTTACGTGTCTTGATTATCATGTTTGGATGTCTCGTTTACCTTCGTCATCTATTCAAGTAACGCGATATGAAATTTAGTATATGTGGAGCTAGTGAAACGATCGCGAGCGCATCATGAAGGGCCCAATATGCTCTAATGCAGAGTTGATGCGCACGTACGCTGGGCACAGCGACGCTAAGTTTGCAAAACACTAGCACTGTATAGTTGACGCTAGACGTGACCGGGGTGACCCGACGGCAACCGGCGCGAAATGCGACATCCGGCATTTCGCGCCGATGCGTTACCCAGCCAACACTGCTTCTCCCTCTTTTCGTGACAGAGGGACGCTGGATGCGCTGAAATGCGCATGCGTCAAAGCAACGCAGCGCGGCGTGTGCCTGCGAGTATACGGCAGGATTGGCGCCCGGCGTGGCAACGCCAGCGTGACGTCACGAAATTGAACGCCGGAGAGCACGTGTACCACGTCACGTCGAAATGTATTGGCGCATTGACTGTGGCATGTAGTCATGTTCTCACATGACACACATCTCATGACTATCATGTTTGCACCACTCACATATCTTCGTCATCCATTGGCGTCACGTAATACCAAATATGGCATATGTGAAGCTGTAGCGAAACGGCCGCGAGCGCATCATGAGTGTGGCATGTAGTCGTGTTGCTACATGACACGCATGCCGTGGTTATCATGTTTCGATGTGATATTTACCTATGTCATCCGTTCGCTTCGCGTAATACCGAGTTTGGTACATGTGAAGATAGCGAAATGGCCAAGAGCGCATCATGAGTGTAGCATGTAGTCATGTTGTTACATGACACGCATGTCATGTTTATAATGTTTGCACCATTATCATACCTTTACCATTCGTTCACGTTCCGTAATACGAAATTTGGTATATGTGACGCTAGCGAAACAGCCGCAAGCGCATCATGAGCATGGCATGTAGTCATGATGTTACATGACACGCATCTCATGATTATCACGTTTGTACCAGTCACATACCTCCGTCCTCCATTCACGTATCGTACTACCAAATTTGGTATATGTGACGCTAGGGAAACGGCCGCAAGCACATGATGAGCGTGGCAATTAGTGATATTGTTACATGACACGCATGTCATGATTTTTATGTTAGGCTCTGTTGCTTTTGTTCATCATGCAATCATGTCGTACCATAGAAGTTCTTAAGCACGTCATGTGAACGAAACCACCGCAAGAGCAGCAGGATCATGAAATGTAAATCATGACATTCATGACATGTATATCACGGTTTTTATGTTATGACTATTCAAGTACGTTCCTCATACACTCATGTTATGCCATACGAAGTTTGGTACCGATACCATTATCGAAACGGCCAGGAGAGCTAAAAGTCATAGGCGGCTAGATAGATAGATAGATAGATAGATAGATAGATAGATAGATAGATAGATAGATAGATAGATAGATAGATAGATAGATAGATAGATAGATAGATAGATAGATAGATACGCTCAAAGTCGCCGAAGTTTGCTAAGAAATGCTTCGCTATAAAAAAAAACTTAACCCGGTTTCGCTCAGTAAGAGAAACACACATGTGGCGGCACATGTATATTAACTCCCGGCCGCAAAGGTCGGCGTACTCACTCATGAATGAACTCACTAGCTCACCTTGACTGAAATCGAGCCGCGAGTCATACATCGTCACACAATAATTCACGAGTCACACAACCGAGCGGTGAGTTTGAGTTAGTCAGTGTCAGAAATATTTGGTGAAATTGAATCAGTCTTAGTCCCTCGTGAACATAGCACGATCAATCCTAGAAAGTTGTGACGCTATGCCTCTCTAACTTTTCATGCTTCAAATTGGCCTCGAAAAGGCACTAGACCACGTGCCGCACGTCTTGCTCCTTTCATTACTTGAGCAAATGAACGTAGGAAGTTTGATCAGCGACCGAGTGCGAACGGCTTACACAGGATGCACGATGAGATTGGTAATAAATAAAACTGCGGTTCAGAGTGAGACATAGGTGCCCGCTATTGCCCCTGCTTTACGCTATTTTTATTGAACATTTCTGTTTAAGCGTAATTCATATCAGCGCAATACGCGGCTCTAAATTGCATGAAGCTGAGATTAGGCTTCTTGCTTAGACGGATGACAATGCTGTTTTCTGAACAAATTATGAGAGTATTATGCATGTTGTCAATGCCGTGAAAACTTTTTTCCAGGTGAGTGGCGGTGCTGTCAACTGGGATAAGTGCCTTGATTTCTAGCTTGGGGAACTGGACGTCACACCAAGAGTATTTCTAAACATAAAATGGCAGGAAACACCAGCCAAGTATTTAGGAATACCACTGAACTCACTCTCCAGATTTCGAGCCGACCAGTTTTCACCCGCGACCTCCGATGACAGCGCAGCTCTGGCCGACTAGGCTCGCCCTACGCCATCTATTGACGCCGACAAGAGCTCTCGCCGAGTGGTGCCCCGTCCTCGGACTCCTGCGTACTTCAGTCATTTTCTGTCGTTCGCTGTCCCTGAGCCTCACTCTCTCCTTCCCCCTCTCTATCTTTATACATTTAATCCTATCCTTTTAATATCTCCTTACCCCCATCCAACACTGCTATTATTACATGAGTTGTACTTAGACCGAACGCAGATATACACTGATGGGTCCGTCTTATCCAGCAGCTCATCAGGTGCCACTGTAATTCCGGCTGCAGAAATGACAATCAAGTTTAAGTTGTCGCATATGACTACATCTACGGCATCAGAGCTTGCTGCTACAAGGGCTGCTTTACAATATCTCGTTCAAGAACGTCCAGGAAAATGGGTCATATTCTCTGATTCGAAGGCAGCGCTTCAGAGTTGGCAGTCTGCCATGCGTAGGAGGAGTCATGACCAACTGGTACAAGAAATAAGACATTGCCTTCATGAAGCTCTAGCACGAGGGCATGATATTATATATCAGTGGCTGCCTGGACATATCGGTATTACCGGAAATCAATTAGCCGATGATGCAGCCCGCTCAGCCCATGAAGAAAGCCGTGTAGTCCCGATTCCTCTATCAAGGAATGATGCAGCAAGACAACTTTACCTGCTGGCTCGAGATCTCACACGCACGTTCTGGTCGTCTACCAGCTTCCAAAGGTGTCAATTTTATGAACTGGATCCTTCGCTCAAGCTAAAGCTACCATCACAACTTTCCCGCTCCGATGCGACACCGTTATGCCGCCTTTGGTTGGGTGTTGCATTTACAAAGGTGTACTCCTTTCGCATTGGTATGGCAGACACTCCTACATGCGACTGCTGCGGAGCTGAAGAGACCATCGAACACGTCCTGTGCAGTTGCGCTTGCTACGACACACAGCGATGCCAGCTCCGGATGGTTTTGAATCGACTTGACCCCGGACCATTTTGTGTGCAGAAGATACTAGGACCTTGGGCATATGCCTCAGTTGCGCAGAAAGCAACAAAAGCATTGCTACTTTACCTCAAGTCAACAAACCTGAGCGACCACCTGTAGACTGTGTGTGCTCCCCGAGTGTGCTCGTGATTGTGTGTACCTTCTCATCTTTCTGTAACCTCTTTTCTCCCCTTTATCCCTTCCCCAGTGCAGGGTAGCAAACCGGATGTGCGTCTGGTTAACCTCCCTGCCTTTCCTTGCATCTTTATCTCTCTCTCTCTCTACCCCCATCCCTCGTGAGCTACTGTTGAGGGGTCGCATTCTAATGCAGACAGTTACGGGGCTCACTTTTTTCTTCTTTTCTCTTTAAGAATCACATAGGAATCACATAAGTACTGCCGTGACAGTTAAACGTATTGAGAAAAAAAAAGAAACACAGGCGTTGCGCAATGATGTATAAAAATCGAATGGTTGGGGTATTTTAATATTTGCACGGGCCACAACTCGCAACCTGCTTTAATAGGCAAGCTGTGGTACGTAATTCAAGCTTTGCACTGCAGTAGAATAGGTGTACAAAAACATAGACAGTAGACAGTACGAAACATAGACATAGACGTAAACACTTACAGTTTTCATTTGGAGCTCTGCATGGAGAAAAAAATCTAGCCATACGAGCCTCCTCACAAAAGTTCGAGATGGTGGGCTTGAATTTGTTCATTTATACATAACACAACTTGTATATCGTTTCCTTTTTCTGCGTGATGTAGATGACCTTTTTTAAATATAACTTTTATACAACTAACGTTGGCTGGAGTTCTGCCGGGATTTTTCTTGTCGTCACCAAATATGCGAGGAAAAATACATTCGTATCTAAAAGAAGTTGTTTCGTACTTGTTTTTTTTATCAGCGATATTTTTGTTAGAGCACCTGACTGAAGTATCACGCTAAAATGGTATAATCACCTCGTCGTGTTTTACTGCCTGTACCATTGTACCATCAGGCATACTGTGCAGGCCCAGAAGAATCTTTCTAAAAGTGTTAAAAGAATGCTTGTAGCAGCAGGGGTAAAAACTTTTATCTAAATTACACACTTGTACCTTACCAGTTAAAACATAGTTAGAGGATAGAGGATTATTTGTTACATGAAGTACACATTGTTACTTATGTAGTACACCAGAAACAATTGAAACCGTGTTTATAGATTGCTGCAGCGGGGTTTTTTTCTGAGACATATTACAGAGAGCTTTAAAAAAGAGTTACCGTCAAGTCCACAGGCATTCGTTTTCTTTCAGCTAAAACAAGGGTGCCGTACCTTATGATATAATCATGCTTCTGGGCTTGCATGGTATATGGCAAACCCAATGTCCTTTTAAAAAGGGAGATGTTGAAGTGTGATCTGCGCGACAGTATTTTAGCGAATCAGTGTGCCATTTTTTTGAAGTGCTGAAAGGGCGAGAGGATGTACCAAAATAGATTGCGCGCATTCAACCATATTTACGAATGCCACAGTATTGATTAATAGTCAGCTAAGAGCTTACAGTTCTTCATTGAATTTCGCGAGTGTATTCTGTGCTAAACTTGCATTTTGTCGAATATCTCAAATGTTAAGAGTCTTGATACGCATGGCAATAAAGAAAATAAAGACAGCGTGACTCAGTGGTAGAATACTGGGCTGGCACGCAGCGCACGCGGGTTTGAATCCCACTGTGTTCTTGGTGTTTTTATTTAAGTTTTGCTGTATTTTTTGCGATAATGGTTACAAACACCGGCGGCGGCGGACAACCACACGGCTCCGCGCGTGCCTCGTGTTTTGATCTCATAAGAGTTTTCGCTATAAAAGCTACGCGCCGACCACAATGATGTGGTATTACCGCATTTAGGGGGGGGGGGGTAAACAACAAGAGGGAAGGCAGGGAGGTTAACCAGGCACATGCCCGGTTTGCTACCCTACGCTGGGGGAATAGGAAGGGGGCATAAAGATGAGAGAGAGAGAGGAAAGAGAAGAGAAGGAGAGAGAAAAAAAAGGAGGATTGTCAGTCAATCAGCTGGCGCGTATACAGCGGTGGCACTACACAAAAGTTAAAGTTGGTCACATAGGCCTGTAGTCCTCAAAAAGCACAAGACAGCTTTGACTGCTTTTTGAGCTGATGAAAGGCGATGACGGTGTTCTAGTAGCATCTGCACAGAGAGTGGCCGATCGTCCAATTGTCGCAATGCGTCCGAAAGCTTCTGTCTTTCAGAGGCAAATCGAGGGCAATGGCATATCAGATGGTCGATGTCTTCTTTGGTGCCGCAGACGTCGCATTCCGCATTGTCGGTCAATCCGATGAGGGCTCTATATGCTTTTGTGAAGGCAACTCCCAAACAAAGGCGACAATGAAGTGAAGCTTCACGTCGACAAAGTCCGGATGGAGGTCGAAGTTCCAGTCGAGGGTTTATTTGCTATAGTCTCATATGTCTTATGCTTGGGGTGTTCCACTCCTGCAGACTCAGACTACGTGCCAGGTGACGAAGTTGCTGTGCAGCGTCAGTCCTTGACAAAGGAATCGGAAGGGTGTGTTCTTCTTGGTGCGATGTGCGAGCCGCGTTGTCTGCGGAATCATTGCCACTGATTCCACAATGACCAGGAAGCCACTGAAACCTGACCTCGTGGCCTGTTTCTGTGACGTGGGGGACGAGCTTGACAACTTCGTAAGTTAATTGTTCATGGCAACCTCGTCGAAGGACTGACTGCATGCTCTGTAGGGCTGGTTTTGAGTCGGAAAACACAGGCCATTTACTCGGTCTTTGCGATTTGGTGTACTCTATGGCGCCACGCAAAGCCGCAAGTTCTGCCGCTGTGGACGTAGTGACGTGTGACAGCTTGATTCGCAGAGTGATTCCTCTATCTGGAATCACCACCGTACCACCAGAACCAGACGCTGTGGTTGAACCATCGGTGTATATGTGCACGTGGTTGTTGTACATTTCGTGCAGATGGCTCAAGCTCAATTGTTTTAGGGCTGATGAAGGCAAATTGGATTTTTTCTGTATACCTGGAATTGAAACACGTACTTGTGGAAGTGTCAGGCACCACGGAGGATACACCAGTTTCTCTGCCGGCGTAAAACCTGACGTAAACGACGCACGATGAGCACAGACAATTGCACTAAATTTCGTGCGGGGCCTCTCAGTAGCAAGGGTTGCCAAGTGGTGGGAAGGATTCCTTGCATGTTGTCTGAGGTACGTACGCATCGTTTCAATGGTGATGTGCGTCATGATTGAGTAGTCCTGTGCAATGGCAATTTTTTCAGCTGTCGATGCGCAGCGGGGTAAACCAAGGCATATCCTAAGCGCTTGGGCTTGAATATTTTGGATTGTGCGCAGGTTCGTTTTGCACGTGTTAGATATAACAGGTAGGCTATACCGCAGGAATCCAGTAAATAATACCTTGTACAGCTTTAACATAGACTCGACAGACATTCCCCAACTTTTCCCAGCAAGAAACCTGAATAAGTGACAAACGGCAGTCAGCCGCTTTTTCACGTAGTTTACGTGGGGTGTCGAAGACAGGTTTCGGTTGATTACGACTCCCAAGAACCTGTGACTCCGGCTGTATGATACCAACTGCCCGTTAATTGATATGCCGTAAGTGGACATTGGTTTTCTGGTGAAGGCCACGACTGCACACTTCTCACTTGCGATTTCAAGCCCTTGTTTGCGTAAGTGGTAAGATGTCACTGATGCTGCCTTCTGAAGTCGAGCGCGAAGTTGAAGTCGAGTCACACCTGATGTCCACACACAGATGTCATCAGCATAAATGGAAAGTCGTACACTGCTTGGTTGCTTGCCAACTAGTTCAATGAGTGTTAGGTTGAACAGCGTCGGGCTTAGCACTCCGCCTTGCGGGACTCCTCGGCTGCAGTAATACTCGTGTGTCGGGCCATTCTCTGTCTGCACGTGAAATGATCTATTCTGTAGAGAGCTCTGAATCCACGTATATATCCTGCCACCGAGTCCCACTCCTTCTAGTGCGCTGAGAATGGCTTCGTGGGTGACATTGTCGTAGGCCCCTTTAACGTCAAGAAACAGAGCAGCAGATAACCGTTTACAGGCCTTCTGGTGTTCTACATATGTCACCAAGTCAACTACATTGTCAATTGACGAGCGACCTCGTCTAAACCCCGACATGGCATCTGGATATATTTCGTAGAACTCTAAGTACCATTCGAGACGCGTTAAAATCATCCTTTCCATAACTTTTCCCACACAGCTCGCGAGGGCAATCGGGCGGTAAGAGGAAAGGTCTAAGGGTGACTTGCCGGCTTTGAGAAGTGGAATCAGGCGACTTGACTTCCATTCCTGTGGAGCAATGCCAGTTTGCCAGGAGTCCTTGTACAGCTGCAAGAGTGCCTGCCGAGCTTGATCTCCTAGGTGACACAGAGCGCGGTAAGTGATGCCGTCAGGTCCTGGCGCTGAAGAACGTCTACACAAAGCAAGCGCAGCTTTTAGTTCGTCCATTGAAAACGAAATCTCCATTCGGGGATCACGTGAAGATACAGAAAAATCGGGCGTCTTTGTCCCAGTTGAATTTGAGCCACAGGCAATCCTTCGACAGAAAGAATCTGCGACATCAATCTCTTCGCAGCGTAAGTGAAGTGCCTGAGATTTTAATGGGTGGCGCTGAGTAATGGTTGTACGAAGACCCCGGACAGTTCGCCAGATTAGTGACAGAGGCTTTCTTGGATCCAAAGACTCGCAAAAAGATGCCCATCGTTGCTTGTCCCACTTGTCCATGTGACGCTGTATTTTCTTTTGTGTGCGTCTGGCCACTCTCAGATTATCAAGTGACCTCGTGCGTCTATAACGTCGTTCTGCACGACGACGAATCGCTCGAAGTTTCTCGAGATCAATGTCCATATCAGTGCGAGATGAGCTCACCGGAAGCGAACGCGTCGTTGACTGTAGGGCAATCTTTATTGCGTCCTCTAGGTTGAAAGGTGAGGTGCCAACATAGTCTTCCATGATTAACTTGCATTTTTGCCAATCGGTGCACTGGACGGCTCTGGAGGACTTGAGACTTGGAAAGCCGTCAATCTTCAAGTATGTTGGGATGTGGTCACTACCCCTTGTTTCCAAATCCGAAAACCAGTGTACTCTGCGTGTGAACGAGCGTGAGACGAAAGTGAGGTCCAGGCAACTGCTATAGGCCGATCCGCGCAGATAAGTAGGGCTGCCGTCATTCACGAGGATAAGTTCACATTCAGAAGCGAAAGACACTAACTGTCTACCTCTAATGTTTACCCTGGAGCTTCCCCATAAGTAGTGGTGGGCATTGAAGTCACCAGTTATCACCCATGGCTGGAGAGTCGAATTCAAAATTCCGCGCAAGCGCTCTCGGTCTAGACGACTTGATGGATGTAAGTAGGCTCCAATGATGGTGAATGTGGTCTTCTTGTTTTTTACTGTTAGGCAAACGTACTGGTTTTCTTCGTCAGGGGGTACAGGGTGATGAACATAAGTTAAGTCGCACCGTATGAACACAACGACCTTGCTGCGCTCTCCGTGGGTAGAAGACATAAAGCACTCATATCCAGACAGTCTCATTTGGGCTGAGAGGTTCGGTTCACAAATCACAATTATGGAGAACTGGTTTGTGAATACATATTGCCGGAACTCGGACATACGCGCCCTAAGTCCTCTGGCATTCCACTGAAGGACAGATGCGTTCTTGACCTCCTCGCGAAAGGATAACATGTTGCGGGCCATCGTTTTACCTTAGAGCTGCAAGCACCGGACTCAATGTGTCCAGCACTTGGAGTGCGCTCTGCGCTGATGGGGTGTTCATGTTGCTTAGGAGCATGCGCATTACGCTCATAAGGGTCTGCAACATGTTGATGACCTGGCGATCCTCAGTTGTCTTTTCATCAGTGGTTCGTGATGGCATCGAGGTTGGCGGGGATCGATGCACCTCTGAAACAGGCTGTGTTCGTGGAAGTGATGGCCACTCTTCACGAGGTGGGAGTCTTGACCCTGATTCTGTTTTTGGTGTATTCGTCTTCGCAGAGCTTGACGATGGGGGGCCAGTTCTTGCTTGAGATGACGGGTCTCTATTGGCAGATGCCGCGTTGCGTGATGATCTTCTGTGGTGACGCCGACGTCGCCTGACAGTAGCAGCGGCTTCCCTGTGCGTTAAATTGTCGCGCACCATGCGTTTCAGCACCGCGCGTTCATTTCTCACTCGTGGGCAACCTTTAGACGACGCTTTATGAGCACCATGGCAATTGGAGCATTTGAACGCAGTTGCATGGCAGGTGTCTTCTGAATGAGGTTCGGCACAACGCGGGCACACAACATTGCTGGTACATACTCCTTTGACATGTCCCATCTTGAAGCATCTGAAGCATTGTAGGGGCTTCGGTATATATGGACGGACCTGATGGCGAACGTGGCCAACTTTGACGTGTTGGGGAAGACTGCCTCCCTCAAAAACAATCTTCAGGCATCGTGACTGACCAAGCCTTGTGATGTGCTTGATGAGGATGTCGTCTGTAGTTGGCTTTATCAAGATTGGGAAATCGTCAGCGAGAATGGAAATGTCCACGTCATAAATGACGCCAACACTGCCCTTACAGTCAGTGGGGATCACTGATTTAACTGTGACTCTGTCGATTTCCGAGATGTTCTGTAGGCTTTGCAGCGCACTACGGTGTAGAACATCAACTGCCAGAATATTCTTCCGTGAGTTGATCCTGACGTCTTTAATTTCATTTGGAGCGAGTCCTTCGAGGTATGCAGAGAGGACTTGCCTGTTAAGCCGCCGTAGGTTGGCTGAAGGGTCCACAGCCATGAAGAGTATAGTGTGTGGCCAACGCTGCGCGGTAGCCTGCACGGTGGATATATTCGTCGTCGACGATGTTCGTAGCAGTCTTCTTTTTGCATTGCGGCTCATGACGACTGTGTAGTCGTCATCCGATGACTCGAAACCGTCGGAATAGAGCTCCGTTGCCTCGCTGTCTGTGCCACTTAACGCACTTAACGTACAAAAAATCAGCCCGGCTAAGCACCCTGCTTTTAGATTTCATGACAGAATCTTCAAAAGCGCCACTGGTATGACGGCTGAATATTTTGAAGTGGCAACCAACAACATGCATGTCGACTTAAGACTTACTGGTGTGAACTTCCTAAAGGTAGTATCTATTGATTAAGATGCAAGAAAAACATAAAACAGAAGTGGGCCTCAATTTCACCTCTGTACATTTACAAATTGTAGCCTTTAGGGTTACTACAGTAGTATTAGATTTACTGCACGAGTGCTACGTCTAAAACAATTTGAATATAGGGACGCCATGGTGAAGGGCTCCTAAAATTTAGACCATCTGAAGTTCTTTAACCTGCATTTAATCCTGATTCACTGGTTTCAGCCACTTTTGCCTGTATCGATAACGGGGCCCCAGCAGCCGCGCGTGGTTTGATCCCACAACATCCGGGTTTAGTTGAGCACTACGACCACAAGACCACCGTCGCGGCCTAAGTGATTACTAAATATGCAGACATACAAACACACAAACAAATATATATATACATTCGTATACACGTGTGCGGGTCTGAATTGAACGCATTCTCAAACTTAGAAGGATTTCATTGAAAGTGTTTACTTCTGTATGCTGCGAAAGTTGCTATGACGTTTTCTTAAAAAAAGCTTTGTCAAAAATGAACTCCACGAAGCGACCAATGATGACGCATGCGGAAATATGAGTGGTCTTCGGATGAGACGAGCCTAATTGAAAATCCGCTCCCATCTCGAGTGGACTCGGTGAATCTGCGGAGTAAAGCCATTGGAAGCACAGCAGCGGAGAAAAGTTCCGTCCCCGTATATGTGTCGAGTGAAGTTCAGGAGAACTTTTACGCGACGGAGAACGGAATAGTGCTCAGGCTTTTTTCTTTACAAGTTTCTCATTAGCCCGATTATGCTCTAACTTGAATTTCCGAAGCAGACACTGCTTTAATATGAGCGTCGCTGCTAATAGAATTTACTTCTGTGTTGTGACTTCTACTTGAGCCAACTGGCTTCTTTGAAGCTTATGTGCATCAGCATTATACGGCACGGAAAAGTAGTTTTTGTTCTTGAACGTTTCCGCAGATTCTTTGCGCTGTATGAAAATAAGATATCTATCTTATTTGCTCAAATACGCAGGGACCGAATCACAAGATATCGTCAAGCATCGGGCCGCGTATACGGCTTTGCTTGTTGAGACCGAAATTCGCAATGCATGATAGTGAGTGGTAACCATGAAACTTTTTTAAGTAGTCCTGGCAGACGGCAGCCGTAAGGGCCAGCCTCGTTTTGCTGCTGTAGACAGTAGAAGTCCCGGTCTTTTGATTTTACTCTGCAATCTCTAGCCAGGCTTGCCTGTCTGGCTCACCTTTGATCTTTGTTCTTAATGACTCCTGTTATCACTGCCTTTCTGCTTACAAACTTAAGAAATCTACTGAGAGAGTACTAAATTGTACAGGCTAAGCGTGAAGTCAGGAAGCGCATCGGCCGCGCCCACCAATATTGATTTGAGTCTCGCGTTTATACTTGTGCGTATTGTCGATTAAAAGAAACTATTGTGCGTACTTGAGGCACAACCTGAGCACGTCAATATCTGGGCCATGTTTCTTTATAGTGCAATTCGCTTACATAAGTAATTCGAAAGAACCTAGTCTTTATTACGCTGCGTTCGCAATGCAATGCTTTGCATGAAAAAGTGGGTGTTTTCTGCGATTTGCTGAAACGATACGGTTTTGGCACCTAGCTATCGCCTTGCACCCTATAACTTATAGCCTGCGACATTGCACGCACACCCCACGCACTCGCTATATGGGAGGCCATGGTTATAACGTCAAGAATTACTTTCAGATGGCGCTCATGTCTCACCCAGAACCTGCCGAATCCCATTCGGCGATTTTCATGTGCGAAACATTTAATAAATGTTTTAATACTTTTCTCCAGACGGAAGACTATCGTATTTTACATTTGCAGTCAAACATGCAGACGGATAAGGGGCCCATTTTTTAGGTGTTCTTTTTTCGTGCGCCGCTCTCTCTCTCTCTCTCTCTCTCTCTCTCTATATATATATATATATATATATATATATATATTATATATATATATATATATATATATATATATATATATATAATGTCGCAACATGAAAATAACAGGACACAGGACGCGGGTGCGACCAGGAAAAACAAGGTCTGTATTAACAGAACAAAGGAGCAGCCGCTTCGACGTCGTCTTTCTCGGAGCAACCATGGGTGCTGTGCACGCTCATCACTTCGTCGTCCTCTTGCCCGGCCTTTAGCCGTGACATTAGCCTCCCATTCAAGAAAGCATCGTCCCGATGCTTTATAGCCAAAAGGATTCGTACTCGATGGAAACGCATGAGTTCATTTGGAGAAATAAGGTCTCATCCGAACAACGTGCACAACTTCTGGAGAACACCTTCGACGCCTTAATGAGTGCGCAGTATCAGGAACAACCTCATAATTAATGTCACTGAGACGTCGTAGAACTTTATAGGGCCCGAAGTACTGTCTTAGGAGTTTTTCAGAGAGGCCATGGCGCCGAATAGGAGTCCATATCCAACTTTCTCTCCTGGCTCGTATGAGACTAGTTGGTGACAAAGGTTGTACCATCTTGAATCGTAGTGCTGCTGGCGACTAATACGTAGGCGTGCCAGTTGTCGGGCTTCTTCGGTAAGCTGGGTGTTATATTCAGCATCCGTCTCGACGTTTTCGCACTCGTGTGGCAGCATAGCATCCAGCATAGTGGTGACTTCACGACCATGAAGAAGGCGGAACGGCGTTGTTCTTGTTGTTTCTTGATGAGCCATGTTATAGGCAAACGTGACGTGCGGCAAGATCTAGTCCCAGTTTTGTGCTCCACATCGACGTACATGCAGAGCATATCCGCAAGTGTCTTGTTGAGACGCCCCGTAAGACCATTCGCTTGAGAATGATACGCCATTGTTCGTCGATGGGGTGTGCCACTAAGTCTTAAAACCGTCTGTAATAGTTCGGCTGCGAATGCAGTTCCCCTGTAAGTTATTACCACTGACGGAGTGCCATGCCTCAGCACCATATTCTCCACGAAAAATTGGGCTCCTTCACTTGCCGTGCCCCTCTCCAGAGCCTTGGTTACGGTGCAACGAGTGAGGTAGTCGGTGGCTACTATAATCCATCTGCGACCTGCCGATGAGGTGGAGTAACAGATAGAGTGGAGTAACAGTGAATGGAGTAACAGGTACGTCGATAGGATGAAGGAGGCCTGCTGGTTTTACGGGTGGGACTTTTCTGCGCTGGCAATCAAGGCACGTCCGAACATTGTGTTGAATGGTCGCTGCCAGTCTTGTCCAGTAGCATTTCTGCCTCACTCTGCACATCGTACACGTGTAACCCAAATGGCCGGATGTTGGTTCATCGTGGCATGCCTTGTTGGCACGAAAAGTAAGTAGTCGTTTCCGTGTGACGTGAAGTTCATCTTATACAGGACGTCGTTGCGCAAGCAAAATGACGAAAGCCCTCTCGCAAACAGTCTAGGCACAGCTGAAGTGTGGATCTCCAGAAAACGAAATATGGGTTCTAGTTCCGGGTCATCTCAATGCAGCTGTGCGACAGTAGCCGTTTTTACTACTCCGACAAAGACTGTATCGTCATCTTCGGCCGTTGCAGGTTCGTATGACGCACGAGAAAGGCAATCGGCGTTTGAATGTCGCTTCTCCGATCTGTAGACCACCGTCATGTCGAATTCTTGAAGCTTCAGGCTCCAGCGCGCCAACCGTCCTAAAGGGTCTTTCAAATTTGTCAGCCAGGAAAACAAGTGATGGTCGCTGACAGCATTAAAAGGACGACCATACAGATATGGGCGGAATTTCATAACGGCCCACACTACAGCAAGGAACTGTTTTTCCGTGGTTGAATAATTTTCTTCCGCACGTGAAAGAGTTCTGCTCGCGTAAGCAATTACTCGTTCAGCGCCATCCTGCCACTGCACGAGTACAGCTCCTAAGCCGACATTGCTAGCGTTGGTGTGCACTGTTGTCGGGGCGTCATCATCAAAGTGTGCGAGGACAGGTGGCTTCTGAAGGCGTTGCCGCAACTCGTCGAATGATTTTTGCTGTTCTTCATTCGATACGAATGCGACGTCTTCTCTGGCAAGGCGGGTGAACTGCAAGGCAATGCGCGAGAAGCTCTCAATGAACCGTCGGTAGTACGCACACATTTCTAAAAACCGTCTCACCGCCTTTTTGTCAGTTGGCGCTGGAAAATTTGTAACGGCAGCTATTTTTTCAGGGTCAGGCCGCACACCTTCACTGCTGACAAGATGTCCCAGGAACAGGAGCTCTTCGAACCGAAGTGACATCTTCTGGCTTCAGTGTTAGTCTGGCGGAACGGATAGCTTGAAATACTGAGTGTAGTCGCCTGACGTGTTCGTCGAATGCGGCAGAAAATACGATGACGTCATCTAAATACACTAAGCACGTCTGCCACTTGAGGCCTGATAATACGCTGTCCATTAGCCGCTGAAACGTTGCCGGTGCTGAGCACAAGCCAAATGGAAGTACCTTAAATTCAAAAAGGCCATCAGGTGTCACGAAAGCTGTTCTCTCCCGGTCTCTTTCATCGACTTCGATCTGCCAATACCCACTCCTCAGATCCATTGACGAGAAATAACGCGCAAGCCGTAGTCGATCTAGTGAATTGTCGATGCACGGAAGTGGGTAGACGTCTTTTTTTGTCACCTGATTCAGCTTGCGGTAATTCACGCAGAAACGTAAGGTGCCGTCTTTTTTCTTCACTAATATAACCGGCGAAGCCCAAGGGCTTTTCGACGGCTGAATAACGTCATCTTCAAGCATCTGTCGCACCTGATTTTCGATGGCTTCACGCTCCCGCGGAGCCACCCGGTACGGGTTTCGCCTGATGGGTCTGGTCATGTCGTCCATTATAATTCGATTTTTCGTCAGTGGCGTTTGATGGACCCTGGACATCGAAGAGAAACAATCTTCGAACTAGTTAGTAAGCTGCAGGATACTTTGCTTCTGCGCCGGCAGCAAACATGTGGCAATATCAACAGATAGAGGTACGGGGGGCCGATCATTTGAATTATCTTTCTCAAGCGTTAGGCAGTCTGTCATCTCGGCGAGCTCTTCCACTACGCGACTGCCATGCCCCTCGTTAGATGTCGGCGTTTAGAACTGAAGTTCGTAACAAGGACGTCCTTGTGTCCGCATTTTATGCTGACGTCACCTCTTGCGATATATAAACCATGGCTGAATAGCAGTGTTAGAATTTGCTCAGCGATGTTTTCAGAATTGCTCGACGTGTCAAATGTCACAGCCACGAGTGCACTCGACCGCGGCGGGATGGTAACGTCGTCGTCGAAGACACGCAAAGGTTTACGTCGCTGGTCTGTACAGGGCTCATCTGGAACTTGACCTGGAGCCATCCAAGACGTAACCGATCTCTCAGGAATGTTGATAACGGCACCGTATTCACGCAGGAAGTCCATGCCCAAAATCAGGTCTTTGCAGCAGTCCGATAAAATTACGAAAGTAGCGACTAAATCTGAACTGCCGATATTGATTCGAGCGGTACATTTGTCCGTCGGCGTTACTAATTGACCCCCTGCGGTTCTAATGTTCGGGCCCGTCCATATTGTTCTGACTTTCTTTAGGCAGTCGGCGAGTTTACGGTTGATAATAGAGAAGCCCGCGCCAGTATCTACTAGCGCTGTTACTGGGCATCCATCTATACAAATGCCTAGAATGGCGCTTACGATTTCCATTGATGTCGGTGGCGTCATATCGTCCTTCGTATCTTCCGTCGTACGATTCGTGGTATCACTCGTCGTATCGCGTTGTAGGGAAGGTGTTGGGGGTGTGATAGCATCACGACGGGCGGCAACCTTCCCCGCAAAGGTCGCTACTGCTAGTTTCCCCGACTAGGACTAGGGGATCTGCCCCGGGCCACCTCGGCGTAACTGCGCTGCTGCGGCAAGTTAGGTGCAGGAGAACGAGAGCGGGGTCGGCGATACGGCACATCAGGTTGCTGTGCATGCGGGCCGGCACTGCTGTGAAGGCGGTTATCAAAATAAGCACGAGGGGAGGTTTGTGGAAAGTTCTGATGTCTATGGTCACGGTATGGGCAAATGCTGAAAACATGGCCGGCTTCTCCGCAATGGAAGCAAAGTGGTCGACGGTCGACGGCACGCCACAAGTCTGTCTTACGAATGAATGGTCGACTGGTGGGCATTCTTTGCGACCAAGATGCAGATGTCGGCGGAGTGTACATTGGCGAAGTTTGCATAGGTACGTTAGGGTGTGGATACGGCAGCGGCGGATTGGAAGCTGGGGCCCACGGCTCGTTGTAAGGCCCTTGGCTGACGTCGCGATAAGCCAGTTGCATCGAGCTTGTACGTCACTGAAGGGGATCGACGGCCGGCCGGTGCGTATCTCACAGACCGCTGGTCTGAAAGCGATTCGGGCAGCGAAAATGCCTGGCGGAGTTCTTAGCCGCACAACTTCTGCAACGCAAGCCACGGTATTTTCTTGCGGAGTCACAAGGAGGTTTCGGATCTCCTCATGAACGACCTCACGAATGAGCTCACGCAGAGAACACTCACTGCTGGCAAGTCAAAGCAGAGAGGCTGAGAGTTGTGTTGTTTGGTTGGTTGTGGTATCGGTGCCGTTTCTGCAGTGCTCGCTCGATTGTCGTAGCCTCTTTGATAAATTCCGCTACGCTTGTTGGAGGGTTGCGTAGTAGACCAGCAAATATCTCTTCTTTGACGCCCTTCAATCAGATGTCGGAGTTTTTCCCTTCAGCACATCTCGGGGCTCAGCCCACCCAAATAGGCGGGTCATGTCCTCCCAAACATGGCGACACTCTGTTAGGTTTTTGTATGCGTGCCTCGATCAGCTGCAGAGCAGAATCCCGGCTGTCAGTGTTTGCGAATTTCCCAAGAATTCGCTGCCGAAATTCATCTCACGAAAACAGCGTTGACTCGTGGTTCTCGTACCACGTATGAGCGCTTTCTTCCATAGCAAATGTAGCATGCAATGATTAGATTTTGTTCAGTGGGCCAGCTGTTGGCCTTGGCGACTCGCTCATACTGGGCTTACCAGTCCGTCAAACGTCGCTCATAGACCTCACCGTGAAAGGTCTCGGGAATTCGAGGCTGCTCAACATTAAGGTGTGAAGGCCCTCCAGTTAGCCATTTCTTCCAGGTCACGGTGTGTTGGTGGAGAAGTTCGAGGGGTTATTGCCTCGGGACTAAGGCCTCGCTGTCGGCGACTGTAGCTGTGGACAGAGGTATCCACTGCAGGAACGGGTTGCGGTGGCGAACTCGAAGTTCCAGGGCGCGGAGGTGTCCCAAGCATCAGTTGGAGAAGCCCAGCACCTCCACCAATGTCACAATGTGAAAATAACAAGACACAGGACGTGGGTGCGACCAGGAAAAACAAGGTCTGTATTAACAGAACAAAGGAGCAGCCGCTTCGACGTCGTTTTTCTCGGAGCAACCGTGGTTGCTGTCCACCCTCATCACTTCGTCGTCCTCTTGCCCGGTCTTAAGCCGTGACATTATATATATTCCGGACATGACTGCTACAACAACGGCGAAAATCCAGCGAGCGTGTCCATGTCATTGCAATAAAACACTATTGCATTCAAGTGAGATCATACCCAACATCTTATTCATTGACATCTGTTCAGCAAAGTAGCCCCAGAAAGAGAGGAAAGATAAAGAAAGAAAAAAGGTTAAGCATAGCTGAGACTGGTAGAAAGACTGCAATTCTGGCAGTGGCTTCATTTGTATCCAACATATATGCAGGCGGGATGACCTGTGACTCTCCCTAGTATTTCAGATACTTGGCTCTATACTAGAAGGAAATTTTAAGAAACTCATTGGTTCTAGGCCGACTACAAGTTACTTCACAGACACACACACACCACACACACACACACACACACCACACACCACACACACACACACACAACCATTCGTATACACGTGTACGGGTCTGAATTGAACGCATTCTCAAAATTAGAAGGACTTAATATAAATTGCTTACTTCTGTATGCTGCGAAAGTTGCTATGACGTTTTCCTTAAAAAAGCTTTGTCAAAAATGAACTCCACGAAGCGACCAATGATGACACATGCGGAAATATGAGTGGTCTTTGGATGAGACGAGCCTAATTGAAAATCTGCTCTCATCCCGAGTGGACTTGGTGAATCTGCGGAGTAAAGCCATTGGAAGCACAGCAGCCGAGAAAAGTTCCGTCCCCGTATATGTGTCGAGTGAAGTTCAGGAGAACTTTTACGCGACGGAGAACGAAATAGCGCTCAGGCTTTTTCCTTCACAAGTTTCTCATTAGCCCGATTATGCTCTAACTCAAATTTCCGAAGCAGACACTGCTTTAATATGAGCGTCGCTGCTAATGGGATTTACTTTTGTGGTATCACTGCTACTTGAGCCAACTGGCTTCTTCGATGCTTATGTGCATGAGCATTATAGGGCATGGGAAAGTAGTTTTTGTTTTGTGAACGTTTTCACGGATTCTTCGCGCTGTATGAAAATAAGATATCTATCTTATTTGCTCAAGTACGCAGGGACCGAATCACAAGATATCGTCAAGCATCGGGCCGCGTATACGGCTTTGCTTGTTGAGACCGAAATTCGCAATGCATGATAGTGAGTGGTAACCATGAAACTTTTTTAAGTAGTCCTGGCAGACGGCAGCCGTAAGGGCCAGCCCCTTTTTGCTGCTGTAGACAGTAGAAGTCCCCGTCTTTTGATTTTACTCTGCAATCTCTAGCCAGGCTTGCTTGTCTGGCTCACCTTTGATCTTTGTTCTTAATGACTCCTGCTATCACTACCTTTCTGCCTCACCACTAAAAAAATCTACTGAGAGAGCACTAAATTGTACAGGCTAAGCATGAAGTCAGGAAGCGCATCGGCCGCGCCCACCAATATTGATTTGAGTTTCGCGTTTATACTCGTGCGTATTGTCGATTAAAAGAAAATATTGGGCGTATTTGAGGCACAACCTGAACACGTCCATACCTGGGCCGTGTTTCTTTATAGTGCGATTCGCTTACATAAGTAATTCTAAAGAACGTAGAAAATTGCTCCAATAGGCGTAAATTACGATAACTTGATCAATATTCAGCTTATTGACTTCGTTTGCGTACACTGTAAGTTTGGGGCACTGGACCATTTAATTGGCACTCACCACGGCGAGCTTCGATGTTTAGACGTTTCTCGTGCACTGTGATTCATGATACGACAGATAGCATTTCTTTTTTAGGTAATGTGCCATAGTCTGTTATATTAAAGCAAACCAGTTCGACAAAACTGACAGCCCTAAAAAAGCGGTGTAACTGGGGCCCTAAATTCGGTGCAGCTGTAACATTGCCATACATTTTAAACAAAATAGGGAATTTATGGATCAGGGATATTGTGAACATCTCCGAGTTGCCACCGTTTTTACAACGTACATCTGTCAACAAAGCTGATCTGAATGTAATGGCATTATTGCGCGGTCTTTTGAGAGTGCTCTGATCGTGTTTGAAATTGACTAATTCCTCTTTAAAGCTCTTGATTTGATTGCTATGTGGAGTTTAACATCCCAAAATCACCATATGAATATGAGAGAGGCCCTAGTGGAGGGCTTCAAAAATTTTGAACACCTGGGGTTCTTTGACGTGAACCCAAATAAAATCTGAGCACACGGGCCTACAGCAATTTCGCCTCCATCGAAAATGCAACCACCGCAGCCGGGATAAAATCTCACGACCTGCGGGTCAGCGGCCCAGTGCCTTAGCCACTAGACCACCGCGGCGGGGCTGTGGGGTTGGATTCATGAGGCAATAAGCTATTCTAGTTAATTGATTTCATGGTTACTTGAAATCAATTAAAAAGAAGCAGAAATGCAAGTCGTGCTCCTCCTTCTTTTCATGCCTGGTTTACTTATTTTAGTAGTGGTGCTTACTTGTTCTGGTAGATTATTTTTTCAGAGGCTCTGGAGCGCTTGGTGTTGTCTCATTTTACCATTAGAAATAATAAAAAGAAAACTGGTCAAATCACAACTTGATTGTGACACAGAGATCCAGGAGAAAAAGAAAATTATTCTATACGTATCTTGGGTTGAGCATAACCTACATGAAAGAAGAACACCTCAAGCCACAGGAAGAAGTAAACACAAGAAAGTGCGCGTATACAAAACAGCCACCCTCCCCAAAAAATCTGTCTAAGACGGGTGCCAGAGAAAACTTCAAGCACCCAAAATAAGCTACTGTCAAGGCAGTGCCGAGTCACAACTCTGTATGCCAAACGCATTTCCCGGTTGAGTGGTCCTCTCTAGAAAAAAGATGGAAGCTGAGGAACATAAGTAAAAAGCAGTGACGAGTGCCGGGATAACAGTCTCAAAGAAGACTCGACGTGGGCGACACAAAGAAACGTCACCACTATAAGGAGAGCAAATCTTAAAGGCTGAAAGAGGTGTTTCTGCCGAACAAATGCACATACCCCAGAAAGACCAATGTCGTGGTGGTGGCATGGTCAGTCACTAGTGATGATAACCACAGTGCTGCCTTTCTACAGAAGAACAGGTTTTATCAAGGGGGTCATATCGTTGAAGCAGAAAAATAATAAGGAGGAGGGGGATGTAGTCTCTCTTGAGACCGCAATATCTTTCTGTCTTGTTCGCCATCTTCGTGGGCCCTTGCAGCAATCACTGATCAGAAAACGTATGGCAATCTTGTCTACATTGGTGATGTCATGTTTTTGATGAGGCATCGATCAATAGCAGGAGAAAAAAGGAGTCAGATGTATCAGTGATAGGTAGTCCCTGCAGTCTCTCAGTGATTTCAGGCATCCATTGTGACAACAACGGTGCCTTAGAACACCATTGCGTAATTCTAGGTTAGGGCTGATCCTTCCTTCTATGTGAGGCATATTTTTATTAACGTACGTCAGAGAAGGAGACCATGTGCAAATTGAAGCCAATACAAAATAAAAGAAGCCGGTCGCATCTTCCCATGTCTTTCGGGGAGCTCGACCAACTGCCTCGCAGAGGGGGGGAGGTACCGTGTGAATGTTGTGTAATTGGGTATGGTTTGGAAATGCTTAATTGTTATTTTGTCTCCTATTTATTTGAATGAAGAAGAAGCGTTGCCTTCAACGAGTAGTGCGATGCCGATGTTGAATTGTGGCTCACTACTGGTTGAAGGTATTATGCATACTCGAGTCAAGCAAAGCGTCAAGTCAAGCGAAAGCCAACTAAAGGCGCCGTTGACTGAATACCGAACGCGTGATTCAGTGCCTCCATATACTGGGTGGACATTGACTGGTTGTATAGCACGAGCAGTCAGTTTTTACAAGAGGACGCTACCTGGGTCAGCCTTGAGACGTGAGTGGGGGGAAGAGTGACAGTTGCCACAAGACGCGAGCATGCGGCTCGAGACGTGAGAAGAAAGCATGCGCAGTAGGGGTGTTGTTGACACTGCCAACACCAGATCTGCGCCTAGGTGCGACTATAAAGTGCTCCGCATTTAAAACTAAGGTTTGCGGATTTCACCCATTCTAAAAAGGTGTGTTGCTTGGTAAGGCCAAGCTAAAGTAGACCTCATTCAACTTTTCACTCCTTAGGCTAGACACGCGCAAGTTGAGATGATTAAATTCAAAGCATTGTGGGGCCATACAGGCCGTTTACTGTCGTCAAAACGTACATTTAATAGAGTCGTGTTTATAAAACGATAATCAAATGATGGTTGATGAATATTATGCTTGTAGCACCGGCAAAACAGCAAGATAAGATGTGCATACTTCTTGTTTCAAGTTGCGAGATGAATGGCGACAATAAGTCTGAGATATACGTTGCTCAGTAGTAGCTTATGAGAATGTTCGAAGAAACAGATATAAAAACTGCGAAAGTATAATGAGGCAGGTAGTTCAAGAGCCTTCGAATGAAAAGTAAGGATTATATTTAAGGCTTCATCTTGGCAATACAAGTACATGATTATAAGGCTCATCATAATAGAGTCTTTCAAAAATTTTCCCTATCCAGGTATTATTTTATAGGTACTGGCATCGCACAGCACACGGGCAGCTAGATCCCAGAAATACGAATTCCGAATGTAATTCAAGGCAAATTAATTTACCTACATGCAAAAGAAGGTAAGTGTTATTTCTATTTATTTATGTATTTATTTTTGAGGTACTTATGCCTCACAAGGACCATTTAGTGTACTGCATAATGTCTGCGTACGTTTATTTTCTGCGTGATATTTAAGAATGATTCAATGGTGTATGCCTCCTGTGCTGCACGACTCCAGCAGAAAGATTGTTCCGTTCTTTTTGTATGAATGAAAAGATAATGCAGAAGGGTGAGGGTGATAAACAGGCCTTAATGACCTGGTGATGTATACATCCACTTATTATCAGTGAGAAGTATTGACGGAGTGGCCGATTGTGTATGAATGAATGAATGAATGAATGAATGAATGATCTTCATTGCACTCATATCTTATACAAAATAAGAACAAACTGTATGGTCCCATAGCCAAAGGCTAGTGCGGGTCCCATTGAAAGTATACATAAGTGAAACTCTAATAGTTCTAATTAAAAATAAACAGAAGTAAACAATTCAAATTTTGTATACAAGAAGTAATGTTTATCTGCTTACAACAGTCACATGAATTCGATTGAATATAGAAAAAAGCGAAAAGTACATAACTTGTAGTAAACACAAATATTTGGTGATTAGTGGCGTACAGAACTAAAGTATGATACTTGCAGTTGCAAGTATCAATAGTAGTTGTCTTATATGGTTTAATATAGAGAACAAGGGTATTTAAACATTTTTCAAAGAAAACATCTTTCAAAGAAAACACTAAACACATAAAGGGCAATATATATACATAATGAAAAATACAACCTAAAGTATCAGTCAACTCAAGCAGAGAAAATTGCTTCAAAGTAGCATTTTTTCAATGATCTGGAAAAGTTCTGGGTATTCTTTTTATAAAGCGGTATGCCATTCCAAATTTTCACTCCGGTATATTGTAGTACACGTTTGCTATAGGCGTTTTTTATGGGGGTATATTGAAGTTGTTAAAAGTTTAATTCCTCGTTTGGCGTCAGGGAATGTACAGTAATGAAATTGGGAATGGTTCATTGTTCCTAACGATACTGTTAATACATGTAGCTAATTTTAGTTCCCGCACAAAATCAAATGGTAAGATCTTTAACCTAGAAAAAAGTGGTTTGCTATGTTCGCAGTAAGGTGAGAAAGTAATTGTACGTATAGCCCGTTTTTGCAGCCGTCGTATTGGCTCAAGATAAGAGTCATACGTTGAACCCCAAGACTTTACACAGTACAGAAGGGGGCAGTTAACTAAAGCAAAGTACAAAGTGCGCAAAATTGTAGTGTCAAAATATTCCCGTGCTTGCAAAAGGACGTAACAACTCGAAGCTAGCTTCGAGCTGACTGCTTCTATTTGACTCTGCCAATTTAAGCAGCTGTCTAGAACAACACCTAGGTAAGTAAAAGAATCAGTACATTCCAGGGAGCAATTATTGATGTAGAGTTGTATATCATATGGAGTAGGATTAGTACGGGAGTGGAATAACATATAATTTGTTTTTTTTTGCCAATTGATGGTAAGCTTGTTAGCTGTAAACCAATGACTAAATGTTTATGTTTTTTAGGAGCAAATCTCCTCTTAGTCTAACCTTGTACTGCGTCAGGCGTAACCACCAGTATTTCCTGAACACTGTCTCACAGAAAAATACATGCAAACTGCCGTTGAGTGAGCGTAATCTAGACGGTGCTGTACCACTACTCTCCGATTGACTGCTGCGCGGGCTCTGCCTAGGTGCGCGGAGAACGAGTGCCTTGCTCAGTCTCCTGGATCATCGCCTTACGTGGCGGGTCAATCGTTGGTGGGGCATGTATTAGTTGGAGTGGCGGGCGCGGATGGCCACGGCAGCTCATGGTTGTTTCTAGGCAGAATAACAGATAGACAGAGAGGCGGACTAACAGAAAAACAGAGACACAGGCAGAAGAACAGACATACATAAATAGATACATACACATATATAGACAAACATACATACAGAAACATACAGAAACACAAACGAACTAACGCACAGGTGGACGGACAGAGGAACGGATAGACGGAAGCATGAACAGAAGCGTGGACGGACGGATGAGCGAATGGACAAACGCATGGACGGACAGAGGCAGGCATGGACGGATGGATAGATGCACGAACAAATACGCGGGCGGACGCTTCGCTTCACTCATCATCATTCACTCTATAGATACTCCATTGATATGCTGTGAATTGTTGGGGTAAGATGTATTTAACTGAAGTTGTTTTGTTTCTCTGGCCAAAAACTGGATATAACTATAAGGTGCGCCTTAGCGCAAGGAATAGTGAGTAAAAACTTGTGCAAGGTGCACCTTAGTGCAAGGAAGAGTGAGTAAATACCGCCGGACACCGTCCGGTGGTATTTAGGGGGGTGGGGCTACAAGCACCTGCAGCCTATGTGACGGCCTCGAGTCCTTGGACCCGGGTGGCTTCCTAGGCGTGGCGGACTGCCCACAGTTGATCGGCGAGGTCGCGGCTCAGAAGAGCCGAGTCCAGACTAATTTCGTACCCCTCCCCTTTATATTCTTTTGCAGCACACCTGAATCTGTGCACGCAGCCGCTTTTGCATTTCGCCTTCAAGAAATGAAAATGACATGCCTGGAAATCGAACTGGGGCCTACGACAATAAGAAGATGACTTCTTTGGTGGAAACAATACGGAAATATGAAACAAAACTGGGGAGAGGAAAGAAACGTCCACTCATTCCTCGCCTCCTTTTTTCATTTTTCCATATTGTTTGCGGCAAAGAAGCTCGGTTCTTATTGTGTTATGTACCAATCAGACCCGACACAAGTTTTGCCGTGGCCTACGAGCTTGGCAGTGCCACTCCTTAACCCTTTAGGCACAGTGTCTTTTTGCTGGCTATGTAAGGTTGTGGTCTCTGTGATCAGCTTCGGCAGCGCACGGCACAATTGCTTCCACGGTCGGGTAAATCATTCGTCCGCGGTGGTGGTATTAAGTGGTTACGGTGCCCCCAAAAAAGGGAAAGAAAATAGGAGGAAAAGAATAGCCGGGCGGTTTACCAGCCTATAGGCAGCCGGTTTGCTACCCTGCACATGGGAAGGGGATGGGGGCGATGAAAGACAGAGAGAGAGGGAAATCAAGATGATAATAATGCTGGGGATTTGAGCCCTGTGGTGGTGGTTGTATTTCGATGCATACAAAAGAATAGAAGCCCATGTAATGTTCACACTGCCTTCATGTTCAACGCTCTAAATATTTTTACCCAATTGTCAAAATTTTGAGCACTTCATTTTAACGTCCCTCATAATCAAATCAGACTTCTAGCAATTAAATCACCATGAGTGATAATCGATGACTCGTACGAACGGCCACCAAACACTGAAAAAAACATTGGTGCAAATGGCGAAAGAATGTTGTTGAGAGTGTTACACGACTCTAGACAAAAAAAAACAAAGAGAGAGACAACCATAGATTAAAGGTGACAGCTGTGTAAAAGAGGCATTAGTAAAACAACTCAACAAATGTAGCTTTTTCCAAGACCACATTTTGACAGGCTTATTAAGAGTTCTTTTAGGATTATAAACACAGTGAAGCGTCGGTTCTTGTCACCCGTGAAAAAAATGCTGGCTTCAAATGAAGACGTAAAAACAACAAAGAGACGTGATGAAAGCAAAAAGAACTTCAACGCATGAAAATCATTAGTATAGAATCTGAAGATCAGAAATCTCAGGTTTTATCTTGACACGCTGGCTGTTCTCTGTGTTTATATAGTTGTCCTGTGATTCAGTGTTGCGTTGCTAGGCTAGATGCGAATAACAACACTTAAGAGAAAGACGAACAAAAAGGCAGCTACGTTCTTTCTCGGTGTTAAAAGAGCATGATGTCTTAACGACAGTCGCTGAATTCGAATGAGAGGAATGCGACGCCGGGAAAAAGGCCTCTTTGTGGAAACTAAAGCGCTGAGTATACATTCTCTTCACGGAAAGGATACTGCGTGTCTCTCGGGAAAACGTAGTCGCCTACATTTCTATTTGTATCTTCCTTTGTCAGTCAGGATAGCACTAGAGGTACCTGTGTAAGAAAAGGTCAACGTGTGAATCATTGTTTGTTCTTGTATGGTATATTATACATCAACGTTCAGGGGTACTCTTCACCGCCTACTAGTTGTCGAAAGTTTTATTGTTTGTTTTGCGGTAAGCAGGAGAGAAGCTGTTACTCGATACATCGTTCAAGTGCCTCTTCATTCACTGCAAACATTTGTTTCCTTCCCGGCGACCTCTTGAACGATGCCTGCTTATAGGTTAGGTATAGAGGGCGTGTGTGTGTGTTGGGGGGGGGGGGGTCCTTTGTTTGCTCTGACGAGGCACGAACTGGCTGGACGGCGTGATTTTCTTTCACTCCACTTCGACACTGCTCCTCACACCTATCTTTCAACTCTCACCTTGGTTCTTAACGAAATGGCAAACACGTCGTTCGCAGGGTCAGCGCTACAATTCCAGGAAGCTATTGTATCTCCGTTTTTTTGGAAAGCGTTTGCTCTAGCGTATGCTTTGATTAGCCTTTTTATTTGTACTTTTCGTATCGCTAGGCAAAAAAGAAAGATGTGAAGACGTTTGCTATTTCTTTGTTTTGGGTTGAAACACCTACATTGCGTTTTTTGGGGACAGTGGGAGACTTACACTACGTGAATAAAACGTGTAAATGGTCACACCCCTCATCATTATGTTCAGGTAAAGTAACTTGAACTTACATTTTTTTCTGTGGAATGGCAAAAAAGTTGATTATTGCTCTTTAAGAATTGAGAGTTGTATTAACATTGACGCCGTCCTAGCATTTACTTTGCAGCGTATGAGTCTAATTTTAGACATAACGTTGTAGGAAATAATTTCGCTTTCAGTTGCTTTAACGTACATAACTTTCAAACAATTGTATCCATTTCATTGAAAGGAAGAACTGAATCAATATCACCGCATAAAGGTATGCAATAAATTAAGGTGCCAAACAAAACAAAAAAAGGTATGTGTACCCTCTCGCACTCCTACAGCTCAATGACTAAACAGAGAGAGTTAACTCTATATAGCATACCTGTGTTTCACGCGCTTCTACGTGGTTCTAAAATTGGACATCTGAATTAGGCGCACTTTCTGGCTGCTGAGTACAGACGGCAACAACGTAACGAACGCGCGACTTATTATTTCTTGCTAAAAATTAAGACAACTCATCTCCCAGCCCTGAATAAGTCACAATACGGAATATACCCAGAGTGTGGCTGCTAACACATTTCAAAATGTTGACCTACTACCGGAAAATGCACAAAAGGCAGCAATAATTGTTTATTCGAGGCCACTTAAACGTGCATATGTGGTACAACATGCAACGCCAAATAATTAAAGACAAATTATGTTCAAGTTCTTCGACTCGAACCACTCAACAGACGCAATACGTCAACCGGCGTTATTTAAACCATACATGAAGCCGAGAAAAAAGTTGACATGGCTCGAAAATTTTTACTTATGCCTAAGGAAGTGCATCTTGTAATGGCAAAACAAATAACCTGCAAGGATCGAGACTATATAGAAAAGTGATGAAATTAAATGTGACCAGCATGAAACTGACTAACTTCAAATACCTGTGAATCCAGTTTTGTTCCTTACCTCTTATCAAATACACTGCTATCGTACTAGCACTTTTACAGATAATATAAAAACGTCTGATTGATTGATTGATATTTGGGGTTTAATGTCCCAAAACCATTATATGATTATGAGAGACGCCGTAGTGGAGGGCTCCGGGAATTTCGACCACCTGGGGTTATTTAACGTGCACCCAAATCTGAGCACACGGTAAAAACGTCTGCAGTGGTGTAGGGTGCTCTACCATAATTTACAATTTGGCGCCATGCTTGAAGGCATTAGTACAAATATGGATGAACTGCTTGTGCAACTCAGTAAAAGCCTGCCTTGTAACTCGGCACATCTAGTTGAACGTAATAGAGCAATCTTTTAGAACGCAACTAACAATTGACACAATGCATAATGATACTGTAATCATGTGGGAGGAAATGACAGAGATAAAAGGTGTAGAATCAACTGCAACTTTGAAGGTGGCAGCATGTTAGACTGCAGCAAAGCGGGTTGGTAGATGATTCGAGTGGTTGAATGCTAACTTGCAGCAAAAAACAAAAAAACAAAACAAAAAAGATGCTAATGCAGCATAGCGGAATTCTAAACTTGCGAATATGATCTATGCGTGTACAAGCTATGTGAATGAAAATATCTTTTTTTACAAGAACTACTTGTATGCCGGGGTCCACCAAAACTTTTGTGGTGTATTTTCATCACGAAAATGACGTCGAAAAAGTGCACAAGACCAGATGGCGAGGAAACAAAAAACGTATGGTGGCTCTATTACTGCGAGACCTGAGAAGTGCGAAGCATGTTTGGGGTAAGCATTTAGTGTTTCTCCATCACGAGAACAATCATGTTAGGGAGATCAGCAAACGTGTTATGTGACATGTTCGCTACTTCTCACTGCCCTGTATCAACCTGCTTCATGTTAGAACAGTTGGGAAAAGAACCATCCGACAGCTTCGTGAGGTTGAGCTTCGTGGGCAAGAACTTGTATGTTTTGCTACGAGCCTATATATACTTCACAAAAACGTCGTTGGCGCACGACCGAAATTTTCGTTTGAGGGCGAGCTTGAGTCGTATAATGCTAACATCTTCCCAATGTGCACGGTCTTGTGCACGGTCTTGAAGCCGCGCTATCCGTAGTGCGGAAGGTCACTTCGAAATATGTGGCAGGCACGTGCGCAACTAAAATCTGGTGGTAGCTCATTAGTAAGGAGGGCCTTCATTGAATAGATTACAGAGCTCTGTGTGCGCAGAACTTTAAGTGAAGCGTAGCTGCCACTTATGTTCTGGGGTGGATTATGCGCTATGAAGATTTTGTCGTTTCAAGACAAAACAATACGTAGGTGTGGGAGCAGTGACGGAGTGTAGCCTGTTGGTAAAAAAAAGAGGATTAGAGACGTCCGTTCGCGTAGGGATCCGCAGCTATATGTGTGTTTTGATTAAAGTTATTTTCAGGGTATTGCATGACTAAAGCTAAGACATACCATGAAGCTTTCATACTTCATCGTTCTGCATTTTGTTCTGAAGAAAACTAAGAAACACACGGTATCGTTAGGAAGCCTGTCAAGTTGAAAAGCCGCGGAGTATCGATTAGTACAGATTAAAAATGAAACTATTTTAGCCTCATATGTATTTTCCCATGAGATTAGTAGGTATTAGAGGAAAGTAAATTACGCGTTGAATTTCAAAATTGGTGATTTGTTAAACTTGCGTCATTCCGAAATTTGGTCATTGCTCAAATGCAAAAAAGAAGTATTTGGTCATTAAATTTCATTACAGAAGCAATAAAGCAGACAGTGATGCAATATTTTTGAATTGATATTCCTTATAAATCTCAATCATTCTCGTTATGTGAGGGAGGAACAATAAAAAGATACAAATACTACGTGGTGAAAGAGAATGGTAGCATCTGGTTTGCTACCCATTTACACTAATAAAAAAAAGGAAAGATGAAAAAGAAAGAGAAGTGAAAAGCTGGGGCGTGTTCAACAAAGAAACGAAGAAACAAAACAGGGGTGTAGGGCTGGAAGCATATAGTTACAAACGGCGCAAAAAAAAAAAAAACCACATGGGACACAGATGAATAAATTCTACACAGACATGGGTGCTGCATAACTATGAACCAACATCAACTTGCACAACTGTCAGTGCTATTGGAAGCCTATAGCCTATTCAGTAGGACCCAGCCAATAAAAAGTTCCGCAACCATAATTGTGGCAATGTTCGAAAGTTCCAGACTCAGTTCTGGCCAGCAGCGGCAACCTATCTTTTCTTTCACGTTATTTTATTTTTATTTGCCTAATGATTACTATAAATAAAATCTCCTTACTTTTGTTGATAGTATTGTCTGTTATTTATCATTATTATTGCGTATAAAGAAGAACGAAAACGAGCCGATAATACTTTTTTTATGCTCATCCGTATTTTTAAACTCCAAGCGTGTATACTATCAGCGGAAACTAAAATAGCAAAAAACGCGCTTTTTATGAACTGAAAGTAGTGACGAATACACAAAATTAACACAAATTGATAAGTTTATCGTGAACAACAGCAGTTAGGTTATTGAGGTCATTCTTGTGCGTCACATGACATGAAAGCCTGAAAGGCGTGGATTATAATCCTTTTCACCAAAATACGTGGCTCTTGAGAGACACGCCTCAGGGTGGCTCTCTATGAGACCTCGTAAATTTGGTGATTGTGCAATCTCCTTTGCAGAAACACGCAATGCCTATTTGTTACCCTTCTCTGTTTTTCTAATGATACAGTCATACCCCGGTTTTCATGCCCGCACCCATCGCAATAGTGCACAGCTGCAGATTTGCAACCGCAAATGTGAAGTACGTGACGTATATGTCACGTTTTTTTACGTATAGAATATGATTCAAAGGCATTGCTATTAGGTATCGTAGAGTCACTTCTGATTCCTGGCGCACTTAATAAAAATTCTTTAAGCACCATAGTTTCATTAACAGAATCTGATCACCTTGTGCGAGAGTGGTCCGATATTTTCACCCCGTCACTCTTCAACAAAGAAATGTTGCCGGTGTAATCAAGGTTCAGAAGAAATTCCAGCCAATAAAATAACAAACACAGGAAACAAAGGAGCTAACCGCTTTCCTATCTCCTTCTTAGTTTCCTTTGTTCGTTATATTATTGGCTTGAAGTTTTCTCTGAAGCAGTGCACCAACTAGCCCAACAACGAGTGTTATTGGAATCAAGATACTTAAATTCGTATTTTTGCGGGCTGAATATGTGGCTTTTTTTTTCTATGGAAGCACCGTGCTCGGAGCAGCTATCTTTTATTAAAGATGAACTAAACGTCCCATTAAAAAGAAACAAGAACCATTCAATCTGCAAAAGGAGGCATTTTGTTTCCAGCCAATGGCTATTGATTGTCCACCACACAATGCTGTTAGCTTTCTTTTATTGATACTATCTCACTGTTTCGCATACGCTTCACCATATGACACCAGTCAACAATGTCTTTGCACTCCCTTCAACAGAGGCACAAGCGACACCTTGTGCCTTTAAGGGCTTACATGTGTCACAAAACGAGTAGCTTTTTTTTGTTTCAGTGCAGAAGATTGGTGGAATGTAACTACTGAAATCCACCCAAAGCGCATGTGATAACTTAAGTGTTTGCGGATGCTCAATCTTTAGGCAGAGCTTCTGGTCTGTAGAGGTCTCACATAACTAACATACCTCGCTTATAATCAGCGCACTTATGGCCGTAGATTTCCCATAACGCTGTTCGCCCCAACGCTTTCAACTCTCTTGCGGGCCGTGGGAAAGCGTCTGCCTCGCTGAGGGGATTATCGCTAGGCGAGTGTACACCAAGGTTCGTACTGTAAAATGAGTAGAGATAGTGCAGTGCAGAGTTATTTTTTTACACGTCGAGCCTGTCAAACATTTTGAAGGGAGCTCGCACAAAAAACCATAGAAGATCTTGGCACGTAGGACTAGCTTCATATAGGCTTGCTGAACCATGCAGTCTAGCACGCAATATAGCAGAGTCCAAATGAAAGCTAACTATGCCAGAACGGCACGTTTGCGAGAAACGATACACTGAGGCATAACTCGGGCCAGATTTGATTCGAGAGCACGCGACACGCCCGGGTAGGTATATTGAATTATAATTTTGCTGAAGTTTTTCTAGTCCACCGTCCTGGCGTAACCCTTTCGTTCCACGGGTCGCCTTTATGCTCTTCCGCAGAAAAGCACCAAGTACTCTGTTGTTAACAACTTTTTCTAAGCAAACTGTAGCCGCCCGTGAGCTTCACTCAGGCATTGCCACACTACGTCACAGAAACTTGTACGGGATTTCATTTCACCCTGAATGCGTACTTTCTCCAGCTCTCTAGGTGTTTCGAGACTGCCCGAGCCTAGATAGGCAGACATAATGAAAGAAACGATCTTATATAATGCTAGCAGCCCGGTGTGTGATGACTTAGGAAGGGAACTGCACTCGGGGTAGACGAACGTTTCATACTAGTTTTGATTTTTGATGCTAATAAAATGTTGCAGAGTTCTAGACATCTCAACGAATCTCTGTATTTTTTTTATTCCCGCACGCTACTGTGCACATAATAAAATATACACGTCGAAGTCAAAATGTAGTAATAAAACTTGGCTAGTGTGCAGTTCAAAAGAACACAGAAAGAGAAGAACAAATGGCACCAACTCATAGCGTACTGCTGTGAAACTTTTACTCATATTCGGACCATATTTGAAACACAATTAGTTGATCACCTTATGACGATTTGTTAATGCTCACTTCTAAGGTCACCGCAAACGGCAACATGTTGTACATTATCCCAACTTGATATTGCATCTCAAAATGCTTAATTCTAGAGAATTGAATCTCATTTTTACGTTGCATGCGTAAGTGCAATGGTCACTCAGTTTAAATTACTGGTGCCTGTTTTCATTATTTTTTTATTTGTATCGTGTGATTTACCATTAGTAACAACTTGGAAAAGCTAGATAGTTCATTCACTACGTGTGCATGTAAACCACATGCTACAAGTATCCTTCCATTCCATCATTGTGTTTTTGTTTGAAAGATAAGCTTTTGAAGGCAGCGGTATTTTATCCTCAAAGGCGGATGAATATTGGCTTGCACCAGTAGGCAAGGACTGGCGTAATGAGCGATATGCTGGTTTGCAGTTATTTTCCCGGCTGCCGTTGGTCATGGCGTTGGCCATTCGACTCTACACTGATGCCACGAGCCCGGCGGCCGGTGCCTCTGATGTTCGGCTCGTAAGAGAAATATCGATATGAGCAGGCTAGAAATGCTTGCGCACTAAAAACACTGCAGGGCATCCACTGTGCCATTTGTACACTGTATGCAGAGAAGCACGTTCGCGCATTATCCATTCAACCGATACTCAGATGCTCACAATGCGTCATATCTGCCGGGCTTCTCAGACGTACTTTCTGTAATGCGTTTTGGCGTTCACGGGGACGACAAGGATTACAGAGTGAGCCCGGTTACGATGCTCTCTTTATATACGCTATACTCAGAATGGGATCGCCTCGTATATAGCGTAAATCGAAAGTTAACTTGGAACGGTAATATTATCTCAGAAATCACTCAATTTACTGGAAGTAGCACTACAAAACTTAGCAAGATTGCCGCCCATATGGCTAGAGAAGCTCTGGTGGCCCTCCAAACTATTTGACAGGAAAGCCGCAGCAGCATTTCTAGCAATGAAAATACGGTTAGCGACAAGGCCGCTCAAAGGAAACGCTGAAGTGGAAGCTCACCTGCCTTTTTTTGTGCGAAGCAAGTCATACAGAAAGCGCTTTTGCCCTGCAGATGAACATATCATAGAATTTCTTGACAATAAGATACGATTTTTAGGATGAGTGTATACTATCCGGATGACACTAGTAAGGTGATCTGCAATAAAACTAGCAAGTACACTCGGAGCATTCCTAATGAAAATCGACAGCCTCCATAGACTTGTTGAGCGGTATCTGTCCGGAACAATCAACTGCCTTAAACACACTAGACAAGCAAAGTAATTTATACTCTTTCTTTGCTACATTCATTATGTTAATGGTAAGACAGTGCAGGTGACGCTTAACGTTCGCGAAATAGTTTCCATGGCAGAGTTATTTGAACTTCTTTGACTGGCATCAATATATATAGCTGATATCGACGGAAAGTTTCTGATGTCTCACAGTTTAGTATTTTAAATTCTTCACGATCCCCAGATTGGCAAAGCTCGCAGGATCGCAAAGAAGTATGTCTTTCGGAACGAAAATGTTGAAATGGCGCGCCTTGATCATCGAAGCGTCAACCGTAGATTTATTCAGCGAAAGTAGCAAAAGCAGCAGCACTCTGCAAAATTGAGGAACGTACTCACGTAAAGTTTTTTATGGTTAGTGTTTGTTGCTATTACAACATGTTTAGCTTCTTACGAATTTAACAGGGATATGGGCTTTGGCAACACGGCTTATGTTTACTGTGGAACGGTACCTGCGCTTTTTTTCTTGTAGGCTGATGAGCGAAGCTTCATAGAACTCCACTTGAATTGTACCACCATAACCAAAGTATTCATTTCTTGGTGGATATATTGATTGATATTCGGGGTTTACCATCCCAAAACCACCATATGATTATGAGAGACTTCGTGGTGGAGGGCTCCGGAAATTTCGACCACCTGGGGTTTCTCGACTTGCACCGAAATTTAGGCACACGGGCCTACGGCATTTTCGCCTTCATCGGAAATGCAGCTGCTGCAGCAGGGATTTGATCCCGTGACCTGTGGGTCAGCAGCCGAGTACCTTAGCCACTAGACCACCGCGAAGGGGCACGAAGTTGTGATTTGTGAAAATAGAGTTTGCGCATCATCACACACCGGCTCACAATGAGAGGTCCTCTTTTATGTGAGTATTTCTTCCTTGCGGTGAGGAGGTGTGGAGTTTTGAGCGTAGGCGTAAAAAAAAAACGCGGCAGACCTAGCATAGTCACCACCAATAAAGAATTCTGAGGCAGGAAACCAGCGTACGGCGACTTTCTGCGATATGTGAAAGCCAAAGTGACATCGGATATTGCATTCCCTGCTTGCGGGAAGGACGTGACGCGGAAAGTACTTTGGCACCACTGGCCAAGCGCATCTGAGTTGGTTGCTCACTGTGTACTTGTTTGCAGGCAGGGTTGGCGTCGAATACTGTACTCTGCAGCTGTAGACAATATCGTTTAGAGTTCTGTGCCTGAGCTCAGCGGGAGGGCGTGTGGTGGCATCTTTATTTCTATGTATGTATGTATGTATGTATGTATGTATGTATGTATGTATGTATGTATGTATGTATGTATGTATGTATGTATGTACGCATGTACGTATGTATGTATGTATGTATGTATGTATGTATGTATGTATGTATGTATGTATGTATGTATGTATGCATGTATGTATGCACGTACGTACGTACGTATGTATGTATGTATGTATGTATGTATGTATGTATGTATGTATGTATGTATGTATGTATGTATGTATGTATGTATGTATGTATGTATGTATGTATGTATGTGAGTGCGTGCGAGAGAAGAGCCCTGTTTCTTGGGTAACGTCGCGTCTGTGCCTAAGTTCTCTAGTCATCAGGCTAATATGCACTCCACAATAAAGAAATGGAACTAGATATACTGCACACCAATGGCATGAATGTCATTGGCAATTCATCCTATGCGAACGAATCAGGCAAAGCTTTCCAACAATATGCACACCACAACACACCATCTTTTGAGCAGTCATCATGAATACCTTAAATTTGTTAATTTCGAATTACTAACACTTTTTTAAAGTTATTAGATGCTTTCCTGTGCATCGAATGCGTTGTTAGAAGGTCGCAGGTTTGGTTCCTGCTCACGGCAATTTATCTTTTTGCCCACTTTTCTTTCTTCACATTTACATTACGATTGGGTCAAATAACCTCCCCTATGCATTCCTTGGCATTATTGTCTGTGAGATCTCAATAATAATACTGCTTCAAAACAAAGAAAAACGAGCCCTTGAGTATACACGTCTTTCCCTTATATATATATATATATATATATATATATATATATATATATATATATATATATATATATATATATATATATATATATATATATATATATATATATATATATATATATATATATATATCAAATACACAACTAAAGGCACCGACCATGAAATGTAATCAGAAGCGTGTGTTTACGCAAAGAATCTACCATTCTAGGAGACGCGAGTGCGTAAATTAGAATTTACGTTATTCTCAGCTTCCGGACGTTAGGTGGAAGGGTGAACATATGAATGCTGACATCCGAAATTCCTGTGAGAGACAAGTTGCGGTACGTGGTTTAAGCCCAATGGGTAAAGTTAAGTCGAATAAATTCCGCAATACTAAGTGCGTCGGGGGTATTTACGAAGTAAACTTCGTACTTCACTTACAGATTCAATGAGATACGTTGGCCAACACGCAAGGCCTAAGCCCCATAATAAGCGCTGGTGCACAGCCATCTAAAATAACCAGCGTGCCCTATTCTAAAAGGCTTCGGTAATGCCCATTTCAGGATGTTCCTAGCATTACACATAAATTGGGCGTCAAAGCTTGCAATCCCTTTACGAGCGTCTCGCATTGCAGGAAGAAGCCCCCACCGGACGGGAAGAGAAAGTTGCAGTAAAGAGAAAGTTTTTTAGGACGCTTTTGTCGCAGTGGCATATACATTTCAAAACTCAACTAATGTCATTGCCCAGAAGCTTAGTGCCTGTTGAGCAGATCGCAATTGCTTATGAGTAAACGCACGCACAAGGCACACACATAAACACGGAAACTGCATTTTGGAGACTTTATGACACAAGTGCAATAACTCTCGGATTACGTGTTCTGCCCTCACTATTGAAAAAAAAAACATCAGCAAGATGCTCTAATTAAACGTATTGCTGCATGGTTTTATTGCATAAATCTGTTGTTCAGTATGATTAGGTGGCCAGAAATATGACGTATAGGTATACTTTAACTTCTTTATAACTTCAGGACCAACTTGGCTCTTCCGCATTTGCTATGGTGAGGCATATGTAACTTTAACAGCCTAAAATGTTTTTTTTAAATGTTTGCTGAAGCTACAATGCATACTCCATGAGTTATCACTTCAGGCCTCCTTCCAATATGAACCAAATGTCTCTCTCATTTGGACTCAACTACTCTCGTATTGCTGGTAGACCATACTCAATAGAACTTTCGGTATTAGAAAGCACCGTGCCTGATGCGTTCTCGTTTCTCTGTGTTGTATGAAGCGCGAAGTTCTTCAAATGGGGAAGTTGGTGAACCTAAATTTCACCTGGAATCTTAATGGGAACCGGAAGATGTAAACACAGGATAATCAGGGTGAATAGTGGAAGTGCCTCTGACAGGCTGGCCGCCATTTCGTTAGGAGAACCTGTTTTGTCAAAGGCACCTTGTCATCTTTGGCGTGTTAGTTACTAACACGCCAAGGATGACATGGTGCCTTGGACAAAGATAGGTCCTCCTATTGAAACGTCGGCCATGCTGTCTAAGGCACTTCCACTGTTCTCCTGATTACTCCACTAAATTTTACCTGGCCACTGGGCGAAATGACGCGATGAACTTGTCTAGGGGTAATTAGAGTGGAACGTTGGCCCGCAGGAAGCAAATACTTGCAGTAGTGAACACATTTATAGGCAGGCAAAATGGTAGATGCTCATGAGCTTCGATTTAAGTATGCTCAAGATTACTGGAGCCCTCGTGGTTGTTACGTAAGAACTAAAAGTTATTATATATTATCGACACAAAGTCCTATCGCATGCAACAGCCTGACAACACTGAAGAAAATTAGTCGGAAAGGATGTCTTAGAAACACTTTTACTATTGGAAGAAAAAAGATTCGGTGCGTTTTACTAAGTGACAACATGTGTTTTACAAAGTCAGAAGAATTTTGAAGTTTCGAAGGAACAATTCAAACATTCACACAGAAATGAAGAGCACCAACAGCTCTAAACGAAAGACAAGTGCAGATCAGAACTTAATCAACAGCTGTTTTCGCATGTCTCTCCACTTGAGACGTACGAGACGGAAATTTTCTTAATGAAACATCTCCCACCACCGGTTAGAGCGGAACGCTTAGGGTACGCAGTATTACCCGAGGACGTGATGGAACTCTGATTTACATAATTTGCGTTGATTTGATTTCTTCTGTTAAGAACGAGCAATGGTAATGAGTAACTGCACAGAGCCAAGTGAATTCCACGCTCTACAGAATTCTCTGTGAGACAGTCAAACTACGAAGAGAACTTCCCAACCCTGAATAGCAGCATCCGCTACTAATTCAGTGGTTGCGGCTCAGACAAGCGGTCATCTATATAATTGAGCACACCCTCTTATTTTCCTGCGCAAGAAGTTCTGTGAGTGAATAAAGTCGTAATTTTGACGTCTGGAAACGACGGGGGCCTTTTAATGCCCGCATAATCACGTATTAACAATTAAGTCGGTTAAACCACAAATTGAATGCACCTGCAATCACTGAAGCCGATGGGGCCCTGTATAAACACGACAACGCAAACTGATCAGGAGTACCACAAAGAAACGAGAAAATCACGCCAGACGTGAAAGGCGGCCACGTATATGCTTAACTTTGTCGCTTCTCAAGAGTTCTGAACCACCTACGAAAAATTTGAAAAATGAAGTTACAGGAAAGGCTTGTCAGCTGTTCTTGATCGTAAAGGGTGAAAGAGCCGCAAGCACATGCCCGAAGTCTTGTCTTAAATCTTATCCTGCCACTGTCCCGATCGAAATTCGATCCTCGGTCAACCTGTCAGTTTGAGAGATTAGGGTAGGGTAGGGTAAAATCAGACATTGGGCAAAATGCAACATTTTCACTTTGCCGACTTCTGTATCTAACACAAAGAGGACGTCTCATTGGTTTTCTATTTAAGCGATAGGGGCTTGTGATTGTTTACCTTGTTTACCTTTTTATATGTAAAAGCTTGTCATTGCTCACTGCGTTCGCCTAGAAAAATATTACGTGGCTCGTGTCGGTGTGTTCGTGAACCGTAAAAAAGGGGTGACATTCTGCTCGGCCAAGCTTTATGACCCGTGCACGAAGCTACTCCAACGTAAGTAAAGAAACTTACGTATTTATTTTGTTGCTTTATACCACTAGCTACATACCACCAAAAGTAAGGTTCATTTGGTGCGCGGTGCCAAAGCAAAACTCTTTTTGAATTCGGGCATGTAGGAGAAGCCAAATGTCGCAAAATGTCATGGAAATTCTTTAGAAAGTGTCTCTTTGGGTGAATCATTCACTCATACTAATTATATATTATATTTTCGTTTAGTAGCGGGACGCACATGAACATATTATGTAGAGCTTCATAGGTGGAAAATGACGTAAAGAAACCATTGAGTGCTGTTGAGCACAGCCCTTACTCAATTCGCGCTACATTGAGTGTGTTCCGCGTTCCCAAGAATGCTCTCAAGAGGCACATAAAAAATTGAAAGAATATTCAAGTCAAGCCATTCACAAAGACGTATTTAAAGGGAGTTTTATCAGATTTACAAGAAAAAGAACAAGCGATTGAAAATCTTAAATTCATCGTCTCACAAAGTCCAGCTGGCGAATTTGAAAGCCACGAAATTCCCATGCAATTCTGCATCAAAACGGCAATAAGAGGCGGATAAGATGTGTGAGGACATATCTAGCCCCCACTTATTGAATATTATAATGAACTCGAAACGTTAAACAAAAGACACCATTAGCACAAAGAATGACTGATCATGTTAGATCGTCAAGGAGAGTTTCGGAGCAACATAGCGCTGGGTTCTGTCGGGATTCATTGCATCGAGTGCAAATAGTGGGCTCAAAAATACAGCATGTGGGCCCAAGTGGTAAATTTTAAGATTAAGAACTTCTGCGGCAAAATCTGAAGGAATGAAATTTTTTCACACTGTCTCGTTTTGCGCCACACTGTGTCTCGTATCGCCCCGCAGGTTGGTGCAAATTGAGACATCTAGTGCATTGTAAAATATTTTTAGAACGTCCCTTCAAACTGTGGCAACATGATTATATTTATGTGGCACATATCTTTTACCCGAAGGGAAGTGTCTGCATTGCCATTCATTGATGAACACATAAATAAGAAATATTTTGCGCTATTTTCATATTTTTGTCTCACTCTACCCCACCCTACGCTAATTATATTTTTTTACACTGAAGATGGTTGAACAGCTGTAGCGTTGTTTTTTTTTCAAGCTTAACGTTATGAGCTAACAAACGCACCTTTCACTGTTTCTCCACTTTGATAATGGTCACCTGGGACTGAGCCCGACAAGCACGATAACATTTGGACAATGGACAGTAGAGCAGCTAAGCTTTTCTTTTCGTAATTGCGAATGTCTATATTGAATTACAGAGGAAAAAATCGTTATTATAGTAAGAAATTGACGTCCTCTCGTGGGTACACATTTCTGTCTCCCGTGATTACACAGATCATTGTAAATACTCGAGTTGTTATTCAAAGACATCTGTTCGTTATTCCTGTTTATGTTTTCAGAAAATTTTCACTGCTAACCAGAAATGTATATACATAATGAGAAAAAAAAGATAACGGGTTATAATACTTTCAGCTAGGTTTGCTTCAAGTCCCGCTTTTCCGATACTCAGTGGGGATGGGAACTAATAAATAATCGATGCGACGTTGACGTTGTAAGCAAGCATCAACAACAGCTGTGTTACTTGAAAAAACCGTACATCTTCTTTCTGGCACGCAGCTTGAACCCAGTTCACGGCTTAATTCGCGAGCTTTGCATCTAGCGTTCCTGAAGCGCGGTGTAGTACAATCGCAAGTCGTCATTTTACCGGTAAGCGCCAACTTTGGCGTTTCTTTGATCAAATTACGGCACTCTCAATGAGCTCATATCAAGTAACATTGTTTGCCAAAGACATGCTTGCGTGAGATCCACCATATGAAGTGTTATGGTGGTGTATGTGTATCCCACGTACTTATGCTACCACAAATGTTTAATTGTGATTATGAATGTTTGTGGTCTGGAGAAGTGCCACTAGATGTCAACGTGGATGAATCGCCACAAAATTGATGTTATAGCTACCAAACAGCGACCGTCATTATCCCAGCTCTCGTAAATCGATGTACAATAAACAATCAACTGCATCTGTGCAGATAAGTTTCATTTTCGTATTATACCCATTAATATTGCAAAGAATCAAACATGTCTTTAAGCAAATGGTGAAAGATTTTGAGCACTGTATAAATCTACTTTATTAGGGCAGAATAGAAAGCCATCCAGGTTTACTCGCAAGGAGGAATCATGGCGTATCCAGGGAGTAAATGAAGATGAGTGAGCGAGTCAATGGGATCTGTCAGTGCTACGGTATATTACCCGTGACATTAACCACTTCTGCATGTAAATGAGTGCCAAGTGAAGTACAATGTTTATTGGTCATAACTCGCAGGTTGTATTGAGTTGTGAATTTTGTTTACACTTCATTTTTGCTCCTTTGTGGCATTAAATGCAGCCTAAACTTTGCGAAGACGAGTTCTGGGCACGTTTTCTGGTGGTTATTTGTTGTTTCCAGTGGTACAAAATACATCGTAGAGCATACCAAGACGTCATATATTGTATAAACGCGTCATCTTCCGTTATATTCATTGTCATCAGCCTCATCGTCTTCGTCATGGCGCATAATAGGTACTTTTTGTCAACTGTGCGTGATGGCAGAGGGATATGTGTGGTCTGGAAGAATTCCGTTCATTGTCGTCACGAGCGTATTTACCACCGTCACGACGTATAGTGAGTGCCTTGCATGGGCTGAGCCATGATGGCAGAAAAAGTATGTGTGGTCTTTAACGTGCTTGTCTTTCATCCTCATCAAATTAATCGCCATCGTCATCGTCAGCGGTGGGTATGGCACACAACGCCAATGCCGACGCCAACGCCAACAGACAAGCCTCAACCATGGCAGCTACGCCCCTAAAAACAAGAGGAAGAACACCAAGCATCCACAAGCCAACCTTTTCTGGTGACGTGGAGCAAAGATGCAGTCTGGGGAGGGGGGGGGGAGGTCCCAGGCAACACGGCAAATTACGCACGCCAGCACTGCGATGACCTTATTGAAGCGCAAAGAGCCAAAATTTTAATTCACATAAAAATTTATCAAAAGCTCAGAATGCGTTATCTGTGACACTCGTGCGAAATGTGTAATGCGTTGATAGGTTAAATCCGTTTCGCTTAATGCCGTGTATGAAAACAGCAACATCGACATTTCCCCACCTTCATTATTTTTGTTGACACTAAAACAATAATTCCGATACACCCTTCAAACGTTTGGTTGAGTTGCTAACATTCGAGTGACATACTTTGGACATATTCTGCCTCTCTTATTTTGTGACGACAAAGAACACGTTCCTTGTTTTCTACTGTTAATGGTACAATTTAATCGGTATCACGAACGAGACTGTCAAATTCAATTTTTAGGGAGACAGCATGTGTTTCGGAGATATGAGATATGACTGAAAACGCGATGAGAAACGAAGCATGCTTTGCCGATAAGGTGAAATGGTGCCGGTGTACGGGAGTTTTGTAATCATTAAAACAAAATTAACAAATTATGAATGTGATGAATCCGCAAGATATAAAAGTATTTCATCCAATTCAAATTAAGATGTTACCAGACAAAAATGAAAAATGCGCAAATCACCCCGTTTCAGTTCCGTCCTGCGTAGGTTGCATTCAACGGGTAGCTCAATGTGCACGACTGTTTTATTCCATAGGTGCCGAGCACGCAGTCGAAAGGGCCGAGTTAACTATGCTGTGTACATACAAGTGTACTTTGTTTGGCGAATCAGTTTTCCCTGGAGCCCTTAAAAACTGGGGAAAGTTTGGAGAAAAACCTAAATTTTTAAATAAACGTTTATAATGAAAAGCCAAGAGAAAGTCATTGCAGAGCACTATTGCCAGTTGTGGAAATTTTTCTAATGTTCTCGTGTTTCATGACAAACTCAAAGTCTTTCTTATGCGGTTGTTCTACCACACGATTTATCGAGAAACCTTATCGTGGTTCTGGCACATGAAAGTCGGTAAATATTACCAAGAAGGCGTCTGTACTATCACGTCGTTAGTTCGAATTCGCCGATAATTTCAAGCTAGTAGATTGAATAAAGAACGTCAGTTTCCGAAAGTGTCGATGCCGAAGAAATATTTATGAATGCAAAAAATGAAAAAAATACACGTGGTTGTGGTAGATATCCTTTTATAAACCTTCCAGTCATTCTTCCTCCATTAACGCTTATTAATTTGTTACATGCCAATCATGTGGTTAATATTTAGTATTTAATATAGCGCAAACACCACGCATGGCAAAAGAAAGCCAATGAACATGTTATGAAATTTCACTGATTGGGTCAATAGAATTTCAGTCAAGACGAAAAAGAAGATTTGCTCGGGTGTCTGCTGCTGCGCTCGAGATCTTCGTTCATAAAACCGACAATTGTTCAACCCAAGAGGTGAGATGCTGTCTATGCAGAGCAAATCACGCGGCTGACGATGAAAATTGCCCCATGAGGACATGTGAGTTGCAACTTCTAGAAATCATCGAACAACAACGATGCTCCCGGCGTGAGGCCCGATCTATTCTTTCTGAGCGCTCACGTGGCTATGCCTCCGTTGCCAACCGGGCAAACCAGATGCTTGAGTCGTCGTTGCCTGATTTAATAACATCAACGGTGGAAAAGGCCATGACTAAACTTATGAAATCTCTATTCGTGAGCCTAACGGAGTCATTGGCACAAATAGTGAGCACTCAGTTGAATCAAATATTGCAGGGAGGTAACCAACCTACCATGCCCCCTTCTCTACCTTCACCAGTTAAGGTTACTGATATTCCATCGGAACCAGGCCCTTCGAAGTCAAAGCCAGACACGCCGAACACTAGCCATAGAATAATTATGCCTCTTGTACAGGACCTAGATTGGAGCTCGGACTCCGGTTCTCATGTCTCACAACCAGAACAAATGGATTCTGACTCAAGAAATATGAAACGACGTGCTTCTCCTGAGACACAACGGTCCTCAGTTAGTCCTAAATCAAGAAATAAGAGATATCAGAAGGAAAACCCATCAAAAAAGGATTTTTTAAAGGATAGCATCTTAGAGAAAGCAGTGAGTGCTGCTGGTATCTCTTCAAAATAGGGAATTTAAAAGTACTACAGTGGAATTGCCGCTCCATTTTTTCAGCAGCTACAGACTTACTTCAACTTTGCAATAACTATTCCCCTAATATTGTTGCTTTACAAGAAACTTGGCTTGCAGAAAATAAGTATTTTAGGATTAAAAATTACCGCACATTCCGTCTAGACCGTCCAACTCGGGGTGAAGGTTTGGCAATATTTATCTCATCTAAAATCACCCATAGAGCTAAAATTATTTATGAGTCATTGGCTTAAGAAAGCGAGATTTTAGCAGTAAGCATTACTATTCCTGGGTCCCTCCCATTCTCATTTATTAATGCTTATTTTCCTGCGGGTGTTCTAAATTCTTCCGTCCTAGATACTGCAGTTCACTATTGCCAAAAAGATATTGTATTAGTAGGTGACTTCAATTCTCATCATATTTCTTGGGGTTTTAAAACTGATCTGTATGGCAAACGTTTATGGGATTGGGTGAACAATAATAACTTTATATGCATAAACACAAAAACTCCTACTTTTATGTGTAATCAGTCCTCCTCGGTACTCGATCTAACTTTTTCTAACACCAACCTCTCCATCTTATCATGGTCTGCGATTAACTCGGGAACAAGTAGTGACCATATGCCAATATTGTTCGAGGTGGTATGTCCAACAACCTCCAAGAATAGATCTTCCATAACACATGTAAACTTTAATACTTTCGAGAAATACTTACGAGTCGCTTTATTTAACCAAACGAATTATGCAGAACTAGACGCCGTTAGAATTAGCGACATTTTAAAAGAGTCGTTAAATAAATCAAAATTCACCATTGAAAGCTCTAAACCGTCTACGAACCCTTGGTGGAATGCGGACTGTTCGCGGGCTTATAGACTAAGAAAGGCTGCATGAAAAAAATTAATCTTCAACCAGTGTCCCAGGAACTGGAGTGATTATAAGTATGCAGCCGCTATTTTTAAGAGAACCATCGCTAATGCGAAGGAAAAATTTAACAACGACCGATGTGAGTTCCTTTCAAAGCCGGTCAATAGAAAATCACTTTTTCGCTTTCTGAGAACTAAGAAAGTTCTTCCGGTACAAAGAAATATAGAATCTGTAGTATCATCACCAGTTGAACTGAAGGCCCTTCTAGAAGATATAGCTCAGGGCCTAGAAAGTCCCTTTACGACACTTGTCTCATACCAAGCCCAGTCCCCCCAAAGGGCTGAGGATATTGAAGAGGTTACGCCTGCAGAATTAGAAAACGTAGTCAGAACACTACCCCATTCGGCTCGTGGTCCTGATGGCATGACGACATCAGTAATAAAATCAGTACATAAAATATACCCACTTGGCCTACTCGAAATTATTAATCACTCGCTTAGAAGCTCTTGGATGCCACCAGATAGGAGAATGACAAAAGTGATTCCATTATTAAAAAAACAAGGCGCTGGGTTTACCTTAGATAATATCAGGCCCATTTCACTTACATCGAACCTAGTAAAACTTGTTGAAAGAATTTTATATAGACGTATAGATCGATGGATGTCAGAAAAACTGACACTGAGCCCATGTCAGATTGGATTCAGGCGTGGTTGCTCCATTTGGTGTGCGCACGTGGATCTCGAAAGCAGAATTCAACTTGCTCGATATCAGAAACAATACTCCGCTTTGGTAACCTTAGATATCACAAAAGCCTATGATAGCGTGGAGCATGTTAAACTGCTAGATTCACTTCAGAATTTAGGACTGCCTCAATACTTTGTGGCCTGGATCCATGCTTTCTTGGGTGATAGAAAATTTTACTGCTCGCAATCTGGTGTCACCTCTTCAATATACAGGCAAACGCGAGGTATACCACAAGGGTCAGTACTATCGCCCTTATTATTTAATGCACTACTATGTACCATTCCCATACAGCAAGATGTACAGGTCTATGTGTATGCCGATGATATTGCATTTTTTGCTGCGTCGGCAGACATTCACACACTGTACCTGATTCTGCAGACATACATGAATAGTCTGGAAACGTGGCTGGAGGATATCAACCTATGCCTCAATACAAACAAAAGTACAATCATAGTTTTCGCACAAAATGCCCCAGTGCGAATTTCACTAATGTACCGACAGGACGCCATACCTCAGGTCGAGTCAGTTAGGTACTTGGGCGTAACCTACACCGAAACATTTAACTGGAGTCCCCTCATAGAAAACATGGCTGCTAAAGGAGCACGTGCCGTAGGGATGCTGCGCAGGCTCAGTAATTATCGTGCCGGTTTGCGTAGAGACGTGCTCGTTAAGATATATTGCATGTACGTTCGACCGATATTAGAATTCGGCTGTGTTTTGTTTTCTGGCGCTCCGGCCTGCAGGGTTCGACCACTGATTCGGCTAGAACGCGAATCTTTACGCGTATGCCTAGGGCTACCCAAATATGTTGCCAACAATATCCTATACGAAGAATCCCGCCTGCCTTCTCTTATCAAAAGATTTCATATTCTAACAGTACGTACATTCCTTAAAATCTATGCATCACCTCAACGGAGGGCACAGTATGGGTTCCTTAACCAGCAGACCTCATTCTTCAACCACCAATGGCCTAAATTAGGGTGTCCTCAAGTAATATTTACTCAGAAACTTTTGGAGCCCTTAAGAGTTAACCTTTGGGAAACACTTGTGCTCAACACTGTAGATGCAATTAGGATAGAATTTGACGATATATATCCCAAGAATGCAAAAAATTTACCATATCAGCATATAAATGGCAATTTGGAAGATCATTTGGCCAATCTAGAAACATCCATTGTGATAGCGACTGACGCTTCAGTTTATGAAGAAAAGGCTGGCGTAGGAATCGTATCATCCTCCCTAGATTGGGCTTTTTCAATTCAATTACCCGACTTTACACCTATTTACCAAGCTGAACTGCTGGCAATAGTCCTTGCATTGCGTAAAGTGCCGCAAGATCTATCAGCGGTTATTGTTCTAACAGACTTTTTCTCGGTCTGTACTGCCTTAAGCTCACCAAATTTTTCGCGTACCTTAGAAACTTTCTACTCGCTCATTCCTACACATGTGCGACTCGTCCGACTAGTTTGGGTACCAGGCCATAGAGGTTTAGCTCTGAATGAGCATGCAGATGCACTAGCTGTATCTTTCCTTGATTGTCCTGCTTTACCTATTTTGCCTACTTCGGAATATATCACAGCAGCACGCTTCGAAAAACGCACGACGGCCAATAACTTTGAAAAATCCCCTTTGTTTGTATCAGACTTCCCACAGCTAAAGTTCCCTTGGAAGAACAAGTGGTGTTCATCAAGAAAGGAAGAAATAGTGATTACCAGGCTGCGTTGTCGAGTCCCCTCATTGAACTTTTACCTTCACAGGTCGGGTCTGGCACAGTCGCCTTTGTGCCTTTATTGTAATGAGAGGGAATCTTTAGAACACTTCTTTTTGTCATGCCGAAAATTCAAAACTCAAGGGGAAAATCTACTAGAAGAACCCCTAGGAAAGTTGGGCTTATACTTGACACTTCCGGTGATTCTTTCATTTGGCGCAGTCGCATTTGGATTCAGCCACAGGAGCGTTTTTACCGCTGTCACAAATTTCTTACGAGAATCTAAAAGAATGGAATGCTAATAATAAGTAACTTCAGTTGTTTTATGTATAATTTTTGTATGTTTATATGTTTTCTTTTCAAGGTTTTTTTAGAAATTTAACACCTTTTTATTATTACCTATATTACCTAAGTAATCCAACCCTCTCTTTCAAGAAGTGAAATAATTTGAAAAGCAAGGCACCGTCCCATTCATGGCCTATCCCCCTAGGTGGGTTGCGCCAAGGTGTTGAGGAACAAACCAACCAACCAATCTTCGTCCCTGTCGGACCGGCGCTACTCTGACTGCCAGTCTTCACTGCTTTCCCAATAAATTGTGATATGACAGATTTATTCATTGCTGGGGCTTGACTTTCTAAAATCACGGTATGAAAGAAGGGACGCTGCAGTGGAGGGCTCCCGAAAATTGTGCTTCCTGGTATTCTTTAACGTGCACTTCAGTTGTGAAGTCGAGGAAGACGAAGAAGTGTGCTTTGAATAGGAGCTACTTCTGCTAACTCCGGCGTATTTCAGTTGTAATTTAAGTCTGTTGATCAGTTTTCGCTGCTCCCTTGGAGGGGATGGATATAGACCACCCCGGGCGCCTGCCGGCACCAGTGGCGTCAGCGGCGGCCGCCTCCAGGAAGCGGATGGGACAAGCGAGCGACAGCGACAGTGAAGATACTCATGCTTACTATCTCAGCAGTGAGGACTTCTCAGATGACGGTTTCCAACCTGTGCTGAGCCGCAAGGCGAAGAGAAGGAACATGAGGACATCCTCATCCTCAACTATTCAAACTGTAAGTGAAGCGCCAAAATCGAACACTTATACCATCCTGTTTCTGCCTGCACTTCCTACCGTCAGCATGAAACGCCTTAACAGACAGTCTGTGTCGAGGTCTCTGGAAACGCTCGTGCCAAATGAGATCACGGACATAAGAGTGAACGCCAGAAAGAATATACTGGCTGTGGACGTTTTGCACGCAAGTGCGTTGGGCGTTCTGCGCAGTGTAACTGACTTGGACGGCAACCAGGTGCGCTCTCATGTTCCCTTGGGATGTGATGTAGTAACCGGCGTGATCTACGACATTGATGTGGCTATTTCCAATAAGGACTTACAACTTCTTGTCAAGTCAACAACTGATACTCCAATTGTTGATGTCACCCGGCTAGGCAAGTCTCGCTGTGTGAAGATTGCGTTTAAGAGCACATCACTCCCCTCTCATGTGAAGGTGGGGTACTTCAGACATGCTGTGCGGCCTTTCATTCCAAAGCCTCTCCAGTGCCGTAAATGCATGAAACTTGGACATGTAAGCAGCGTCTGCGAGAATTCGGTGGTATGCCACCGCTGCGCCGAGTACCATGAAGCGGATAAGTGCGTCGCAACTGTCAAGAAATGCTCTAAATGCAATGGATCCCATGAAGCCACATCGAAGGACTGCCCGCGGATTCAGAAGGAAATTGCCATCTTGAAGGAGATGGTGTGCGATCACTCATCTCATTGAGAAGCCGCAGCTAAAGTCAGAAGGCGTCGTTCACGTCGACGTCGGTCTTCGAGGACGCCCGCTACCTCCTCGACACGTTTGCGTGATCCCTCATCAGTACCACCTCCTTTGCCTCCCAGACCACATGCCGTGGGAAAGGCTGTAAAGGACAAAGACAGTGAGCATACCCTAACTGCGACAGAGTGGCCTGCACTTCAAAGGGAAGCAGCATCAAGCGAACCGAAGGAGCTTCATGACGGCCAGTCCGCGCTCCCGTTTCAAGATCTTTCCAACCAAGACAGGCAAGTGACTGCAATCGTCCCGGTTCGAGATCTTTCCAACCAAGACAGGCCAGTGGCTGCAATCGTGCAATCATTAATTGCCACGATTCGCACGCTACTGAGCAGCATACAATCTCCGTCTGCTAAGAGTGCACTGCAAATACTGGATGCACTGAATCCAGTTCTTGCTAACTTCGTATAAGCACAATGGCTCAACAAAATCTCATCTTCCGCACTGAAGTTAAAAGTGTGTCGATTTTTCAGTGGAATGCCAGAGGCATGAAGTCCCGTATCTCGGACTTTCGCCAATTTGTTCGGACCAATCAATTCCCTATACTTGTCATATGTGAACCAAACGTATCAACGCCTTATAGATTGTCCGGTTATGAAGCTTTTTGTTCAGCCGCTTGCGAAGAACGAAGCAAAGTAATTGTTTACATTCGCACAGACTTGACTTATCTTTCACACCCAATAAGTTCAAATGACGACAATCAGTACGTGTGTCTTCGTGTGAAGAAGAATGCAGTTTCGTTCACGCTTATTGGTGGATATATATCTCCATCATCGCGATTTGACTGCGACAGATTAAAAGACATCCTAACGAGAACCGATGGGCCTTGGATCATCACCGGTGACTTCAACGCCCATCACATGCTTTGGGGGAGCACTAGGATGAATGCCAGGGGCCGGAACATTGTTACATTCGCTTCCGATTACGACCTTTCCATCATGAATGATGGTACCCCCACATATCTGCGGGGTCTCACGTATGGCAGTTGCCTTGACCTGACATTGGTGTCACGGTGCTTCTCTCACAAAGTTAAGTGGTTTTGCGATATTGAGACTCATGGGAGTGATCACATACCCACCTGCGTGACGATCGATGGTATCATAAAAAATTTCTCTTCCGGTGTCGCAATTGGCACTGACTGGTCGATGTTTGCATCGCGTGTTGAAAACGCTTGCCAAGAAGGCCTCTCCTGCAGCCTGGAAAATACCATAGCGGAAGCTATGCAAGCGTCCAAATGTAAATTATCATTTTCGTCTAAAGTAACACAGTTTGACATCGAACTGGAAAATTACGAGCTATATGAAGGCGTGCTGAACGACGATACAGACGCACAAGATCAATTTACGATCTGAGGGAAGCAAGGCGGCTCCAGAAAAAGATTAAACGACGCATTTACAAACTGGAGAGCGAACGCTGGAAAGCATTCTGCGAATCTTTTGACCCTCATAAACCGCTGTCATATATCTGGAGAACAGTTCGTGGTCTTCGCTCCTCTCCACAACAACGGCACCCCTTTAAAGTTTGGCACTCCATCATGGAAAAACAGAACTCTAGGTGGCTGAAGAATTTTGCACGAGAGTTGCCGGGAATATTATGAACGAGAGCATCGACGCCGTGATCGTTCCTGAGACGCGATTACCAGAAATGGACATTCCGTTCACCATGGAAGAACTGGAAGGTGCGTTAGTCGCTTCTAAGCGCATGTCATCGCCAGGTCCTGATGGTATTACTTATAGTGCGTTGGGACACCTTGGACAAAAAGCCAGAAAAGAACTTTTAACACGCTTCAACAACTCCTGGCTCAGCGGCAGTGTTCCCCGAGAATGGAAAATAAGTCGATTAATACCACTTTTGAAATCGGGAAAATCACCATTGGACTTGAACGCGTATCGCCCTATTGCCCTCGCAAGCTGCCTCGGAAAAGTGATGGAAAGAATGGTTCTATTTCGTCTCGAGTGGTACTTGGAACGATACACCAAATACCCTTCTTGCATGGCAGGCTTTCGTCGGGGCCGCTCCTCCATTGACTGTGTCCTTGACTTCTCGACATTTTTTCAACAAGAAAAAAGTCGCAAGCGCATATCAGTGGCACTCTTTCTTGACGTGAAGGGTGCATATGATAATGTAGCTCACGATGCCATCCTCACTTCTCTCGCAGCAATGGGCATTGGTGGACAAATGTTTCAATGGATGAATGATTATATAACTGGCATGGGTTTCTTTGTACAAACATATGAGGGTACAACTGCCCAACATTACACCTACTGCGGAGTACCTAAGGGAGGTGTTTTAAGGCCCACATTGTTCAAAGTGGCCCTCATTGGTCTGGTGAAGGTTCTGCCAAAGTCGGTGTGCCTATCCATATACGCCGATGATATTTGCCTCTGGAGTGCTGCAGTGACTCGCCCTCATGTGCGTGCACGAATACAGCGGGCAGCAACCCTCACAACAGCCTACCTTCAGAAACAAGGCCTAAATATATCAACTGTGAAGTGCGCGTTGATGGCGTTTACACGCAAACCAATGACGCCATACCCTATTTACATCAATGGGCAGAGTGTCAAATATGCACGGACGCATCGTTTCCTGGGCATAATAATCGACAGAAGTCTTTCGTGGAGCCCACATTGTGCGTACTTGAAGAAGAGACTGCTATCTATTGTGCATATCATGAAATTCTTGTGCGGTAAAGCATGGGGAACTTCTGTGGCCTCCATGCTACAGCTGTACAGGGCCCTATTTCTGGGTCTATTGCGCTACAGCTTGCCGGTACTGACTAACACTTGCAAATCGAATACTCATTCATTGGAGAGTTTGCAGGGTCAGGCATTGCGTAATAGCCTAGGTGTGCCCCGATGCGCTTCTACTTATGCCACAATCATGCTTGCCAAAGACCATCCGGTCAGGACATATATAGTTGTGGATTGCCTCAGAGCGCACATTCGACATGCTAGCCGTGTCCCCGACCACCACTTGGCCCTTCTACCTTCCGGAAGACCACGTGCTACGTTTTCAGACGTCATAGCCAAGCACCTAAACAGCATTCCATCAGGATATACGCCAGCTGCGAGAACGGCTTGCCCTTTGTGGTGCCTCGACCAGCCGCAAGTACGTCTAGAAATTCCGGGAATCAAAAAAAAAAGCAGTCACTCCAGAGTAGCATTGAAGCAAGCAACACTGCTATTATTACATGAGTTGTACTTAGACCGAACGCAGATATACACTGATGGGTCGTCTCATCCAGCAGCTCATCAGGTGCCGCTGTAATTCCGGCTGCAGAAATGACAATCAAGTTTAAGTTGTCGCATATGACTACATCTACGGCATCAGAGCTTGCTGCTATAAGGGCTGCTTTACAATATCTCGTTCAAGAACGTCCAGGAAAATGGGTCATATTCTGTGATTCGAAGGCAGCGCTTCAGAGTTTGCAGTCTGCCATGCGTAGGAGGAGTCATGACCAACTGGTACAAGAAATAAGACATTGCCATCATGAAGCTCTAGCACGAGGGCATGATATTATATATCAATGGCTGCCTGGACATATCGGTATTACCGGAAATCAATTAGCCGATGATGCAGCCCACTCAGCCCATGAAGAAACCCGTGTAGTCTTGATTCCTCTATCACGGAATGATGCAGCAAGACAACTTACCTGCTGGCTCGAGATCTCACACGCACGTTTGGTCGTCTACAAGCTTCCAAAGGTGTTCAATTTTATGAACTGGATCCTTCGCTCAAGCTAAGCTGCCATCACAACTTTCCCCTCCGATGCGACCACTGTTATGCCGCCTTTGGTTGGGTGTTGCATTTACAAAGGTGTACTCCTTTCGCATTGGTATGGCAGACTACTCCTACATGCGACTACTGCGGAGCTGAAATTAAAACAAAATTATCATTACAAATGTGATGACTCCGCAAGATATTAGCGCAGTTATAAATGTATCTCGTCCAATTCAAATTAAGATGTTACCAGACAAAAATGAAAAATGCGCAAATCACCCCGTTTCAGATACCGTCCTGCGTAGGCTGTATTGAACGCGTAGCTCAATGTGCACGATTGTTTTATTCCATAAGCGCCGCGCACGCAGTCGAAAGAGCCGAGTTAACCATCCTGTGTACATATAAGCGTACTTTGTTTGGCGAATCAGTTTTCCCTGGAGCCCTTAAAAACTGGGGAAAGTTTGGAGAAAAAACTAAATTTTTAAATAAACATTTATGGTGAAAAGCCAAGAGAAAGTCATTGCAGAGCAAGATTGCCAGTTGTGGAAATTTTTCTAATGTTCTCGTGTTTCATGACAAACTCAAAGTCTTTCTTGAGCGTTTGTTCAACCACACGATTTATTGAAAAACCTTATCGCGATTCTGGCTTATGAAAGTCGGCAAATATTACCAAGAAGGCGTCTCTACTATCACCTCGTTAGTTCGAATTCGCCGATAATTTCAAGCTAGTAGAATGAACAAAGAACGTCAGTTTCCGAAAGTGTCGATGCTGAAGAAATATTTATGAATGCATAAATTGAAAAAAAATAGACGTGGTTGTGGTAGATATCCTTTTATAAACCTTCCAGTCATTCTTCCTCCATCAACGCTTATTAATTTGTTACATGCCAATCACGTGGATAATATTTAGTGTTTAATATAGCGCAAACACCACGCATGGCAAAAGAAAGCCAATCAACATGTTATGAAATTTCAATGATTGGGTCAATAGAATTTCAGTCAAGACGAAAAAGAAGATTTGCTCGGGTGTCTGCTGCTGCGCTCGAGATCTTCGTTCCTGTCGGACCGGCGCTACTCTGACTGCCAGTCGTCAATGCTCTCCCAATAAATTGTGTTATGACAGTTTTATTTATTGCTGGGATTTGACTTTCCAAAATCACGGTTTGGAAGAAGGGACGCTGCCGTGGAGGGCTCCGGAAAATTGTGCTTACTGGTATTCTTTAACGTGCACTTTAGTTGTGAAAGTTATTAGGACATGACTGAATAAAACACCTAAAAGAAAAAAAATAAAGTGTCACATGTTCGTATGGTGTAAAATTAAACTATGCTGTAATTGTAGAGTGAGGTACGCTTCGAATATAATAGATTGGAAAAGAGGATGTTATATTCCCATTAGAGCTTGAGATGATCAATGGTGGTAACTAAATAGTATTACATATATCTCTCTTGGTTTTCACGGATGTCACTGACGAATACAAAAGAAGAGTAGAGGAACCAGAACGGAGGCTTGAGCAACGCCAGGGGTAAGAGAGTAAAGGCAAGAGTTCAGGTATTCGAAAAAATGAAAACGTGAAAGATTCTGTTGCTGAAACAGTTTACAAAGATTCCTCACAGAAAAAAGAAATAATCTGGTTCTCTGAGAGTGTTTACGAATGTAAACGTGAAATGCCCGAATCCTTTCCTTAGCAAGCTATAAATGACAGCTTTTTCGAGCTTGAAAAACGGGTGAGCGCAAATAGAATAGTGGCGACTGATTGTACATTAAGAAATTATGCCTATCAAGCGGTATCGATGTTTCCACAGGAAATAAACTAAGTGTGCTGTATTATAACACTTAAAATCACATATTTTGATTTATAAACACAAACGGGACATTAGGTGAGCTGGAAAACCAGTGCGAAGTAACATCTGTGCAGCCAAGCTAGCAATACAAAAGTTACGGTGCCACGTTCTTCTTTTTTGGTTGATTAAAACGCATGTGGTTAAAATGCGTGTTCCCGTATTTTTTTATCAGAAGTAAGGATAGTAAATTTCTGAAGATTAAGCACAATCACTATTTATGTTTCGGCGAGCAAAGTGCTTTCTTTTACTTGCAAACTATTCATCCCCACATTTGAATAACATTAACTCATGGCAGCTTTCTGAAATGAGAGTTTCTACTTTATGAATTTCGATTCATCACTTTCTTAGTTGTACAAGTGATTTTCATGCTCATTTTTCACTAACCTAGAAATTTCTTGTGGTAATTTTAAGGTTTGTCGGTTTGGTTGGCTTTAAAAAAATCTTCCAAGAAACTATTTTGGAGGACGTGGTGATTAAATAATCCCTTATTCAGCACCATTTCATTTTACAAACATAAAAATTTTCATCGTTCATATTTCAGCTTGTATTCGACGATATATTGAAGTATGCTCTGAATACGCTCATATCTTTCATTTTAAGAGCATTATAGCCGAGAAAAAGATTTCGTTTCTTTCAGAAATATCACGGCAAGAAGCCACCTATTGTAAACGCTGCCTATTATGTCAGTCAACTTACCGCAGCGACCGGGCTGCAGAGTAATTTGGTCATGCGAAAGATTATAGGCACACGCCGATGAAAACATTATTCCGTGGAACTATTCTCAAGTTCACAAAACTCCGTTACCCAGGCACTCAAGGCAGTTCTTATGAAAGCAGATATTTGGAACTAAATTGAAGGACGGTTCGGTATTAATCGAAATCCCCTGGAAGCGAGTGTTGCCATAGGAGCTTGTAAGCTCTTTTGAGAACTGATATCTGGAGCACTCACGTGCGCCCATGACGAGTGTCCTTTTTGTACCTAAGTTGTTTTGCTAGAATACTAATTTTTTACTCAAAACTTGTATGTTGTGCATTTATTTCGTGTAGAGATTCTCTATGCTTCAACAAATAGGTAGAGAGGAGTATGGGTGCTTGAACAAGTTGGAAAATGCACAAGATGAGATTCAATTTTCACCGCTTTCTAAATACGCACAAAAGTGGATGTGAATCATGGTGTGAAACTCAAAAGCCTGTGTTAGTTTCCCTTATTTACCAAAACAAGAATTTTATATTTGTGTTAAAATGCCGGCAGTTGCACATAGCAGCCTACACATACAATAGCTGAAGAAATAAAGCACATCACACCTTCATAACAATAGATATAACATATAAAATAAATAACTTCGTACAGGTAAAACACTGAGGCACCGTACTTGTGATCGCATGAAAAAAAAGAAAATAATCCGATAGATTATATAGTCAGCCTCGTAACTTTTCCACCTGCATACAGTTGCCTTTATGATTCTGCGGTTGTATTTTATGCCCACCGCCAAGAATAAACTTGATGTATAAGAGCTCCATCAAAATGATGTCACACTTCATTTCTTTCTGTATGCATTCAAAACGCAGGTGTGAGATCAAAGCTTTTTATCTGAGCCAAGTTTTTCTTGACACTCGGGATGCAGGACTCCGGATGTGGTGAGTCCACGAGAGATCGACATGTGTCGAAAAGTATTTTAGATTTGATTGTTTATTTTATATTTTCTGCACATACCACCCAGTAGCCTGAAAATGAACTTCGGTTTTTTTTCATTAACTGCATAGTTTAGGAGAAACAAATATCGAACTCATTTTGTACACAGGGACCAATTTCGTTCCTTGTTATTTTTCAAAGTTAATGACAATATAAAAACACAACTATTAGCTTAATGAAGACGATTTTTTGTAGTAAATGTACGAGTAATAAAAAATGAAGCAGCACTGTTTGAAGCTTTTATGGTGAAGAAAAATGTTTCTGAAAAATGTCTGAACAGGTGACAATTTTTTAAAGTTGCTTGATTTTAGACTTTTTTCTCCTAGGCTAAATCAGGTAGTGTTTCATAACTTGGTGACCTATTATAACATAAAGTTTACAATATATCCTGTCAATACAATTGCTAATTTTACAAATGGCTACCAATTTTCTAATTCGTCGACAGTAAAACCTAGTGAAAAATAAGTATTTAAAAGAAACCATCTTCGCTTTTTCTTAAAACCTCAGAAAACGTTTTTCACAGACGATAAAAAATAATATTGAAAACTTATTTCATTATTTTATTTGCAGCGACAATATAATGGGTGGAAGTTGTAGCTGTTCGAGCATGCACTTAGGCAATAAACTCATAAGAAATAGGGCTAAAAAAGCGGGCTTGAGCTTCTGAGTCGTTTTAACAGCACCATACTTACAGATGAGAAGCAGATTTGGTAAATGGGAATGACCGTTTTAAGCGCGCCCGTCTGAAATTCCTCGATCGGTCGTTTTGAGCCAAGGCTTGAGTCCCCGAAGTTATTGGCACCTCAGTTGCTTACCTTGGTTACATGCGGCAGCTATTACAGTCATCTGCTTTTAACGTTTCGGTTCAGTACACTTAAATGTGAATAGGCTCGCGAGAGAACGATTTAGCGTTTCCTTCACTGGTTGCCTGCTCAACAGTTTCATGCGCGCCCCCTCTTGTAGGCAAAGTATGATATCATAGGGTTGCAACTGTAGGATATGGTGAGAAATCTGTAAATTTAACTGAACATAATTCAGTAAAGCATAATAAAGCACGAAACTTTACTCTCCCACCTAAGAGGGGCAAGCTTGGGAGTAATTAAGCCGGCATCTGAAATGATGGTGTGGAAGTCCATATCACTGAAGAATGTCAAAATGCTCTATGAAAGTGAAGAGTACCTAGAGACCATTCGTTAGTTTAAGATTGCTTTAGTGCGTATTTTTGCCACGTGTAGCAGGCTTATGTTTTTAGTGCGTTCAGTCACCCTCACATAACGATCCAAATTATGGTCGTGTTTTGTTAGCGCCAAGCACTGCTGGAAGTCATCTGGAAAAAATGCAGCGTTTTTAGCACACCATGGGTTTTGATCAATGCATTCCTCAGCTTAAGAGGGGACATAGCAGTAAGTCATTCCAAGTGCTCTTGTACTATCTTGTGTGATCCTATTGCTGGTGTAAGAGCATTTTAATTCATTGCGTTGTCTGCAAATTGTACGGATGCCTTAGAGTGTGTGATTATGTACGGCTCATGCGGCTATAAATCTGAGCGAAGCGCACCAGAAATGCGCCTTTACAGAAATTTATTCCTAATGTGCTAAATCTGCTTTTCCTCTGTAAGTATTTTCCTGTTCGGATGACTCAGAAGCTCAAGCCCACTATTTTAGCCCGATTTTTTATTGCCTAAGTGCATGCTCGAAAAGCAGTAACTTCTACCAGTAATATTGTCGCTGCAAACAACAGAATGCAATATGTTTTTTAATATTCTTTTTATATCATCTGTGAGGAACGTTTTATAAAACATCAAAATGAATCGAAGATGAGGTTTTTTTAAATATTGCTTTTTCAATAGGCTTTACAGTCAACAAATTTGAAGTTTGAGGCTATAACATTATGTGTTTGAGGTTCAGCAACGGTATTGACAAGAAATATTGTAAACATTATGTTCTAATAGGTCACCAAGTAAGGAAACACTATCTGATTTAGCTTAGGAGAAAAAAATAAATAATGCAACTTTTAGAAAATGTCACCTGTTCAGACATTTTGAGAAAAGTTTTATTTGAGCATACAAGCTTCAAACAATGCTGTTTAACTCTCCATTACGCGTAAATTTACTAGAAAAAATTGTCTTCATCAAGCTAATGGTTGTATTTTTATAACATCGTTAACTTTAGAAAATGACAAGCGACAAAATTGGTCTCTGTGTACAAAATAGGTTCAATATTTTTTCCTCCTAAACTATGAAGTTAATAAAAAAACGAAGTTCACTATTAGACTACCTGGAGGTATATGCACAATATATAAAATAAACAATCAAATCTAAAATATCAACTTTTCGACCCGTGTTGATCTCTCGTGCAATCACCCAGTGGATATTTGACAAGCTAAACAAATATTCTCCCAGGTTTTTAGCTTTATAAGTAACAGTTCTTTATTTGCATATGGTGAGGCCTAGGTTATTACGTTCTTTGATGCGATCATCCAACCCTCTTTGCCAAAGCGCATAATGCTATACTGACACGATTTGGTTGTATTTCATGAAACTTAACTGGTACATTATACATCGCACTCAAACAAGAAGCTGACAACCGTTCATAATTATTTTGAGTGCACTTGACACTTTCAGATATACAACGTGTACGTGCCCTCTATATGTAGGAATCCAGGCTGTTACGGTCGAGGTTTGCCATGTGTCGTGGAAAAAAATCTCCATCATCCTGAGCTGGCAAGCGCTGAATCACCCGCCCAGGCACTCTCTACAAATGACTATTGAAGAACTCGAAACACGTGACCAATAATTGTTTTTTTTTGCCCTCCATTTGTGCCCTAGTTCCTTTTAGTGGACTAGTGTGGGGTGCAATGAGAATTCCTCTATTTCTGTTGCACAGGTGCTCTGTCGAATTTTACAGAAGAGCTACTGCGGTAAAGGCCAGAAAAAAAAAAGATGCGGCTGATTCCTCTTTTCAGGAATCGGTAATATACAAATGTGAAATGTGCCTTCACAGAAGTACTTGAGAGTTTATTGTGCATTATATGGACCAGAAGGCCAAAGGTATGAATGCTACAGCAACAAATGGCAAAGTCGTGCGAAGAACGGCAAGCGGCAGCACCTCGAAACTTGCAGCGCGCACCTCAAGCAGAAAGCTCGCAACGAAGTGAGCATACACAAGACGAGAGAGGACTGACAACTGTCACAGCTCGATACTTAAAGAGCGCTGTTTAAACAGAAAGAAAGGGGCAGAAAACAAACGCAGCTGTATTAAAAGGACAAGCGCGAGCTGTACCAACTCTTACATTTTCGTAAGGAAGCAGCGTGCTCCTTTCGTAAACGTGGCCGTGGCAGCGAGAGAAAGTGACCTTTGTGTTTTCCCGATTCACGAGTCTGATAAGCGCGCACGCAGGAGAGACCACGCTGCATGGAGGTGGCGCTCTCCGAAACGTCATAGGTGATGACCGGGCCTATCTCGTCGACACGCCTCGTCACAAAGGAATCAGCCGCACTTCAAGCATGTCCGACTGTACTCGCTTGACCCTGCGTTAAGTCTTGAAGTTACGTCGAGACAGACAGACAGACAGACAGACAGACAGACAGACAGACAGACAGACAGACAGACAGACAGACAGACAGACAGACAGACAGACAGACAGACAGACAGACAGGTGGGAGGACGGACGAATGGGCGGACAGACGGATGGACAGACCACCGTATTTGATGACGTACTTTGACTTTCGGCTTTACACCATGAAAGTACACACCCACGTGTGTCCTCCTCAATAGGACCCCACGGAACAGACATCCGGAAAAGCTGCGGATCACTTGCACCACTATAGATTTTATTTTACAAGAATGCGGCTGAGCTGTTCTTTGGACCGACAGAGATGAATAACGACAACGCGCGCGACACAAAAGCGCCAAGATCGACGATTTCCTATAAAACATGCATACGACACGTTAGCAAAGCGCCGCTTTTTAGAGCACACTGTCAAGCTACCGCGCTTTGAGAAAAACTGTACCACTTTTCTTTATTTGGCTTCTTGCGCAAAGGTTGCTTTATAGCTTTTAATATCACCACAAAGAGCTTCCAAAATACGTAAATTGTGCATAATAAACAATCATACAGAGTTTAATGAAAAATGCATGAAGCGATTATCTCGCCCCCCTGGGTACATAGCATTAAGCAATGATCTGACTGCAATATATTGCCAGTATTTACCGCGTGAAGGCCCTTCTTACTAATTTATGTGCATTTTCAGAATTCCCTCAGAATTTATTGGTTATAATAAAGTTAAAAATGACATTTTAAATTGCATGAGGCTTAGTATTGTACGATATTGCGTGGAGAAAGCAATACGTTTTGAAAAACTTTGTTTGCAAAAACAAACAAAAAAGCCAAATTGGGAAGAAGTATTCCACTACCACGTAGAAAATTGAGTTGACATTATTATGAATTGTTTTTAATATCACGATGTCTACTATGAAGCAGCAAAAATATGTCGCGATAGATGCCGCGTAAGCTAAACCTATAAAGTGGTTTACATAAGAGCTCGTATTATACATTGCACATTTAGAAAATCTTAAATAAAATATAAAGTAAGGATAACTGTTTCTCAAAGAGATTTATTACATAAATGTTTTTTTGTTAATGATGAATCTCATTTCGTTGTTTTTTTTCCCTCTCTGTAAAGGACAGAAAAAAAACATGTCTTTTCTGCAGTGAACGTTTTCGAGACTGAAGGACTCAGTTTTCACAGATCGAGTGAACATAAATGAAAGTTTTAATTTGTGCACTTATCAATGCTAACTCAATAACTTTAAATTTTTTTCCCAAGCTTAGCTGTTGGTCAAACGTTTTTATCAGCCCACCGCGCGTATCAAAATCGGGGACCGTGTGCGCACTGCCTACGCATGCCATTTACACGAGACGGTCGAATTTCGCTGATCACACACAATTAGCTCCAATTGAGGGCTGCTTGTAAGACGACCTCTATTAGGAACGCACGCCACTACCTCGTTACCAGTCGCGGAGTTCTTTGCGCCTCAAGATTCAAGCTCCTGGCTAATTACTCCTTCCGTTGGCTTGTAGAGACAAAGCGAGTGGTTAAGCACCCGAAAAGCCGACCCTTCGGAGCTTGATTTAGCGCACTGGACTTAATGCACACAACTAATGTGAACGACGGCGCCATGAAGAAGGTGGTCCCATTTTTCAAACGTATGGAAGAATTTAGCTACTTAGTTGCAGGCTCACAAAAGTAAGTAGCGTTTATCAAGAAATACTATATAAAACCGCCCGCTTCAGTAAATTTCTAGTGAAGGAAAAGCTCTCCTAATGTTGTCATTGACTCGGTACAATTTTGACGAACTTAAGTTTATGAGACAAAGAAGGTTTCACACTAAAAGCAGTGTATCCCAAATTGTGATGAGTTGATTTCGTGTCTTACATGTTATGTCATATGGACGCTTGCAGTAAGCCAAAAATAGTTGTATTCTTTCGCAGAGGCACCCAAAATATTGCTACGTGCCAGTGCATGGAGCTGAAGAAGAGAAAGCAGATAGGCAGGCACGAGCTAATCTGTGTGGCTGGCGCTGCTCGCCTAACCGGCTGTAAATACATCGGTGACTACCCCTCTGAGTCAGTCTCCTTCCCGTAACACATTTGGTGGAGTTGTGCGATCCCCGTCCTCGCCACGGAACTCCGAAGCGGACGCTCCCTCGCGGCTTACAACATGAGCCCTCAAGACTCGGCTACATCCTCTCCGGTCGCTCCCCCTTCTGCCCGACCTGTCAACCCAGTGCCCGCGACAACTTTCGTGACGCTTCCCGCGCTCAAAGACCCCGGCGTGTTCTCGGGCAGCGAGGGTTCCGACGTCGACCAGTAGCTACGCCTCTACGAAAGTGTCAGCGCCACTTACAGGTGGGATCCCACTCTTATGCTCGCAAACGTCATCTTTTATCTCGACGGAACCCCTCGTGTTTGGTTTGATAACCACGAGCATGACATAACAAGCTGGGATAGCTTCAAGGCAAAGATCCGTGAGCTTTTTGGCAACATCTTTGGTCGTCGTGAAGCTAGCTGCGAAAAATGAGTTGTCCACTCGCGCACAATCTCCCACGAAGCCCTACATCGGTTATATTCAGGCTGTCCTTTCACTGTGCCGCCAAGCTGACGAAAATATGTCTGAAACTGAAAAAGTTGCGCATATCCTAAAGGGTATCGCCGACGATGCGTTCAAATTGTTGGTATTCAACAATGTGTCATCTGTTGATGCGATCATTCAAGAATGCCGCTGGTTCCAACAAGCTAAAAGCAGACGCATCTCCCATCAGTTCCAACGTCTCCCGAACACCACTGCGACGTCCTCGTGTCTCGACACATATCATCCACCAGACACCTGTGACAACTTGACGCGAATCGTCATGCGGGAGCTTGAAGCGACTGCTCCAGCTAAGGTGGGACCAACGTTCCCCGACCCCTCTCCACCAATTACGTTGCTTCTCATTCAAGCAGTCGTCCGGCAGGAAATCGCCAGCTTGGGAATTCACTCTATCTCACCGCCTCCCCGCACCGACTACCAAACCCGATACACGCCTGCACGTCCCTTCCCGACCAGCTCTCCCTCAACGTTCCGTAATCCGTCCGCATGGCGAACACACGATGGCAAGCCGATATGCTTCTCGTGTCAGAGAATCGGGCACATTTCTCGCCATTGCAGAAGTCGCTGGGGTCCTCCTGCACAACCGTCCTCTCGTCCCTTCTGTGCACGTCCTGCCTATCGCCATGAGACCAGCCGCGACCATTTCGCCCAGGAACCTGCTTCTGAACACCGCTACTCCCGCTCTCCATCCCCTCTCCATCCCCCCAACGTCGCCAGTCTCGTTCTCCACAGCCCGCCGGCCATCTTCCCCCGCCTTCCCACAAAGTTCCCCGACGGAAAACTAAGAGTTGCAGCCCCCAGAGGTGGCGCTGCATCGCTCGGACTGACCTAAAATCCTCTTTTGACGATACCGACAAAACGGAACCTCATTGACGTACAAGGAGACGGTGTACATGTCACTGCTCTTGTCGACACCGGCGCGCAACTTTCCGTGATGACGAGTGATTTTCGCCGCAGGCTTAAGAAGGTTCTCACACCTGCGACCACTCAGCTCGTCCGTGTTGCGGATGGTGGAATGTGCTCCGTTGGAGCACATTCGTTGGAATGTGCTCCGCTCGTGTGAGCATTGCGGATCGACACACAGTTGTTCTCTTCACCGTCCTTGATAAATGCCCCCACGACGTAATCTTAGGCCTCGACTTCCTGTCCGCGCATTCTGCCCTCATAGACTGCTCGACCAGTACGCTCCGTCTACACTTGCCCGCAACAGAACCTCTTACACAACAGCCGAGTCGCCTCTGCACAACGGGACACGCGCGCCTCCCTCCACAGACACTGACCTACATAGAGCTCGTCTCAATACCACCAGTTCCCGACGGTGACTATGTTCTGACCTCTATCACCGATGTTTTCATAAGCCGTGGCATTACAATAACGCACACCATTCTGTCCGTCGCAGGAAACTCTACGTGCATCCCAGTTGTCAACTTTAGCTTGACACCTCAAGTTTTGTCACAAGGGATCTCTTTGGCGTTGCTCTGCACCTTAGAAGACAATACGGTAGATGTTTTCACGATGGCCGCCCCTTCTGACCCCCACGCTCAACATCAATCTGCCACTTGCTCCGACAGCGCTATTATTTCCATGATTGCTTCCAACTTAACGCCGCAGTTGACTGATGAGCTCCACCGGGTTTTGCTGTCCTACATCGACGTTTTTGACATCAGCGGCCGTTCGTTGGGGAAAGCTAGCGATATGAGCCACCGCATAAACACTGGTAATGAGCATCCTATTCATAGGCGTCCATATCGGGTGTCGGCAGCCGAGCGTCACATCATCCAAAGTGAGGTCGACAAAATGCTCGCCAAGGACATCATTGAGCCATCCTGCAGTCCTTGGGCTTCTCCTGTAGTGCTAGTCCGCAAGAAAGACGGTGCATGGCGTTTCTGTGTGGATTATCGACACCTAAACAAAATTACTAAAAAAGACGTCTACCCTCTGCCACGAATAGATGATGCGCTTGATTGCCTCTATGAGTCCCACTATTTCTCCTCCATAGACCTTCGTTCCGGCTACTGGCAGATAGAGGTAGATGAAATGGACCGTGAAAAGACGGCATTAATCACCCCCGATGGCCTATATCAGTTCAAGGTCATGCCCTTCGGCCTTTGTAACGCTCCAGCCACCTTCGAACGAATGATGGACTCCCTGCTCAGAGGATTCAAATGGTCCACCTGTTTGTGCTACTTGGACGACCTCATCGTCTTTTCACCAACATTTGAAACTCACATAGTGCGCCTCTCAGCCATCCTGGGAATCTTCCGTCGCACTGGCCTGCAGCTCAACTCGTCCAAATGTCACTTTAGACGCCATCAAATCACAGTGCTTGGCCATTTAGTAGACGCCAACGGTGTACAACCAGACCCGGCAAAAATCAGCGCCGTCAAAAGCTTTCCTGTACCACGATCTGCGAAGGATGTACGTAGCTTTATCGGACTATGCTCCTACTTCCGACGCTTCGTGAAAAATTTTGCGCACATAGCGAAGCCGCTTACGCCGCTCCTCAAGAAAGAAGTCCCGTTCTCATGGGGCTCCGAAGAGGCTTCTGCGTTCTCGACTCTCGTCGCTCTTCTCACTACCCCTCCGATTCTGGCACACTTCAACCCTGCTGCCCCTACGGAAATCCGTACAGATGCAAGTGGACATGGCAATGGTGCAGTGCTGGCTCAGAAACAACATGGCCATGATTGCGTTATTGCATATGGCAGCCGCCTCCTATCCGCCCCTGAACGCAACTATTCGATAACGGAGCGTGAGTGCTTGGCTCTTGTATGGGCGGTGGCGAAATTTCGACCTTATCTATACGGATGCCCATTCTCGGTAGTTACCGACCACCACGCACTCTGCTGGTTCAACTCTCTGAAAGATCCATCAGGCCGCCTTGGTCGCTGGGCTTTGCGCCTGCAAGAGTTTTCCTATTCGGTGGTCTACAAATCTGGCCACTTACACCGTGATGCTGATTGCCTCTCCCGGTACCCTGTCGACGATCCTGAGGACACTGACGAGCCCACGGACAACTCTATCTTGTCAGTGTCCGATTTCCTTAATATTGGGGAAGAACAGAAGCGTGATCCAGAGCTGTTTGGCATCATCAGCCGTATGGAATCCTCCACAAATGATGCTTACGTCCGCTACTTTGTCATTCAAAAGGGTGTGCTATACCGTCGCAATTTCCGACTAGACGGGCCCGACCTTCTCATTGTTGTGCCTAAGCATTTGTGCCGCTGTGTTCTCACCGAACTTCACGACGCTCCCACGGCTGGACACCTTGGTGTATCCCGCACGTACGAGCGCGTCCGGCGCCGTTTTTTCTGGTCAGGCCTTGCTCGTTCGATACGTCGATACGTTGCCACGTGTGACCTATGCCAACGTCATAAGACTCCGTCGCTGCTACCCGCTGGCCATCTTCAACCAACTGACATACCCGCGGAACCATTTTACCGTGTTGGGTTAGACCTGCTTGGTCCTTTTCCCACGTCCACATTAGGAAACAAATGGATAGCCGTTATTACAGACTACGCTACACGCTACGCTATTACGCGAGCTCTACCGACCAGCTGTGCAACCGACATCGCTGACTTCTTGTTACGGGACGTTATATTGATTCACGGTGCTCCGAGACAGCTTCTCACAGACCGTGGCCGTACATTTCTATCACAAGTCATCGCCGACATTCTGCGTTCTTGTTCCACGCAACACACACTGACAACCGCTTACCACCCTCAAACAAACGGCCTCACGGAACGATTTAACCGCACTTTAACAAATATGCTCGCTATGTACGTGTCGCCCGACCACCGAGACTGGGACCTTGCCTTACCCTACGCAACTTTCGCGTATAATTCATCCCGTCACGACACAGCGGGCTTTTCGCCGTTCTACTTATTGTACGGAAGAGAGCCGACTTTACCACTGGACACAGTCATCTCAGCTCACACCTCGTCCACCAGCGAGTATGCCCGCGACGCGATTGCGCGAGCCGATCATGCCCGTCAGCTCGCTCGCGCTCGGCTGATAGCGTCGCAAACCAACCAATGCCGTCGGTACGATGCGGAACATAGAGACGTACAATTGGCTCCCGGTACCCTCGTTTGACTCTGGTCCCCTCATCGTCGGCTGGGCCTATCCGAAAAACTTCTGTCTCATTATACGCGACCCTACCGTATATTGCGTCAAGTAACACCTGTCACCTACGAGATCAGCCCCATCTGTCCATCATCATCTACTATGCGGCCCAGTGATATCGTACACGTCTCGCGGATCAAGCCCTACAATATTGCGTCAGATAACGACCTTTAAAGCACCGGGACGGTGCCTCCGCCGCCGGGGGTCATGCTACGTGCCAGTGCATGGAGCTGAAGAAGAGAAAACAGATAGACTGGCACGAGCTAATCTGTGTGGCTGGCGCTGCTCGCCTAACCGGCTGTAAATACATCAATGACTACCCCTCTGAGTCAGTCTCTTTCCCGTAACAATATATACACCGGTCATTACGCAGAATGGCCCGAGCTAAGCGAAACTCGCAACCTTTTCTGGCGACACCCACTTTTGAATGAACCCACAGTAGAAAAAAGTCAAATCCACCAAGCGGCATGCTGTGTTTCATTGGTTACGATGGAACCCAGTATAGCGTCAAGGATGATGGACGAAGTTGGACGGTGTTTTCAAACCAGATACATCGCCTTTCATTTGTTTGTCGTTCCAAATAAGTGCAGTAGTGCACCCATGCCCAAACATTATCAGAAACTTTCCTGGTTATTCAGGCTGTTTAAAAGGAAATGGTAAGTAGCTGAAACTTCAGTGATCAGAGAGACAAGCGAAGGCAACACATAAGTGCTAAACTTCCAACTATTGCTGAAACACATGAAATGTTTAGGTGTTTTTTTAGGTCTACCGCCTCATCGGACCTTGCGATATCATAAATAAATAAATAAATAAATAAATATATATATATATATATATATATATATATATATATATATATATATATATATACATGAGAAATGTTTAAACTCATCTTTGCATACACGCACTCATTTGTAATTCAGAAGGACCTTGAAATTCAGGATGGGCTACGAACAAGCGTATCCATGACATGTTGCGTGTGGTGGTAATAGTGTATGACAGAGCGCATGCGGATGCGTTTCAGACAATGGGTGTTACGTGGCGCTGAGAGTGCTGTTGTTGGCCACGCGCGCTCGCCTGTTCACCCTAACAGTGCTCACCGCTTTACAGTAAGCAACAGCGTCATATGATATTAAGGAGAGAACTTCGACTTTTTACAGTTCTCTCTCTCTCTCTATATATATATATATATATATGTATATATATATATATATATATATATATATATATATATATATATATATATATATATATATATATATATATATATATATATATATATATATATACATTGGTTAGCAATAGACCAATTATGCGTCCTTTTACTTCGCAGCAAGTCTGCGAGGTAAGCTATTGAAAATAAAAAACGATGTCAGCCTCTTATACAATGCTTCTGGTGTTTATACTTACAAAAAAAAAAGAAGTGGCGTGCAAACACATACACTAGATGGAAGTCAGGACACCACAAACGTCCTCTTTTTATATGATGAATACTTCCAACAAGCTCAGTTATCCTTTATTGTAGGGTTCTGGCGTTGTCGGTAATTTTCCGGGCCAGCCTTCCTGAATATAGCGTATAACAGGCCCGAGCATGCCATCACGTGCTGTAAATGCAGTAAAATTGCGCGATGACACAAGCGCGGTGTCTAGATGGTATGCGAGAAGCACAAAATCTCGTTCGTCTTTCGACATTGACTTCACTGTCTCGTCATCGTGTGGCATTGTCACGGAAACGTGGCTGGTAGGGTGAGCCACAATCACGAACTTTCTCAGCTTGTACTGAAAAAAGTACTTGTAGTCATCGAGTAAAGAAGCCCAAGGATTAATTCTGGCGGCTCTGAAATGGGGAATTCACTTGACAAGACAGAAAAGGTGCATCAGCGTTTTTTGATCTGAGCGTAAATTTGCTTCTTGGCCAAATCCGTGGAGTTTGTCACATAGAATAGCACTGCAAATGTTTCGCATTCAATATGGGCATAGTTTCGCTCGGCTGAATAGATGATGCGATATTGAAGCCCATTCTGTTACATACACTGTCCCTTTTGTGCTACAAGACTGCCTCGATACCATATGACGATGCGTTATAGTTTCCAAGGTAAGTGATTTGGTTTAATCATAATGGGTCAAAAGCTGCAATTTTTTGCCAACCACCTGGCTTCCTCGAATGCATCCACTTGCTTAGCTTCCCGTTGCCAAGGATGTTCCTTCTGATAAAATTGTACAATGATGCAAATATCAGCCAAGTTGCCGAAGAATTCAATTTAATACGTAACCATGCCTGGCAATGCCTGGAGTTCCGTTAAGCAAGTAGGTCAAGGCATTTCCAAGATGGCATCGGTGTTTAAAGACTTTGGCTTCTGACCATTCGCGCTGATGTAACGACCAAGAAACAACTCCCGTTGACAAATCTGCTTTTGAGAAGATGAAGCTTAACGCGAGCTTTCCTGAACCGCTAGAACACTTTTAGTAGCATGTCGCATGTCGCAATTACCTCAATTTTCGGCACCCAGCACGCCATCCTAGTATATTTGTACACGTGAAAGACCCTGCAAAGTCATCCATTAGTATTGAAAAAAAAAACATCTTCTGGGGCTGACGCAACCCCGAACGCTAGCCGGATAAAGCAATGAAACCCTCTTGGCTTGTTTACCACCCACAGCTTCTTTGTCACGGCATATATTGGTAGCTGGTAGCATGCATCTTTCAAGTGTATATGATACTCGATACTTCTGCTATACTTCACATTTTTAAACATAAGCCTTATCTTACAAGCAGATATCACGCGGCATAGCATGCTGCTCTGACTGTCGATTTGAAATCGTCCTACAAGCACATGGAGCGGTCTTTCTCATTGATTGATATGTGGTATTTAACGTTCCAAAACCACCATATGATTATGAGAGACGCCGTAGTGGAGGGCTCCGGAAATTTCAACCACCTGGGGTTTTTTACGTGCACCCAAAGCTGAGCACACGGGCCTACAACATTTCCGCCTGCATCGGAAATGCAGCCACCGCAGCCGGGATTCGAACCCGAGACCTGAGGGTCAGCAGGCGAGTATCTTAGCCACTAGACCACCGCGGCGGGGCATGATGCCTAAGAAGTAAAAAAAATATTGTACGAGGCGTCATTGCAGTCATTAACAAAAATTATCTAAGAAAATACTGAACAATACAGAATAACTGCTCCACGCTAACATGACTCATGAAATAGCATGGAAATCAAACGCTGTGCTTGACAAAAATAGGAATGAAAATTGGGGGAATGTGCTATTCCTGAAAATGCCGGAGCTTGAACGTTTAATGATATAGTTTTTATCACACGAAGGACCGAAATTGTCATGTTTTGATCAAATCAGCCGAGACGATAACTAGCAGTATGAAGATCGTTGATCATAAACTGTTCTAGGAGCGGGTACAGTCCACATTTCATCGTCCCTGGTGAGAGGACCACTCGCCTAACATGATTTGTTCATCCAAATAACAAATTTTTTACCCAATTTAACGTGCAACAAGTGTTTTAATCAATATTATAAAAACAAGCTAAATAGCGAATATGAACCAACTATGACTCGCACACACACACACACATACATATATATATATATATATACATATACATATATATATATGTATATATATATATATAAATATATATATATATATATATATATATATATATATATATATATATATATATATATATATATATATATATATTCAAGTAGATCGTCCGTGAGCGTTCACAACGTGGTTTATTTCGACGTTTCGGCCTAGAGTCTGGCCTTCATCATCGTGATAAAAGCCAGACTCTAGGCCGAAACGTCGAAATAAACCACGTTGTGACCGCTCACGGAGGATCTACTTGACTATATGCAACGCTACGGCCACTCAACCACCATGCCTGCATATATCTTTTTTTTCTGACTTTTTCCTCCTCAGCTTCTACCAACCATCGCTACTTGCTTACGTTACAGGATTCCCCCTCCTCCCGATAGATTGCTTGCGTTGCATATTACAATACATGATGAACAAGCAGTCTTAGAATACACAAAATGGTGAAACGGGCTGTAGTTTCACATCACATTCAAGTTCCGTAAGATCGCACAAAGACTTCACAGGAGAGCGCAGCAATCAGGGGTTATCAAGTACAGATCTGGAGGGCGGGGCTGGCTGTTGTGCTCTGGACAACATAAGCATGCTTTGAGCATAGAAACAGATGGAAACACAGCCGGAATTTTCGCGAAGAACAAACAAGGTTGGAACGACTTGCAGAATCGACTGTTTTGTAGGCGTCGCAAACGCCGTGTATACAGTTTGCGTGTTCGTCGATTGTGGCTGATTGGGCACTGCTTGTGTTCCTGCAGAGTACAAGTGGATGTTTTGTGGCTTTTAGAGAGTTTTCTATGGCGATGGCGCAGATGTTTAGACCGAAGGTGCAATCTTGAACGCTGTTGCAGAAAAGTTTCTTGGCTTTTCTTTCTGCGACGTTGTCTCAGATGCGGAATCAGTATGTTCTGTAGCGGTCGTTTTTCACGACACCCATAAGGCTGCAGGTATGCTTGCAATGTAGCTTTAGTTCGTCGTTGTCCGTGTTGGTGTGTCTGTTTTCCTTCTCAATAAGGTTGCTTTTGTTGGCATCGCTGATGTTTCAGTATCTGACGAGGTGGATTTCGTTTAGAAACGCGAGCCTGCTTTCATTTGCAGGTTTATGTGACCAGCAAATAGTTGATACTTGTTAGGGTGTCGCGATTAGTGTCAGGCAATGAAAATAGTGTACCGGAATTGACAGAAAAATCTGCGGAGGCTCTTGCAACACCATTTCTAATGGACGTTTCTGGCCCAGGGAAGTTCTTGAGAATTGATACTTCTGAGCCTGCTGTGTTGATTGGGCTTTCAGGTTGCTGGGAACTCGACGGTGACACTGGGAAAGGCTTGGTTTGGTCAGATTTTACTTGGGAATGTCTCTATGTCTACTCAACTTTGGAGCTCAGCAGCACCGATGCAACAGAAGGCCCTGGGCTTGGCTGAGTGTCTTCAGAGTTCTTAAGCTTTATACCAACTGGAGCGAGCGCGTGTGCATGTGAGCGAGCGTTGTGAGCAACTGAAGAACCAAGCGACAGAAAACCAGGAGGTGGTCCAAGTGTTCGAGACGGAGAGTACAGGAATAGCGTTTTTGTCTCCTTATGGCAGCGGATGTAATTAACGGTGAGCTCTTTATTCTGGCTCCGCAGTCGCAGTCTTGTTCTTGTTCTTGTTGCCCTTCACTTGTGGCTCATAGCCACTGTCGGGGATTGGCCAATATTGAAGTGGTCTTATGAAGTATTATTCTGTTTTACAGTAAAGGAACTTACAATTTGAGAACGTTACAAATTTAAGGATTAAATTTCGATGATCACTGATCTGTACTTACTATAAAGTTTTTGTATTAGTAATAGATAATAGCCTAGATCAAAACCGAGCTTTAAAAAAGAAAAAGAACAGAGAAGTCATGCGTATGTCGACAAAGAATAATAATATTAGTTTTGTTAATTTTTTCGTTTTATTCAGATAATTCCGCACTGCCTCGCAAACTTTCGCAATGGCAAACCCAGAAATAGAGGCTCCAAAGGAGAGAATCACGGGCATGGATCAATTCATTCCAATAGCACGTAAAGGATTTTATAACTTGGACCTACGAGCTGTAGTATATTGTCTACATGTCAAAAAGTAATGATCCATAGTTTCTGGTTGGCCACAGAAAGCGCACATTGGAGAAAGAGCCTGGCCAGACCTGTGTTGGTAGAAATTTAGTTTGCACACCGTACAGCGCAGCCTCGTAATTGTGACTTCTAGTTTACGTGCGTCACAAGAAAATCGGCGCCAGGAATATAATAAGTGCCGATATTCAGTCGATTTTGTGAGAGATGTACCTGTGGATCTTTCCATAATGGTACACCTGCGAAATCACGCAGCCGGTACATAAGCAGATGGTGGAAAACACGGTAAATTTGGCCCACTTATTGCTGACTTCGCTAAAGAATCAGCCATTTTGTTTAAGAGCAACCTGGAACGGAGCATGAAGGGCTGCCATTTTATTCCTTTTTTATCAGCGGCTTTTAGCACAAAGCTGCTTTAGTTATTAATGAAAGGAACGAGACTGCTGATGTATGATTAATGTCGGATATGCCGAAAAAACGAATGGGTAAATAAACCTCATCTGTAGCGTCTTAAGAAGATATCTTCAATAAGATGTTTACATGTTATTATTACAGGCGATTACCGGCTCTCGCATAATCGCCTTCAAGGGGGAAGGGGTCGCAATCTTGCTGCTGGTTCCATATCCGCAATGAATGGTCGTTTTGCTCGCCGAGACATAGCGCGAAAAGATACTGTGGTTGCTCGCGCACCCGCTTCACCGCTTGAACACGCGTAATTTTAATTTACCGGTGTAATCGCCAAGTCGACAAAGAGAGGGTACCAACTGAATCTGTCATCGCGACATTTGTGGGCACGAAATTCCCGTCAGAAATAAAATTATGGCCAGTGATCTTCCGAGTAGAACCCCTCGCTTCTCGTCCTATACAGTGCAAGAACTACCGGAGATTCGGCCACAGTGCGGGAGGATGTAAATCTAACGTTCGTTGTAGCACCAGCAAAGAGAGCCATCCTTCGAGCAAGTGTACTGCAACAGCGGAAAAGTGTTGTCTCTGTGGGGGCAGTCACTGCGGCGACAACTCTGACTGTTCCGCTCGTTCCCGGGAGGTTCAAATCCTAGAAGTTATTGACCGCCACCGCTGTTCTCGAAGGGAAGCCATTGACATAGTTACAGATAGGGCTTTTGGATACTCTGGTATTACAGTGCGCTGCACTCCCAGTATGGACTCAAACCTGTCGCAGGCTATTGAAACTGCTGTGGAAAAGGCAGTGAGTAAGGCAATGGATAAACTCACATCTAACCTTTCCGACTGTTTGGTGCAAATTCTTTCAAGTCAGATTAAACAAACAGTACAGACTAGTACAGAACCTGCAGTACTAGACATTACCAGCGATGCCACACAGCTAAGCAATGTAGTGTTGGACGACCTTTCTGAATCCGCAGGCAAGGCTAAGCAGTCAGGAACACAGGTGCACTTGGACCGACATTCACCTCAGCCGAGCACAAGTACTGCTACAGATATTGAACTCGATATACGAACTAATAAACGTACCAGATCCCCTATCTTCACCGATCTCAAGTCCAACTCTAAACGGAATGAATAAGCTGTTTCGCGTGAAGATGCTAACAAGGGCGCGACATGCGCCTCCGCGGTGCGCTCAACACCCTAGGTCCGTTGAGGGTACAACAGTGGAACGGCTGTTGTATATTCTCAGCCTCAACCGACTTACATTACTTTTGCAATAATTTTATTCTTGATATTATAATTCTCCAAGAAACTTGGCTCACATCAGATAAAAATTTTCATCTTGCAGGTTTTCGTTCTTTTTGATCAGATCACCCATCACGTGGTGGTGGTTTAATGATCCTTGTATCAAGTAAATTATGCCATAGGGCGAAAATTTCTTTCAGAATGTTAGACTTGGATTGTGAAATATTAGCATTAGACTTGTGCCTCCCTGGATACCACCCTTTTTTAATAGTAAATTGTTACTTCCCCTCCAGTGAGCAAAGCACGCGTTATCTTGACAGCGTTTTGGTAGCATGTAGAAAGGAAATTGTACTCACAGGAGACTTTAATTCACATCATTTGTCTTGGGGTATAAGGACGGATTCTTGTGGTAGGCGACTGTGGGAATGGACTATTGATCACAACCTCTCCTGTCTGAATAAAGATCAAGTAACATTTGTCCGAGGTCAAACTAGCTCAGTATTGGATTTAACGTTTTGCTCCAATGCAATCAACGTTTTGTCATGGGCTGTTCTTGATTCGGCAACTAACGTTGACCATGTTCCTGTAGTTTTTGACATTACTTGTCCAACAATAACTTTAGATCAGCCAAAACGCACATACATCAACAATAGCAAATTTCGAGCCTGCCTTCGTTCTGCCATTTCCATGCATGGAAATGCCAGTACTCAGGAGATTGCATCTACGATTGGTTCAATGCTGGAGGGATCTAGAAAAAATTCCGAATTTATTATTCCATCCAATGAACGATCCTCCTCTCACTGGTGGAATGATGAGTGTACGCGCGATTATAGAAGACAAAAAGCCGCTTGGAAAAAACTTCTTCTTAATCAGAGCCCAACAAACTGGAAAGACTATCAATTCCTTGCTGGCGTATTTAAGCGTACAGTGAACCGCGCAAAAGAAGAATACGACAGTAGACACTTTGATTATCTTTCTAAATAAAAAAATAAGTGTGCTTTGTTCGCTTATCTTCGGACAAGAAAAGTACTGCCAGCACCTTTAACGTTGCAGTCATGTGTCTTGACGCCGGTAGAAATGAACACCTCTCTAGAAGACATAGCGCAAGGTTTAGAACGCCGCTTCACTGCAAACTTTTTGGCTATTCAGTCCGTTCTGGTAAACTTGCATGAATTTCCAGAAGTTTCTTTAGCTGAATTGAGTCAGACAGTATTATGCTTACCGAAGATGGTTCCCGGACCAGATGGGATTACGAACTCTATGTTGAAATGTTTACTCCAGGAATCGTCTAATCTTTTGCTAGAACTAGTGTATTACTCGGTAGGGAACGCATGGATACCTCCAGAATAGAAACTTGCCAAAATTGTATTGTTGCTAAAAAATGAAAATGATGCATACACGTTGGATAACATAAGGCCGATCGCTTTGACATCAAACTTAGTGAAATTGGTTGTGAGAATCATCAATATACGAATTAATGAACTTATTATCATGAGGTCGATTCTAAGTCCCTGTCGAATTGGGTTCAGGGCTGGTTGTTCAATTTGGGATGCCCACGTTGATTTAGTAAGTCGGCTTCAATTAGCTCGGCTACATAAAAAATATGCAGTTTTAGTTACCTTAGACACCGCTAAAGCATATGATACTGTGGAGCACTGTATTTTGATAGATCGATTAGAAGACCTTGATTTTCCGTCATACATAATAACGTGGGTTCACAATTTTCTCGCAGACAGGAAATTTTATTGTTTTAAAGATGGGTTTTCATCATCTACTCGAACCCAAACGAGGGGAGCACCGCAAGGCTCGGTGCTTTCCCGGGTGCAATTTAATTTACTAATGAGCACCATTCCATGTAAACAGGATATAACAGCTTATGTTCATGCAGACGATATCGCATTTTTTGCAATGGCAGATAACTTTCAGACCTTATATGAACGGCTGCAGACTTACCTTAATATATTGGAGAGCTGGCTCGATGGCAACAGCTTTTTACTTAATTCGAGTAAATGTGCCCTCCTTGTTTTCCCGCTGCAATACCCTGTGAACATCTCTCTGTCTTGCCATAATAAGGATATACCACAGATGGAATCTGTTAAATACCTTGGAGTAATTTATCACACATCGCTTAACTGGCGACCTCAGAGCGAATATATTGCCGGAAGAGGCGTGCGGGCCATCGGCATATCACGTAGGCTAAGCAACTACCGCATAGGTATGAGAAGAGATACATTATTAATGATATATCGCATGTATGTTTGTACCATTTTGGAATTTGGTTGGGTACTTTTCTCTGGAGTTCCAGCTTACAAGTTGCGGCCTCTAATTCTTCTGGAAAGAGAAGCTTTGCGCTTATGCCTTGGCCTTCCCAAAACAGTTGCCAACAATGTGTTGTATCTCGAATCGAGGGTCCCTCCGCTTTCTTGTAGAATTCGCCTGCTGACTGTTCAGACATTCTTAAGAATTTATGAATCACCATTACGACATTAAGAAACAGCCTTTATTTCCACCCCGGAATCATTTTTTGCTGCTAGATGGCCGCGATTTGACACGTCACAAATTATATTTGTGCAAAATTTACTGGAGCCTCTAAACGTACGTAAATGCGACATCATGCCGAGTCGTGATAATTCAGCCTCGGTGGAAATTCAATTCGATGACATTTTTCCTAATGATGCCAAATTACTTCCCCATAATATTTTGGATGGTTTACTACAAGATAACCTGCGACGTATTACAACGAACGTTGTTATTGCTACAGACGCATCACAATACAACGAAAAGTCATGGGTTGGTATTTCAGCCCAATTTTCAATTGGATTTATTCCCTTCGACTACCCGATTTCATACCCGTTTTTGTGGCTGAGTTTCTGGCAGTAGTGCTCGCCTTACGCAAGTTAGATACAGCAATTACATCAGCTGTCATAATAACAGATTCCCTATCTCTCTTTGCGGCACTTTCTGTTGGTGCTGATAATCACGTAACAAGGGCGTTCCGTGCACTAGTACCTGCGCATTTGAGAAAAGTACGATTAGTTTGGGTGCCTGGACATAAAGGTTTGTTTCTAAATGAAATAGCCGATTCCTTAGCTAAGTCGTCAATAAGCGAACCAATTCTACCGCTCTGTCCATCATCCGCTTATGTGACTGCTGCTCGATTCCGGAGACGCACGCTTATGCAAGTCTTTAAAGGTTCAGCACTAACAAACTCTACAGAATATCGCCATTTATTACATCCCTGGCGAAGAGACTTTTGCCGCACGCCAAACAAGAAGTAGCTATCATAAGGCTGTGTTGCCGGGTACCAAATCTAAATTTCTATAAACACAGGTCTGCTCAGTCACCTTCGCAACTGTGCGCGTTCTGTGATGAACTGGAAACAATAGACCATTTCTTTTTGACCTGCAGGCGGTTTAACACATTACGAAAAACCCTATTAGAAATACCTTTACGTGGCATTGGTATGGACTTATCTCTGCCTGTCATTTTTTCTTTTGGATCTTCCAATTGTGGTTTCTCTAATGCGACAGTATGCGCGGCCGTCCGGGACTATATTAATGAAACTAATAGGTTGACTAGTTAACCAGTTTCATTATCCTAACATGTGTACATAATTATATACGTATAAAATCAGATTATTGCTCTATTTCAAGAATAAATTCGTCTATATAAATATTTGTATGCATTACATTAAGCACCACACTTGCCTAGGCTATCGGTAGTCTTTCTGTTATACCTCATCATTCCGAATATGAACAGTAAATTTTAAAACCACTCGATTTTTGGCCAATTCCTCACAGTGGGTATGCGCCACTAACAACAACAACAACAACAACAACAACAACAACAACAACAACAACAACAACAACAACAACAACAACAACAACAACAACAACAACAACAACAACAACACGCTGCCAGCAGCCGCAGGAGCGTGCAGGCCACGCGCTCTCATGTTCCCATTTAAAAAAAATGACACTGTACATCTTGTTAGGCTCGCTGTATTGTGAAATAAAGTTTTTGATGTCCGCAAAAATGCAGCTTCGCCCGAGGAGACAGAGGAACACTGCCAAAGAGTTCATTCCACTAAAAATTAACATTACAATGAAAGCTGCCCGAAGATTATAAAACAGCTGGAAGGACAGACCAGAGCAGCGCCTAAAAGAAGATAAATTCAGTTCTCTAAATGAGAAAATCTTTTTCTGTCTTCTTTGATTACGTCCAGAAAAAAAAAGGCGACGGGAGTGTATCGCGCACTGGTGCACTCGGAATTTATTTTTTGAGGCGCGTTTACACATGATCAATAACAGTGCTGCAGCCTCTCTTTATGCCATGTGGAGATAAAACCTCGGCGAGGTCTTTCACATCCTTGATTCCCATGTCCAAATGTGAGCAGCCGTTCTCATATACGCACTGTCTTTGCCTTTAACTAGAGCTCGTAATGTCCTCGTCTTTTTGTGCGACTAACTCCGCACGGCCTTAGAAAGAACGTGAATTCAACTGGCTTCAAAAAGAAAAACAAACTTTCTCTTCCTGTCGTCAACACCATCCCGACGTTTTCATTTACCGATAGGCTTTTCGCTCGAATTTTTCGCCGTAATCTATTGACTCAAATATAAACTACAGATATTAGTTTGTTGCTCTCTTATGCGACATCTTAAATTGGGGAGTAGTTAGCGCGTAGCCTATACTCGGGTGTTCAAGAGTGACATCATTCATACTAAAAAGAATAGGCGTGAATATTTGACGTTGGAAAGACGAGTCGTCTAAGGGGTTACTGTTTATCACATGCGACAAGTTTAAGCCACCTCTCGCATTTCACTTTCAACGGAAGTAATAATTCTCCGCATATTTAAAGGACAAGGGGATGGGAGGGGCATTTAAAAATGATCTTGTGAGACAAAAGCAACAGTTTTTTTGTGAGACAAAAGCAAAGTTGTTTAGATATAGGTCGGTTTACCAAGTTTTGTTTGTCGTTACACGTAATTTGGTTGTAGAACCAAACGTGAATAAGTGTGAACAATTACTTCAAACCAGTATCCGAGTGTAGCACGGAAGGAATATTCTACAACCTACTCAAATATATGTACCGAAACAACCAGTGCGCGGACAGGGATGAAGGGATGTACCATAATTGGCTTATAAGTGCGTCTGCGTTTATGAGGGCCGCACTTGGCAAATAAAAGCTACTTCTTTAATGATGAGCCAGACGTTGAAAGTCCGCGCACAGCTCTTTTGCTCGAAGCATAGTAGAGGGCACTGCAGTATTGTAGCGCATGCATGCTATCCTTGTTTTTGTGACATACATATTGCCATGAATTGTATAGGATCGGTCATTGTGAAAAGCCACAGGTGACGTATTTAAACAAACTTGGCCCTGAAGTAAATAATAAAATTTCTCGCATAATTGGTGTTATCTAAGTAAGCGCTATAAAATAACATTCACAAACGGGCGCAAATGACAGCAAACCACATGTCTTGAACGGACATGCGGTTTGCTGCTCGGAATTCGTGGCATTATTTGCTGCAATATTTGATTATAAGAACGTCAAGACCACAATATACCTAGAATGCTGTCTGAAAATATGTTCTATTCACATCACCCATGGCGCAAGGAGTCGAGACGATGGTCCTCTACTGTGTCATGTTTACAAAAGGAAGTGCAAGAAAAAAGCACGGCCATTATTAGGGGCGAAGCTCCTTAAGACCTCACGATGTCCGCCGTCTCCCGTCTGTCCGTAACACGTCTTCATCTGTCTGACATTTCTGAACCATTTTCCATGTAACCTTCAACTTATCAGCAACAGAGGGCGCTGTGGTTAATTGTAGATGTCATGGCGCTGCTGTCATTGCTATATATATATATATCTATATAATTGTCACGCAGTTAAGTACAGACCTACTGGAAGGCGAGGAAACGCCAGAAGAGCGAGGAACGCCAACAGGCCGAAAATACAAAACAAACGCAAGCTCGGGTCGCGCGCGTGCACCAACGCTGTGGCTTGCCGTTTCATGCTGCTTCGTCGTCGTTCGCATAGTTCCCTACATTGGCCCCCGGTGAATAGCGTAGCCAACTGGCGACTTAAGGCGTAGTCACTATAGCTGGGGTCGTAATACGGCTTCAGGCGACTCACATGCACAATTTCTCGGCCACGACGGCGTAAGTCATGAGACTGTGTCAAAGGCTCAATCTCATAATTGACTGGTGACGTACGGGCGAGAATGCGGTAGGGCCCGTGGTATCGTGCCAGTAATTTCGACGAAAGGCCAGGAGTGCTCGGTGGAATCCAGAGCCAAACGAGAGCACCAGTCGCGAAAGTAGAGAGATGTCGGTCGGTGTCATGCCGTAGCTTCTGGTGGCCTTGGTCCTCGGTTGTCAGTGAACGGGCCAATCGTCTGCAATCTTCTGCGTACCTGGCAACATCAGAAATCGCAGTGTACTGAGAGGAGTCGGGCGTGTATGGGAGGATAGTGTCCAGCGTGCACGATGATTCGCGTCCGTACAACAGAAAGAAAGGGGAGAACCCTGTTGTCGCGTGCGTAGCGGTGTTATACGCATACGTGACGAATGGAAGAACAGTGTCCCAATTGGTCTGGTCTGAAGCTGTGTACATCGTCAACATATCACCGAGAGTGCGATTAAATCGTTCTGTGAGGCCATTCGTCTGCGGGTGATATGCTGTCGTCATGCGATGAACCATGTTGCACTGAGCGAGCAACGCTTGAATGGCGTCAGACAAGAAAACACGCCCCCGGTCGCTCAAAAGTTCGCGGGGAGCACCATGGCGCAGAACAAAGTTGCGCAGGATGAAAAACGCAACTTCCCTCGCGGTTGCTGCGGGTAGTGCTGCCGTCTCCGCGTAACGCGTGAGGTGGTCGACGCCGATAATTATCCACCTATTTCCAGAAGACGACGTGGGAAGTGGTCCGTATAAGTCGATACCGACGCGGTCAAACGGACGCGCTGGACAAGGCAGAGGCTGAAGTGTACCGGCAGGGCGTTGAGGTGGGACTTTACGTCGCTGGCATGCAGTACAAGTACGTACGTACTTGCGGACAATTGTGTACATGCCGCGCCAGTAGTACCGCTGACGTAAACGGTTGTACGTTTTGAGAGCGCCAGCGTGAGCGCTTTGAGGGTCGTTGTGGAAAGCAGTAAGGATTTCCGAGCGCATGTGGTTGGGTATCACTAACAGCCACTTCCGACCTTCAGACGCGTGATTCCGCCGATAGAGTAGGTCGTCTCGAATAGCGAAATGTGTGGCTTGACGGCGGATAGTTCTTGAGACCAAATTAGCTAACGGATCAGTCAGAAAGGCGAGGAGTTGGGAAATCCACACATCTTTGCGTTGTTCCGATGCCATGTCTGTGAAGTCGATTGGTGTTATGACAGCTGAAGAAGATGACGAGGAGGTTGGGTCAGCCGGTAGCGGCGAGCGGGATAGTGCATCAGCGTCGGAGTGCTTGCGGCCGGATCGGTATACAACACGAATGTCGTATTCCTGTAGGCGAAGCGCCCAACGACCAAGGCGCCCCGACGGGTCTTTGAGCGATGATAGCCAGCATAGAGCGTGGTGGTCCGTGACGACTTCGAAAGGGTGGCCATAAAGGTATGGGCGGAACTTCGTCAAAGCCCTGACAATTGCGAGGCACTCTTTTTCCGTGACGGAATAATTACACTCGGCTTTCTTGAGGGTTCGACTCGCGTAAGCGATAACGTATTCTTGGTACCCTGGTTTTCGTTGAGCCAATACAGCACCAAGACCGACACCACTGGCGTCGGTGTGGACCTCCGTAGGCGCATCAGGGTCAAAATGACGTAGTATTGGAGGTGATAGTAATAACCGCCGAAGCGCGGTGAAGGATTCGTCGCACTCTTTTGACCAAGCAGAAATGCCTTTGGAAGTTGTCAACAGGTTGGTAAGAGGCGCGATGATGGAAGAGAAGTTGCGCACAAATCGACGAAAGTATGAGCACAGGCCGATAAAACTTCGAAGCGTCTTGATGGAATTGGGCTTCGGATAGTCGGCCACGGCGCGGAGTTTCGCCGGATCTGGGAGAACACCCTCTTTGCAGACGACGTGACCCAGTATAGTGAGCTGACGTGCGGCAAACTAGCACTTCTCGATGTTAAGTTGAAGGCCAGCAGAGGTGAGACACGTGAGAATAGCACGAAGACGAACAAGGTGAGTTGAAAAGTCGCGAGAAAAAACGACTATGTCGTCTAGGTAGCAAAGGCACGTGTTCCACTTGTAGCCGCGAAGGATGGTGTCCATCATCCATTCGAAGGTAGCTGGGGCGTTGCAGAGTCCAAACGGCATGACGTTAAACTCATACAGCCCATCAGGTGTTACAAATGCAGTCTTCGATCGGTCAGGATCAGCCATTGGAACTTGCCAATATCCTTAGCGTAAATCTAAAGAGGAGAAATATTCTGCCCCTTGCAAGCAATCGAGAGCGTCGTCGATGCGTGGCAACGGGTACACATCCTTCCGAGTTATCTTATTGAGCCGGCGGTAGTCGACACAGAATCGGATAGACCCATCCGTTTTGCGCACAAGTACAACAGGGGACGACCAAGGGCTCTGCGATGGCTGGATGACACCACGCTTGAGCATATCGTCGACTTGTTCGTTGATAATACGGCGCTCTTCCGCTGAAACTCGATATGGTCGTTGGCGTAAGGGAGCATGAGTACCGGTGTCAATGTGGTGCGTGATGTTCGCTGTGCGACCCAAAGATGGTTGAGCGCAATCGAAGGCAGAACGGAACTCTCGAAGAAGGGACAAGAGTTCCCTTCTTTGTGTCGGCGATAGCTCAGCGGCAACAGAGGGCTGGAATGAGTCTGGCACGGGCAGTGTGGCCGCAGGTGGCGTCATAGCATGGAGCTGGAGGTGAGGTGCGTGTTCGGCGAACTCTAGAGGGCGCAAGAGGTCAACGTCTTGTATGTTACCCAAACATTCTCCGCGAAGTAAGGTAACTGGCGACGATAGCGAGTTCGCGACGAGCATGGCGGTAGCACCGGATTCCATGGTGAGTACGGCAAAGGGCAGGTGTAGGCTACGGCGGCGGGTAAATACGTCAGACGGGGTGAACAAACAGTTCCGGCAGGAGTGGCCGTACAAGTCAGGGCTACAAGGGTCGATGTTCTCGGTGCTATTTCCGTGTCTGCAACAACGACAAGTTTGTAAGGTTCAGGAAGAGAATCGACCAAACAAGAGGTTGGCAGTGGTGTAAGGGCAACTTCTGCACGTGAGCAATCTATGATGGCCCGATGACGCGAAAGAAAGTCCCATCCAAGAATGACTTCGTGGGAGCATGATGCCAACACAAAAAATTCAATGGCATAAAGTTCACCTTGGATAATGACACGTGCAGTGCACACAGCTGTAGGTTCTATGCACTGCGAGTTGGCCGTGTGGAGCATCAGGCCCGAAAGAGGCGTCGTCACCTTTTTCAACTTGCGGCATAAGGTCTCACAGATTATGGAAACGGCGGCCCCTGTGTCGATTAGCGCTTGTGCGGCGGTCCCCTCAACATTGACGTCAATAACGTTTTGCGGCGAGAAAGATGGAGGCCTTAAGCAGTTCAAATTGTATGCAGCTGTTGCCTCCGGAGCTGCAGCGATCAGTTTCCCTCTTCCGTAGCAGGTCGGCGACGCATAGGTGACAGGGAGCGTCGTCGGGGTGATAGTGACCGATGGTTTGCGTAGGGTCGAGGACCGTCAGTGGTGTACCTTGATGGCGTCCTAGACGACGACGCCATTGGCCTGCCCACAGTGCCGACTGGAGGGGGATCTCGGCGACAGTGGCGGGCGACGTGTCCAGCGATATCACAGGCGAAACAGATGGGCCTATTATCCGGCGTCCTCCAAGCGTCTGAGCGACGGTAAAATGGAGATGAAGATCTCGCGTAGGGATACGGCGCAGCAATTGGGGTTGTAGGCACGACATAGGGTGGCGTGGCAGGTTGAGCATATGGCATACGCTGTTGCGTAGGACGAGCAGCGATGGCGGCGTACGTGAGAGGCGTAGTGACTGGTGGTTGCTGATGCACCGGCGGAAGGGCTTCAGCGACTTGGGTCCGAATGACGTGTTGGAGGTCCGGTGCCAAAGCTTGCGTTGGATCATGTGTCAGTGGCAGCAGTGACAGCTAGCGCGCTACCTCTTCGCGGACGAAGTCCTTGATTGTCGAAAGCAGCGGCTGCTGATCGGTAGGATAGGCAGCTAGGTGCAAGCTTGCGAGCGTGTCTGGCGTCGTGAGGGCTTGACGAGCAATTGCGCGCTGCCTACGCAATTCATCGAAGCTTTGACAGAGGGAAACGAGGACAGCAATTGTGGGGGGATTTCTCGCGAGCAACATCTGAAAGGCGCCGTCGTCGATGCCTTTCAATATGTGCTGGATTTTTTCTTCCTCAGGCATGGTAGAGTTGATGCGGTTGCATAGATGCAACACATCTTCAATGTAGCCCGTGTAGGTCTCACCTGGTTGCTGCGCACGGTGACGTAAACGGTGCTCGGCTTGAAGCTTGCGTGCCGCAGGTCGTCCAAAGACGTCCGTAATAGCCGTCTTGAATGCAGACCACGTAGTAATGTCAGCTGCGTGGTTATTAAACCACAGTTGCGCGGTGTCCGCAAGGTAGAATGTGACGTAGCCCAGCTTACTTGGGTCGTCCCATTTGTTACTTGCGCCAACTTTGTCGTACCTCGCCAACCAATCTTCGACGTCCGACTCAGTGGAGCCCGTGAAGATAGGAGGGTCTCGTTGAGGATACACGGCACCGCAAGTGACATGGACGGTCGAAGGTCCCACCTGGAGAGGCGTCTCGGTGGCCATGTTCGTGTCACGTAGAGGGGGAAGCGTACGGGAGCGAAGTTTCAGGTCTGTACGGGAGTCCACACACCTCCACCAGATGTCACGCAGTTTATTTAAGTACAGACCTACTGGAAGGCCGAGGAACGCCAGAAGAGCGAGGAACGCCAACAGGCCGAAATACAAAACAAACGCAAGCTCGGGTCGCGCGCGTGCACCAACGCTGTGGCTCGCCGTTTCATGCTGCTTCGTCGTCGTTCGCATAGTTCCCTACAATATATATATATATATATATGTATATATATATAACCACGTTCCATACCACACATTCTCTTCTTTCATATGGACGAAGACGAAGGCAGGAAAGCGCGACGTGCTGGGTATCCGCGTGGCCGTCGACGGGAAGCTACCGCGGAGACAAAGGAGAAGGAAGCGGATGCAAAGCGGCGATGGCGACAACAAAGTTCTACACCACAGACTAGGGCTAAGAAAGCAAAGGCTAAGTGGGAAAAACGCAAAGCTGACGCGCAGTTGAGACAACTTCAAGCGGATGCAAGGCGGCAATACCGACAAAAAAATTCTACACCAGAGACGATAGCTAATGAAGCTATCATTATGAAGTCAAAACGTAACCCGGAACACGGAACCTCCTATCAGCTATAAAGAATAATCACCGCTATATCACAATCAGTCTCAGTACTATCTCTTTGAATAAAAATATATATAAATATCACAACCACAATCAGTCTCAGTACTATCTCAACCTTAATCACAATGATCACCTCCGAAAGCTTCGCCCCATAATTATCTTCAAGCAGCCTGAAATGCAGTGATTTCTTTATCTTGAGATGACTTAGCTGTGTTTTTTTTTCTGAAATCGGTATTGTAATAATCTGCTCATTTTGCTAAAGATGCAAACTGTTGCAGACGACCATCCATTTCTGCGTGCGTGTGCATGTGTATGCGTCCTACGCGGGACTATGTGTGCGAGCGAAGTCATGTGTATGATGAAGATATTACTTTACCTTCTCGTCAATTTAGGAGTTCGAAGAAAACATATTGCAGCTAACTGAAATGACTTATAACCACTGCCTTTTGTGACCACATTTGGTCTCATGTAGAAGCGTGACGGTTGCATACACCTGCAATGCATAATTTGTTTCCTTCCTCGTACGTTTGAGAAAGCGTAATTTCTTGATAGAATGAGTTGAGCATATAAAAATCAAGATTCCTTAATTAATCTACTTTCAAAGATGGAGTTTTTGTACTAGGCTCCCTAACACACAAAATATATTCTTTTGTACGGCTCGACCATCTTACAGAACATCAAAAAATGTCGCCCATTTGGATGTATCTGTTTTGATGAAACCAAGGGAAAACCTTTATTCAATAGAAGCTGCACGCGTCTGAACCACAGCGCAATCAATCGATCTAACCAAGGCGTCGTCTCCAGCATATTATGTAGGTATTGTTCACACCTCGTCCTTTCACGCTTGTGTGACACTTCCTCTTGACCTGCACGACTTTCCTTTTGTTCTACGAAAGCCCCGTCCTTCATTCAGCTAATGCGTTGGCGCTAAAGTGCTTCAATTTCACACTCATTAGCGAATGTTAGTGAGGAAAGCGAGGATGAATATCTTTGCTGGGGTGCCAGGAAGTTTTACGGCTTGCAGCGTTTTGTGTCCAAGACACGTGTTTTTGAGTGCTTGGCTGTTCGTTGGGGAGGAGGCCTTTGTTGTCTCTACGTTGGTGTATTAATTTAATTTTTTTCTGAGTGGTCCCTGTTCTTGAGACAACGCCTTTGTTCACCCTCTGTTTAGATAACGTCTTTTCAATAAAGTTTTTTACATCTCTTGTGGACGAACTTTTGTAAAAATATTAGCATACACCAGTTGAGAGCTTATGAAGGTGAACCGAACGCGCAATATAGAAAAACGTTTGGTTATAGGAATTGCTTCTTTTTTTAGAAATACATAGTTTACTGATTTGGAGCTAGCTTCTGCCGTAGTGTGATAATGCAGACGAGTAAGTGCAGAAAAATTTGGAAGACTCTTAAGCTTTGTTTTTAAGAGTTGAACGCTATAGCAATATCCTGTTCCTAGTGCGTACTTGAAACATGCCACAAAACATTTTCGAAGAACTTGCTAAGCACCCACTACGTGGCATTAAAGGAATGGGCGCAGTATTGTGTGTGCATTTGGCAGTGGGTTACCGGCTGTAAACCATGAAATCGATATTATATTCACATGTTATCACGCCTATCGGAGAAAGTTGCACAAGAAGTATTTGCAAACGCCTGGCGCACTTAATTCACTTCTAAACTCACACTAAATTATGAAAATAAATGCAAAGATTATGACGCGCGAAAGTCCATGGTAAGGTTATAAGGTGTGTCATAGTGTTGGCCTTACACTAATAATGACCAGCAGTGGTTATTTAACGTGTACCTATACCTATTCAAATGGTTTTTATTGCACATTCACTTCATCGAAACACGGCTTTTTCACCGGGAATCACACCCGCTCCCTAAAGCTTAGAATCGACACACCCGGGCCGCTTAGTCATTGCGACCAGTATAAGGTTGCTATTGTTAGTTACAGGTAATGGAATATCGGGAGTGGTCATAAATTAAAAAAATAATAATAACACTTGCTGAATAGTGTGTGCTTAGAGGCATACCAATTGCTTTAACAGTCAGAATGGACCACCACGAGTTTCTTTTTTCTTCACATGTCTTGAAGCTCGGCACGCTACCGTCACTGCATTCTCTCTCTCTATACCATAGTGCAGCATTAACAGTCTATACTTCAAAAATGCGTTGCACAGAACGTTACAAACAGAAGTCACCGAGGCATCGAAGTGAGCAACTACCCTTATCAACGTTAGTTTATACAAGATACAGACTACTAGATACACTACTTAAGGTATATAAATGTATTTTACAAAACTGTAAGGTAAATGAGGGTTTCTGCTGCGTGTGAAGAAAATAACACGCTCGATATAAAGTTGAAGACACATTTGAAAGAAAAAAAAACACACCACATACTACATATTTAGCTACTGCGCGTGCAGCACTGTGTGAAAAAACCATTATATGACCTTTCAAATACGTGGTAACCTTTTAACTCTGAAACATATTTATCAGACAGCAATGTTGAATTGGTACTGAAACACTCTGCTGTGCATTTTGAACGCGGGTATATATATATATATATATATATATATATATATATATAGATATATATATATATATATAATATATATATTATATATATATATATAATATATATATATATTTATTTATATATATATTATATATATCTTGCTCACGGCTGGTTATTTTTTCATCCACTTTTCTTTCTTCCTATTTACATTCCATTGGTTCTAATAACTTTCCCTGTACATTCCTTGGCATTACTGTCTGTCAGATCTCATTAATATTGTGTTAAAACACGGAAAAACGAGCCCTTAGGTATACACTTCTTTCCTTATATATATATATATATATATTATATATATACATATATAATATATATATATATATATATATATATATATATATATAATATATATATATATATATATTTGCTGCATTGAGAACTTCCCGCACAGATTTCAGTGCAACTGCTACGATTGAAAATTTCTGATGTGAACTTTGCTGCTTTTTGTTCGAGCTTACCGCAATATATCTTGTTTGATGACTTGACAGGTCAAAGTTGTTCAATGCGCCTTTGTGACACTGTCAATTCAAACACACGAATTCGCCACAAAAATGTGATTCTAGAAGGACAACCAAATGGGTAAACTTGGGTTCTTTACATACCGAAGAGAAATGACTAAGCTTACCCTACATCATTTTGGTATGGATGACAATGAATCTGATTGTCGTAATGTAGGATGTCTTAAAAAGATGCAGCATTTATTATTGCACGCAGGTATTAAAAACTACAAGACCATTGTGCAAAATTCACGCAGGTCATTTACCTCAAGCATCCTCATGATATAATAAAAATACACAATAATGTACTTTCTTTTTCGTTCAGTTGTCTACATATGACCAGAGTGCACAAGCAATAGGTCGTGACAAGTTACCTAAGCGCGGAGGAAATTCGATTTTTTCCATGTGTGGAACAAAAAAAAAAGGAATGACAAAACTCTGTGTAACAATATCAGACAACCTAAAGTGAGGCACATTTTGCTCTCACAACAAGTTCAAAATGATGCTTTACATTCAAAGAATATGTCAAAGGAAGGGCTTGTATGCGTTGGATGAATTCATTGAAGTCAACTTGTATTGTTCACCTGGGTTCATTTTGTATCCTGACAAGAGTGCGTGAGTTCTTTAAACGTCTCATCACTTATTCTTCCCTTCACCTAATCGGAAGCATTTATGTTTTTCTCTTTGCGTTTTCTTCTGACTTCAATTCTGTAATTTACCATTACTCAGAACGAGATGTACTTTTAAAAGATGAAAATATACGTTCGATAATACCATCTTGCACTGATGTGAGAGTGACTGTGTGGTGCCATCAGAAGGGAGTACAAACTTTAACGGCTTTTTTGGGGTTCTCAGCAGAAAATTTAAAATGTTTGGGATAAGGACAAAATAGCATAACGACTTGGCACCCACGCTCCTTGCTCTGTTCGGGCAATCGCAGAGTGGTTTTGCTGATTCCAAAGGCTTTAGTTAGCGAACTCCAGATCACATTTCACCATGTCATATGTATACACTCGGCCCTTCATGGTGAACCTTGCGGATGATCTCATAGAAGAAAGGAACGTCATAAGACGGGGTAAAAATGGTAGATGTAACGAAGAAATGGAGCCATAAATGCGAAAAGTGACTACAAAAGTTTAATACGGACTGTTATTAGATGTTAAAAAGATAATGAAATACCTATGCTTAACGCTCGATATTTTTTCTGTGAGGATGTTTGAGTGCTGACATAAAAGTTGTGGAAAGGGCAGAAATTCGGGTCGTGCGATAGTTCATTGTACTTCATAATCCAAAGTGCAGGAAAAAAATAACAATAAACATAGAACGCATGAAATACAGCAAGAGCGCTATGACAGGACAACACTTGTGCCAGATTTGATTGCGTCTTGCATTCTGCCGCCCCTTGTTTTGTACTTGCCCTGTGGCATTGACAGGAGCTCATGAAAACATGTAAAAAAGCAGCTTTATTTATATAAAGCTAGATGCATACCGAATGTCTGAAAATCCCAATTACCCCCTAAAAGGAATCACTCTTGCTCTGCCGTAAATGAAAGTAAAAATAAAATGCTGCGATATTTCTCTGCTTGCACATTTGTGTTGTTTTACGAGGTGCCCGTTAAACAGGCGTGAATATTGCTAGCTAAGGTAGAAGGAATCGAAAACTTGGTCAATCATTGCATGAAAAGCCTACATAATACTGTGGAGTTTTGAATGACCTATTGAGAATGTTCTAATCAGTCTATTTCATTCTCATTTACCTACTAATAGATTCAATATATATATATTGACATGCAAAAGAAGATCAGTAAATGCGTTCAAAACTTTGCAGATTGTCTTAGATAGCCGTAGCCAGAGTTTAATAATATGCCATCGCACTTTATGAAAACGTGGCCCAGTGCATGTGGCTGAGTACTGCATGGAGTGGCTCGGAGTATGTCTTGCGTTCTGCCTGATTGCTTAATTAGGATATATTAATTACATCACTTCGAAAGCATTTAGGATTGGCAAAAATTCTAATAAAAAGCTTGTCGTTCCATTAAAAACGTCTGATTAGACACTTTCTAACATTTAACATATTAAGTCATAGTGTTTTCGTGCTTACTGCGGGTACCCATAAATACAAAACATACCACGGGACATGCTAGGAGCTGTGACATACCCGTGCAAAGCTTCCAGCCGTCTTCTCCGACGGTAGACCTTTCTCTTAACTGTATATAGGACTCCAGATTGAGAAACGTTTGTCTTTGCGCATACGTTACCTCAAGGACAGCTTCAAGTAATCTGAAGAAGGCACGACAACAGTACGTTCTTCATCTTGTGTATTGTCTGAATTTTGCGCTTTTTTGTCTTATAAGCTTGAATCAACTTACCCAAGCCGCAATCCTAGCAAACAAGCTACCGACGTAAAGTGTAGTCATTCATCTTTACTACCGTATTTCCAGAGGGGAAAGTCCAGATGGGTGACTTCGTACTTTCTTCGAAATTTTTTGTACTATTTCATATTTAAACCATCCGATGGTATGTTAAACTGTATGACTGAAATCTGCTGCTCTGTCTCAGGGTTTCCACCAACACCTAACAAGAAATTCTATGCTATAGTTTTTCTTCTTGGAACAATAATATCGAAAGTTGAGCTAGTTGGTGGTTCATACTCGGGAAGTAAAAACAGCGCAAAAATATAGACAAGGACAGAGGTCGGTGCATTAACGTAAGACTAAAAGAACACTTAACCTCATTAACGGCCGCCGACGGGTTGCACCTGCCAGCTCATTGTAGGGAGTGTGGCTGCCATCCTTAGGCATATAAAGCCACTTGTTTGTTTGGACATAGAGATAAGTGCACCTAGGGAAAGTGATGGAGGCTTTTTTCATTGAAAAGGAGGGGGAAAGGTGTGTGAGCAAGCCGTCTGTCGCCCTTGGTGAAAAAGAAGTTCGGTACCTGAGTTCAGCACTGCCACGTTAAGGTGATTGTTAGTTTGTTGGGCACCGTTCCGTAAGTTTTTGGCAAGCAGGAAGGCACGTTTTTTTGTGTTTTTTTGTGGTTGTTACACACGTGTTGAATATCAATATGAATAGGCTTGTCTCATACCTTTTTTGCTTTGATGCGCAGATGCCTTTGGTTGTCCACGTGACCGTGTCAAATGCTTGATATTTGTGCGTGTATCTTTCAATAAAGTTTAGTTGCGAGTTCTGCGTGGTGTCGTCTCTTCCTCTGTCCTTGACTATATTTTTGCGCTGTTTTTACTTCCCGAGTTCTTGGAACGAATCACAGAAAAACTGAGGAGCCATAAGCCACTTGAAAAGACAGCTTTTAGGCAATGAATCTTTCCTTATCAGCTCAAGATTTCTTATACAATAGTCTTCAAGGGCTGTCGAGAAGAAACAAACGGTCTCTATAGTGTGATACGTACCATTACTTTTGGTCGTTGCAGCCCACTGAATGGCTCTAGTCTTTGTGTGAATAGCAGCGCTGACATATAGAATTTCACTCCAAGTTTTCATGACGTTATCAACTTGAAAACAGCCCCCTTCCCTTTATATAGCTCTTCATGACTTGTTCAGATACGACAAGATGCAGCTTTTTCTGCCGTTTCTGACATGTAACCAGTTTCATTTAGATGTCTCTATGAATTGTGAAAGCGAAGGTCGCTGAGGCAGCTCCTTCCCCATACATGAGTGCTACTCGAGGCTTACTCGGCAAAAATGATGGTAGAAAAAGGAAGTCGGTGCTTTTCAACTGAAAGATAGAAATAAATTAACGAGATCCGTAGTGTGGCTCTTACTTTGAACTTAAACATCCTACCAACTGCAGTACAACTTTCACAGAAGTGAGAGACCTGGAAACAGGGTGGGTGCTTGCGTCCATGTTTTTTTGCATGTGTTTTCTTTGTGTAGAAATGACTTTCCGTTAGTCGAAAAAAAACATAGGTAGAGTTACGACTAGCTATCTGCAATTTCTGCCTTGAATGACTTGTGTTTGAGAATTGTGTAGGCTCACTTGGTTATGACAACTAGATGTACATATGAAAGCAAGCAATTCTCTAGCTCTTCTTTACTCATATAACATTTAATGTGACAAACGTTACAATATTGATGTTTTAAAGGCTGATACAAAGTGCGAGAGAGAGACAAACATCTTTATTATGTAGGTAGAACAAAAAGCATGGGAGGGACCCCTAGTCCGGGGTCCCAAGGACGACTCCGGCGACGTGTCGAGCCCGTTGCATGATGGCTCAGGTCCGTCGCGGAGGGCGTCGTCCCACAGCTCTTTTTTGCGCAGCGGGCGGAGGAGGGGTGGTAATGGAGGGAAAAGGTTTGCCGTGCTCTCGATTGTGACGTGGAAGATGGAGGGTGACCCGCCGCAGCCCGGACAATTGTTGGCATAACAGTGTGGCCAGAATTTGTTCAGGGAGACAAGATTAGGAAAAGTGTCAGTTTGCAACTGGCGCAGTGCCACTGCTTCCTCTCTCGAGAAGGATGGTGGTGGCGCACGGTGAGTGCAGCGAACGCTTCTATAATGACAGAGAATCTCTCCGTAACACAGCAAGAGATCCCCCCACCCTGAACTGGTCATTTCACCACGCCGGGCCGCCCGGAGGGAAATATCGCGGGCTACTGCATGTGCGCGTTCATTTTCCGGCAGCGAGGCATGACCAGGGGTCCACATTAGGTGGATGCGGAAAGGTGTGACTGAATCATTTTCCGGGATCTGTTTGAGAATTTGTTGTGCCGCTCTCGGAATGCCATGTCCTGATAGGAACGCCCGGCATGCCTGTTGCGAGTCCGTCAGTATATACACTTGGGACATGAACAGCGTGTCGAATGGCGAGAGCAACGCCGAGAATTTCTCCGTACGTGACATTAGTGCCGCGCATTGCTGCAGAGTCCTTCAGGGAATCAGTGCCATCCATCACTACGGATGTATAGCCCTCTTGAGTGCGCGCCGTGTCTGTGTATAGAGCCTGGGATTCTGGGATGTTTTCGAGCATGCGGTTAAGGTATCGCACACGAGCTTTACGCCGTCCTTTGTCATGCACTGAGTGCATATTACGCGGCAAGGGATGAATATTCAGTACGTTACGTAGGGCGGGTGATAAGGTCGTTGGGCGGGCTTCAGGTTCAAGTGGTGGGACAGAGTGCCCTAACCGTGCAAGGAGATAGCGGCCGGTACGTGTGAGCAAGAGGCGCTGCCGGTGACTGACCCAATGCGCCTCTAGTAGTTCTCCTAGTGTGTTATGCGTTCCTAAATTAAGGAGACGGTATGTGGAAGTATAGTGCGGTAGGCCATGGGCTAGCTTCGTCGCTTTACGAATGAGGGCATCAACGCGAAGTTGTTGCGCTTGAGTCAACCGCTGAAAGGGAAGATGGTATGTAAGACGGCTGATGATGCATGCCTCCACCAAGCGCCGCAGGTCCTCTTCTCGAAGACCCGAGCACCTGTTAGAGACCCGCCTGATCATGGCCAGAATTTGCTCAGTTTGTCGGGATAGAAGGGAAACAGTATAGTTAGACCTGCTATCCGCCTGGACGTGTAGGCCTAGGGTGCGAGCACGGCTGACCTGTGGTATGGGTATACCATCCACGTGTACAGTGATGGGCGGCATAGGTGAGGGGCTGCGGGAGCGAATGATTATGAGCTCCGACTTTTGCGGAGAACAATTTAAGCTCCCTTTTCTCGCATACTCAGAGACAGTGTCGACTGCTTGCTGCAGTCGCTCTTGGATAGCACCGTCGCAACCGCGTGTACACCAGATAGTGATGTCATCCGCATAAATAGCGTGAGCAACATCGGGGATCTGATCGAGAAGCCGGGGGAGCCCTGCAAGCGCGATATTGAATAGGGTGGGGGAAGGAACAGAGCCCTGTGGTGTCCCACGCCCTACAAGGCGTATTGTACCTGATCGATGCGGCCCGATTCCGATGGTAGCTGTGCGATCTCGAAGAAATGCGCAGATATAGTTGTACATACAAGCCCCACAATGCGACTCTGCAACATTGCGGAGGATAAGTTCATGTGCAACATTATCGAACGCCCCTTTGAGATCTAAGGCGACAAGTGCTCTCGTTTGGGCGCGCGACGGTGGTCCTAAGACTTCCTCCCGTAATTGTAAAAGGCCATCTTGGGCAGACAGATGAGCTCGATATCTGAATTGTGTGTTAGCAAAGAAATAGTGTTCTTCCAGGAAAGGTTGCAGGCGCCGCAAGAGTACGTGCTCCATAAGCTTACCAATGCATGATGTTAGAGAGATGGGCTGTAGATTTTGAACTTTTATAGTTTTACCCGGTTTGGGGATAAGTGTAATGTCAGCATGTCGCCACGCTTGGGGAAGTGTGCCTTCGCGCCAGTATTCATTAAAGATATGGGTAATGTGGTTGATATCCACGTCACTCAAGTAATGAAGCGTGGAAAATCGGATTTGGTCCGCTCCTGGAGCCGTGTTTCGTCGTAGGTCTTGTAGGACCACCCGCACCTCGTCCGGGGTTATGTCGGCATCCAGCAATTTATTCTCCTCACCCACATACGGGTAATCAGGGTATTGTGGTGGCGAGCCTATGGGATTGAATTGATGTTCTAGTTCCGTGAGGAGCAAGTCAGGATCATCCCGGTACTCGTGCATTAAGATGCGCAGCTGCTGAAATGTTTTTCTCTTTGATGTGTTGGGGTCTGTGAGCGAACGTAGAATCGACCACGTTTTAGCTGTGCTTAGTGTGCCTGAGAGGTGGTTGCAAAATTGTCGCCAGTTATTACTGGTGAGGGACGCTGCGTACTCCTCGGATTCCCGTGTAATTTCTTCTATACGTTTCCGAAGTTTTCTGTTGAGGCGTTGTCGCTTCCATCGCCGCGTCAACCCTCTCCGGGCGTTCCAAAGATGAAGTAAATGCGGATCTATATCTGGTGTCTCAGTTGTGGTACGCACTGTACGCGTGGTGGCCTCAAGATCGTCAGTGAGAGACTCAAGCCATCGTTACTAGCCCTGGCCCTCAGGCGGGTCTTGGCGGCGTTCCCTGAGTTTTGTCTAATCTGTAATGCGCACATTTCGCTCTGGCCTGCGAGCGCCTCCTAACGACAGGATGGTTGCGACAATATAGTGGTCACTGCCAAGGTGCTCTTCTAAAGGCCCGTGCGCTACGACTGGGCCAGTATTGCGGACAAAGGTAAGGTCAGGACAGGTGTCGCGAGAAACACTATTGCCTATACGAGTGGCGTGCTCTGGGTCGGTGAGCAGTGTGTATCGCATGTTACAGATGGAATTCCATAAGCGGGTTCCCTTGGCTTGCGATTTAACGTAACCCCATGCGACATGTGGAGCGTTGAAGTCACCACATACCACACAAACCCGTCCAAGGCTGCCCAATTCTTTTATTAGACGGTAAAAACAGTGTTTACGCGAACGAGGGGAACTGTATACATTGAGGATAAACAAACTGTCGCCGCGTTTTTCTTGCGTAATAACTTCCAATATTTGATGAGGAATGTCGTTACTCGTCGTATGCATGCGACATGTAACGCGTTTCGAGACTAGGGCTCCCACAAGAGGTGAGAAACCCGAGAGCGGGCTGTAACCAGATAATGAAAGGGTGCAATTGGGTTTCTGTAAGAGGATGACATCCGGAGGTTTTGTGGATGTGGCAACGTACTGTTGCAAGGAACCTCGTTTTTGACGGAATCCCCTACAATTCCATTGCCACATCACTAGCTGTGGCGGGTCACGCGGCGCCATCATCATCACGAGAGGAAGCAAAGGGGCGTGTATAGGGATGCGCGCGTCGGTACCCCCATCGGAGTTACCCACGTTTGAATGTTGCGGCCGAGAGATGTGGTCGGGTGGCAAGCTGGCGCTGTAACTGCTAGGTTCAAAAGTTTGTATGTTATTATCTCGTGCGAGAGTACGTTCTATACATAATTTCACTTGCTCCGTAATTCCTATACGAAGTTCTTCCATCTGCCGTTCGATTCGGTCGAGGGCCGCCTGCATACTTGTACCCATGTCTGCCACCAGCGCGTCCATTTGTTTTTGCAAGTGCTCACAGCGTGCCTCCATGTCACAGCGTAAACGGGCGATTTCTACCAGGGGATTGGGAGCAGAGGATGAGGTAGTGAGAGGGGATGGAGTAGAAATAAAGTATGGGCTATAACGAGCTTTGGGAGATCCGCCGCTCGACTTACCTCCCGAGGTGCCTGTGTGGATGTTTTTTGCGCCGAGATTCTCTGCGTCTCTGTGGGGGCCTGGGCCACATTGGCTGAGGCGTTGGTAAGCAGGGCCTTCTTGTAGGGTTGTTGTGAGGGTGGTGCAGTTTGGTCAGGAGGGCGTTTCTCGGGCGGCCGAATTGATGCTCCGCGAGATCTGGACCGAGACTTGGAACGGGTCTGGGATTTGCGACGGGATCTCGAGCGAGACTTCGAACGCGCTCGCAGTGTCCCCTGAGTCGAGACTTGTGAGTGTCCAGTCGTTGCCATATCTTTGGAAGCAGTAGATCTGCTGGGGGGCTGCAGTTCACGCTGTTCTTTCTTCAGAGCTTTGCGCACCCACGCCTTGTTCGGTGTCTGGGGAGCGCGCCGTGGGCAGTTTGGGTCGGATGTAGGATGGCTTCCGTCGCAGGACCTGCAGTGAGGGGTGCACGGAGGTGACGGGGCTGGGTTGTCAGTCCCGCATGTTGCACAAATAAGCACGTGTGGCATGGGACAGTGGTCAGCCCAATGACCGAGCCGGTGACATATCTTGCAAACCAGTTGGCGAGGGCGATGAGGGTAGCAGCGGAGTTCGGCGCCGTAGAATCGCACATAGCGAGGCACTTTCAATCCTTCAAAGGTGACTAACGCAACGTTGGTCTGCCCCATCATACGTGCTTGAAGAATCTGGGTTCCAGGTGTCAAAAGCTCGTCCACTAGCGTGGTCGACGGTGTGCCGGGTACAAGACCGGGAACAATGCCCTTGCATGAGTTGTCTGGGGCAGCAAAATACGTTGTGATAGGATACACTCGCTGACCAAGCCTCAGTTCCCGCACCTTGTATAATGCGTCGGCAACATGTGACTTGGGTGTGCTTATGACTGCCAAGTTCTGCTGGGGCCGCAGGTGGAATAAGATGTTCTGACGATCTTCGGTGCTCAAGCCTGCCGCGCTCCATAAAGCGTTGGCGAGTTCTGGGCGCGTCCAACTATCGAGGCAAAGTCCGCCGTGGGGTCGCAGAATTATCTTTTCATCGTGTAAAGGAAGCGGAGGCGGATTCTGATTCTGGCTCCGCTTGCATGTGGTTTGCTGAGGGGCATAAGGAATGCCCGATGTATCTTCGGGGGTTAGCGCCTCGGCGTGCGTATGGCGGGCGCGTCGCCTGTGTTGGACCGTCTTCCAACAACCTTTCGCATCGTTGTCCGTGTTGTCGCAAAGAGTCCTCCTCCATCCTTTCTCCGGGTGGAGTGTCGACTTCAGGTTGTTGGGAGAAAGAATTGGAGACAGCAGGATCAGTTGCCGGCCTCGCAGTATTCGCCTCGGGTGTCTGCGCTGCTACCGAGGGACGCGTGTCGGCGTTCGCCATCGACAACATCGTTTCATGTTCGTTGAAAACTGTCGTGGAGGCAGTCAAATGCTCCATCGAAACAGAGCGGGTAATAGGCCGAAGGCCCTTGGCACTCAGGTTGAAAAATCGTACCTTGGACGAGCTGGTGGATGGGCGTTCCTGGCTCATGGTATGAAAAACACGCTTGGACAGCTATGGCCCCAACAGGGGCGGCTGCCTGGGAACCACTTCAGAGCTGCAGAGACGTAGGCAGCGGCAAAAAGCAAACCCACAGCAGCGAAGTCGTTGGCTGCTTGCGACGAAGAACGCGGCAACGTCGTAGATTCACAGCTGGGGAGCGGGCACGGCGGAACGCGCCGTAGTCGAAGGAGCCGAGAGACGAGCGTCCGCACTCCACGGTTGCCAGGGCTCGATCTCACAAAGTGCGAGTGAACCATCATCTAAGTGCTGCGACTGCCTGAATTCTACGGACAAAGTTTATCCTTCCGATAATGGGAGATTCCACAAGACGCTACTTCACCTCATACACAACACCGCCCTAACGGCGCACATTTATAGCACATGCTCGCAAAAATATTGCGCCTTAAAAGCAAGCCTCTGTCACAATAAAAAAGAATGAAATTGGTTGACAAAATAGAAAAGGATGACTCTTTTTAAGTGGAAGTGACATGCGCGTTTTGCCAAAACTCAGACTTTCGTGCAATGAGAACAGAGTTTCGTTCAGAGAGAACTAAAAGAAGAGAAATCGAATGCAGTTACGAAGTGTGACCACTGTGTTGTCAAGTTCACTATTGGGGTTTAGACCTGGTGCATGACGCAGTAGACAGTGATATTCACACGTGGTGACCAGCACGCGTGATAGAAATAGAGAGAGAAAGAGAGACAGAAAGGAAGAGATTATTTGTGTTTAGGTAAATAAAGAACAATCTTACAGGTGTTCAGAAAAGCTGTGAATACTTTCACGAATACACGGCGTTCCTATTTATTTGACTGCCGAACTACGCCGATGCTGGTGGTATAAATATGGTCACCGTTCAGGTTAAGGATGTTGCAGAAGACTTACAGGACACCCCGTATATTGTCTACATTTCAAGATGAAGGATTCTGGAATTGTTATGCATCAGCCGGTAGCATAGTTTCAGGATATGCGAGACATCCAGATTTGTGGCACATACATATATAGTTGTGCTGTTTTGCACAAAGAAACACAGCTTATGGCTACTCCCTCCTTGTATGAACTTTTTATGAATCAGTACAGGGTAGCCAGCCGGTCTGAGAATTCGCTAACCTCCCTGTCCTTCCTCATTTATTCCTCCTCCTCCTCCTTATGAATCGGTAAGGTTCTTTACCTAAGTACTCAGCGATAACTTAAAGAGCTCTGACTTACGGACCATGGAACGAGCGTGGTTGGTTATGGTGATGATAGGTTTTGTGGACATCATAGGTCTTGCGACCGCCGTAAATATATTTATTCAAAAAAGCACCATTAACATCCCCTATTCCTTCCTTGTGCTTTGTTTCGTGATAGATTTAATTAAGATCGTCATGTCGTATTGTCTTTGTGAATAGGGTTCAACGCACTGGCTGTGCTCGCCATTCATTCTATAGAAAATTTCATGGAAGCGTACATTCAGGACAGTGATGATCCACTTTTTCTTATTATCACTGTATTTTTAGCGTTATATTCCTTACTTCAAGAGAACACTTTCCCTGAAGTGAAGTGCAGTCGAGAGAACCTACCTAACATTCAAACAATTGAAGAGATTGAAATTGATGAAGAGAATAAAACACGCGCGTTATTTTTGTTTTAGGTTCCTGTAAATATTTATAGCCAACATTAGCACTCTGTGGCAAGCAGAAGTCTAGAAATAATGCTGGTATTTTACGACAAATCACGTCATCTTTCACACTATATACATTCAATGTCCTCATGTAAATTGCGCTTTGTAACTGAGAGACACAAAGACAGACAATGAACTTTATTCGATCACGTGGAGCTATGGCAGGACTCCCTAACGGGGTGTTATCGTAACCGCTAGTCGCACCCACGTAGAGCACAGAACGCCGTGACTCTCCGCCCTTTGCGGGGTCGTCTAGATAGACGTGGTTTGCTTCCATAGTATACAGTGCTTCTTACGACCTCCTCCCATTCGGCTTCACTGGAGAGGAGGTGGTTAGGCGATGCGGGACATCACCATAGCATGTGAACAAAAAATCCAATATTTCACTGAACGTCGTGCAACAAGGCCAACGTACAAGTATAATTTACTGAGGAATCGCCGCAACAGAAAAAAACCCCCCCGGAAAATTTTCAGAGTAGCTGACTGACTTATGCTGAGCTTCAGATGAGGAAGAGCATAGACTCTCCTGACAAGCTGGCAATGTTTAGCGATTTCATTAAATGTTAGAAGTGGATCATTCTGCAGAGTATATTCCTGCCCCTCTGGATCCTCCAGGCAATCGCAAAGCGTGAGTTTTCGGACGTGATCTTGGGTCAGCTCATTGAAGTTTCGGAAGCACTCGGGAACAATCTTCTTCATGTGTTCAGGGACCCAGGTGGTAAAATTAGAGCCGGGACAAACCCTTTTCTCTAGAATAGAGCCTGCCTCTCGAGCGAGGTTGACCGATTCAAAAGCTCAGATTGTAGGGACCTTCTGGATCTGACAAAGCCAACGCAACCATGATTCGCTGAGCTATGCCTGGTGTTGCTGCCCTCACGGAGGCCGAGAAGTGAAGCGCTCTCCGTCTGTCTATAAGTGACCGCGCGAACATTGTCATGTTAGGCTAACAGTTTCTTATGATAGTATGTATATCGTACAATACGTCGCTAGAGATGTTCTCCTCCGTGTTATCTCGAGAATATCTTTGTGATTACCCAGACACCCGCTTGAAGTTTGTCTTCAATTATATTGTATGGCTCATAGTCAAGAAAAATTCACAAAAACGTACACGACGAGAAAAAGCACAGCACATACGCGAGAAAGGCACAGCTGGTGCTACACCGGTTCATTGGTTTTTCAGTTATAAATTTTTCAGTTAGAAAAAAAAAACAAATGAATGAATAATGCTTTCAGGCTTGCTAAAGTCCTTAACAAACATAACCTAGCTTCACATTTTATAAACATATTAATGACATTATGATATGGACTTATCACATTTTTATTTTTACATCTTTCTTACACCATTGATAGGGCAAAAATTACTTTCAAATACAGCTCCTTGTAAAGCGATGATGTTGCGCAAGGCTGTTTTTTATGGCAGTCAGTATGTAATGCGTCGAATAAATAGCCATTTAATGCAGGTAATACCATGAGCACCTCACTACAAAGAGATGAACGAAAGGTTCTGCCGACATATGCAATAATCAAACTAATGCATGAAGCATACGTAAATCCTCCTTCTAAGTCACTCACGGTGCGTTGTCATAAAAGATATCCTTTAAGCTCACAGACAACACGAATAGGGTAAATGTGAACGCTCTAAAATTTGCATCATAAGTCGCTCCCTGTCAAGCTTGTCAGGTCAAGCCTAAGATATACACAGGTATGACCACGCGTGTTTCTCAGTGGCAGTGCCGGCCCTACAGAATCGGCAACATGTTCACAAAGATGCCCCATTCCACTCTCCAGTTAATTTTGATGGTGGACTCAGATAATCTTTTACCGCCTCTTAGGTCCCCATAGTTGCTCGCACTACGCCACTCCACGCCACATTGTGCCTTCGCAAGCTCTTTAAACATGCATACTACCGCGGTGGCTTAGTGGTTTTGTGGCGTAGTGCTTTCCCCAGCTGCGCGTGAAAAGCTGTTAATCACAAAGCGGGTGGAAACCTTTTAATACGGACAAAACCCTGATATGCTCGAGCGCTTGGTTTTACGCCAACACTGGGAAACCACGTGCTATTAAGAAGTGTTTCTATCCAGAGTACCCAGCCTCAGCGTGCACTTCAATGATATCGTAATTGTGCAGCGGGAAGGTTCAGGAAATAACAATATTTTAATTTCGTAGCGCAAAGCATTTCGTTACCGAATCGCTCGTTCGGCGCTTTTCATCATTTCAATCATATTTTCAATCAACATAGAAGGCAGACTATCATCGTGCTGCTGTCTTTTCCTTTGTGTTGATGTCTGCATACCGACTTCCTCAGCGAAAGCTGTTATGATATCCGAACTCGCGTCACGTGATTTTGTCCGTTGCCGCCGCGGTGTCCGTAACCACATCGCGCGAAATTAGCCAGAAAGAAATCCAGAAAGAAGCCAGAAAGACCTAGCACCAGTGATACAGCGGTGCTCGATTCCTGGTCCGGAGGGTACCAGCCCAGTATTGTACCACCGGGCCACATCGTTGCTTGGGACTTCTTAGCAAACTTGCCTTAGGCAGGTTTGATGTCAGAAAAGCAATCGCTTTATTACGACTTATCAAAGCTTTTAAAACAGCGAAAGAACAAACAGTCGACTCAAATTGCGAATAGCGTAACGAGTGGGTCATTCAATGCTCCATTCTATTATAAAAACTTGCTCTTGTTCTCTTATTAACTGTGACGCATACCCACTTCAGCGCAGCGAATGCCAGACTACTACACTACATTTTTCATTATTATTAATGCCGTACTGAGTATCAAGCAAGTGTGCTTGCAAGAGTTATCCGATGAGTGTTTAGAAAATGCTCTGAAAGGCCGCTCTTCTCGCTTTCCCTGTGACTGTGGTGTGCCTTCCGCACAGGCCTGGCGTTTTTATATGGTAATAAATCCGGAAGTGATCTGATTTTATTATCTTAATTGTAGCAGAAGTACGCTCTGTACAAAGTCAAATGTAATACTCCTGCTGAATCAAGAAGCAGCGGATAGGGGGGAAATGAAGTGGAATATCTGTTAGGGTATAAAAGCATATTCAACGTCATGTTGTGCGTACGACCTTGTCACCCACTTTCAAGACTTTCACGCTTGGATGCCCATTCCGAATATCAATCTTTTTTCTAGCACATCGAAGAAATATCAGCTGTAAGGCCTTCCGGTATAGTGAACGGAAAATAAGAAAAGAGGGATTGGGCGATGCGATTTTTTCATAACCAGAATCAATTCTTCCGTCTCGTTGGATAAAAGTTATGCAAATTTAGAAAAAATGAAATGAAGGAATGGGCATTCGAATGCGTATGGTAGAAAATGAAAGTGTACAAGAACGTCGATGTATTTTTTTTATTGACAAGATGTATAAGAAGATGTTGGTGCACAAGTACGACGCCAGCTACTTCTTAGCCTTTGAGTAAAAGTTTAACAAATATCTTGAAAAAAAAAACATACAAAGCAGTGCATGGAAAACAGAACACTCGAGCAGACATACGCAAAAATAGATTTATACGCACATATCACAAAACAAGTGATAAGGAAAATGCTCGAAAGTCAACGAATGAAGTCTCTGATAATGACCCTCATTAATATTCAATCTAACCCAGCACAAAACAGCACAGCACACATCTGGTCCTTATGGAGATGTATTCACTCGTGTGTACATAACAGTCGACACATCATTTACTTAAGCACACGCATATGATGGGTGTCATATGATACTGCACAATAATAAGTATGGCATGTGTTATACAAATGAAAGTTCATTATTTCTTAGTACTTGTCAGCAATTCCGCTGTCTTGTAAGAAACATTTTAACACCTTTAAATGTGCGTCTGTAAAACTCTAGTTGACCACGGGCTCAAACGTTTCTTGATGCCAAATGGTCTGTGGTCTAATGTCAACAGTTCCGATTTAAGACACCGTCTCGGCGTGTCATGATGCGGACAGTCTATGAGAAGGTAACGCGCGTCTTCATCTATCAATCCACATTCGCATTAGGGAGTTTTAGTTCTCCCAATTCTGTGGGAAAAATGTTATGTTTTGTGAATGCGGTGTCTAGCCTCAACCAGCCAACAAGAGTTTTAATACTTCTGTCTAATGCCAGGGTAATTTCGAATTTAATGAATGGATCGATGTAGTATAAACCACTACTGTTTGTACTTTGGTCAAACCAAGCAGTTTTGCTCATTATGAAAGTTGTGTGTGTATCTGATACACACACAACTACGCATGTGTATCTGATAAAGCGCTAGTTGCTGAGCAGCTTCGATGGACATGTCTCTTTTTCTTATGATGCTATCTACAGACAATTCAATTCTTGGTATTGCAAGCAGCCATGGAGAATAGTAAACTTCAAAGCTCTAAATCATTTCTTGGGTACATATGTAGATTAGGCTGTATTTCTTCATCAGCAATGCTTTTATCTCTTCGCAAAATCTCCAGTGCTAGTGCGTGGTTTTTGTTTTGCATCTGTAAGCGAAAAAAATGACGGCATGTTTCGATTCTTTCATGACTGGACAAGGTGGTTGTCAATTCTGTACTATGACGCGGCTGCTGGAAGTCGCTGCTGAAATACCTAGGCAGATGCGCAGCCCTTAGCTAATAGTCGCTTCTTTGAAGTGCGGGAAATGCCGAGTAAGACTGCTGCAGAATATGCAATTTTCTCTCGTATTAAAACATTGTGTACAGTGAGCATGGTTGATACAGATCCACACTTGATGTTCCAGCAACTCTGCGGAGTATATTCACTAGCATATTCACCTCAGTTTCGAGTTTCTTTATGTGAGGTGTCCACGATAGCTGCCTATCATGTATTACTCCCAGAAACCGATGCTGTGTCACAGCCATTAGTGATTCTTCTTCGAAGTTGCGATCGAAGTTTTTTACCTTCTTTTGGGTGAAGGTCAATACAGCTGTCTTTGCGTGTGACAGAACCATTCTTCTTCTTTTTTAAAAAGTCGTTAATATGATGTATGCCACCTTTCAATGCAATCTGAATTAACCGAACATCCGCAACACATGCCCAAATGCACGCATCATGTGCATATATGGAGTGTTTCAACCTAGAAAGCAATCTTTTTGCTAAATCACCCATAGCACAGTTGAAAAGAAAAGTGCTGAGTACGCTTCCTTTTGGAACTCCCTGTGTGACATCGTATTCCGCACTTTTCTCTTCGCTCGTCTGAATGAATATTTTGCGACCTGACAAAAATTGAGATCCACAGCAAATACCTGCCGGATAGTTCGAGTTCCAGCATTCTCAGCCGAACATGAGTGTGACTGACTGTGTCAAATGCCCTTTAGATGTCTACGAACACTGCGACCATCAACTACCACAGGCGCGTTCATGCTTCACATACGTCACTATGTCCAGTATTGCATACATTCTGCATCTCTGTTACCCTAAAACCTGTTAAGTAGTTGGAGAACACACTGGTTCTGTTGCTCCACCGCTGAAGTCAGCGCATCCGATCAGTTTTTTCCATTACCTTACCTCAACAACTTTTCAGACTAATTGGGTGGAAGTATTCAAGGCTCAAGAGCGTCTTAGCCAGTTTTAGGATCGGAATGATGCGAGCAAATTTCTAAGACTTGGGTACAATTTATTGCGTCCATTGAAGATTGTAAATATCTGAGAGAATGATTTTGTTTGTTTGCCCAAGATTCTTTATCATATTGTACGTAATGCCAGTCTGGTCTGGAGTTCGATTTTTTACGACAGGATGCTATAGCGCATTGCAGCTCACACAACGTAAATACAGGGTCCAGTTTAAGATGCTAGACAGAATAGCAAGCATTACTTTCTGGCTGGCTAACGCGACAGAATTATCGAATAAGGCACATTGTGATGCGCTGGGCCTACTGATAATTTGACAAAATTCATTTGCTACCACCAACCACTTCCCGTTTGTCCAAGGCTACAGCAAGAGCACGAAATGGGAAACTTTCTGATACAGGGTCACTACATGCCAGAATTACAAGCCAAAGTCTTGTAACAGGTCTGTGGGGAGAGAGCGTGCCATAAAATACACGCCAGCATCGTTTAACTAAAGTTTCTAGTCGTCTATGCATTGCACTGTGAATTTCTTGTGTATTTTTCGTATGCTTCTAAACGTATGCTGCGTCGATATGCCCTTTCGGAACGTTGTATGGTGGCTCTTAGATGCTCATACTCTCCGTCGACTGCAACATAGCCTTTTAGAATCGGGACTTTCTTCGTATATTTATTCGCTTTTTCGTATACTTATTTGAAAGATGGTGTACAAGAATGCGATATTGAAGGAAATATTAAACAAAATACAAGCGACGAGCACAGTTTGGATCACTGAAATGGGTGGTCAAGGGAACAGGGTAGCCCTATAGGCCCCAGGCAATTTTAGTCGTTTTGGGTTTCTCGCTGGAAAGACTTGGGGAATGCAGCCTAATGCTATGTTACGACTGTATAGGGTGCTTTTCCTTGGCTTTTTACGATACAGTCTGCCTGCATTATCAAACGCCAGCAAAACAAGTCGACGCATGATACAAAGCGTTCAAGCACAGGCGCTTCGGATATGTCTAGGTCTGCCTCAGGGTGCCTCAACAATGGCGACTATAGCTATAGCCAAAGACCACCTCGTGCAGACCCATTATGAAATTGAAGCTTTGAGAACACACATAAGGCATGTGGGCCGGACTCCCCATCACCCCTTAGCCTCTCTGCCAGTGGATAGACCTCCTACGTCATTTTGTCGAATAACTACACATGGTGACTCCCTACCAACTGGTTTTACACCCGCGGCGAGACCTTCAATTCCTCCATGGTGCCTCAAACAGCCAGTCATCAACCTGACAATACCAGGCATCCAGAAAAAACGAGATTTCTCAATACCAACCCTCAAGCAGCTCGCCTTACTTCTGCTGTACGAGAAGTACCAAGACTGCACCCACGTCTACACCGACGGCTCCGTCCTGCCAAACAGCTCAACAGCGGCGGTCGTTATTCCAACGCACGCCACAACCATCAAATTCAGGACAGCTCATGCAACCACAACAACGGCTGCAGAGCTTGCAGCGCTTCGCGCTGCGCTGCGTTTCATTACCGACCAGAGCACGCAACGGTGGACGATTTTCTGCGACTGCAAGCCGGCACTGCAGTCACTTCTGTCAAATCTACGCCGCGGTTCACACGAGCAGTTGGTATTTGAAACAGACGAAATGCTACACCATATAACAGAGAAAGGGCACCACGTTATATTTCATTGGTTGCCAAGCCACTGTGGAATTATCGGCAACGAACGAGCTGATCAAGCTGCCCGTTCAGCCCATACAGAAGACAACGACCAGTCAATACCTCTCTCATGGACGGACGCTGCTAGGAGGCTCCGCATGCTTGCTCGCCAACGCTCCCTGGCTCTTTGGAATGAGCCTCTCTTTACGCATGCAAGATTACGATCCCTTGATCCAACGTTAAGCATGCAGCTTCCAACAAAAATTCGACGAGGCGACGCTACTGCTCTGTGCAGACTATGTTTGGGAGTCGCGTTTACCCGTGCGTACGTGTTCCGCATAGGTATGGCCGACACTGCCGACTGTGCACACTGCGGAGATGAAGAAACAATTCAACACATTCTGTGTCACTGCCCGAAATACAACCAGGAAAGACAACACCTTTTTAATAAACTAAACAGGTTAGATGACCAGCCGCTGTCAGAAGAAAGTATACTGCGCCATCGTCATGACTCATCGTCACAGAAGAAAGCCGTGCAAGCGCTACTGGGCTTCTTACGAACTACTGGCCTGTCGGAACGCCTCTGAGTGGACTGATTTTGTGTGTGCGTGTGTGTCGGTGTTTTTCCCTTATTTATTTTTTACTCTCCCTTTCTCTTTCAACCCCCTATTCCCCAACCCCAGTGTAGGGTAGCATACCGGATACTAGCACCTGGTTAATCTCCCTGCCTTCCTTATTTCTCGTTTCTCTTTCTCTCTCTATCTAGTCGTTTTGGGTGCCGTTTTCCCAATGACTAAAAGGGATATTCAAAAATTCCGTATGTAGTTTGTTTTCCAAATTTTCGTTTTCTTGGGTGAAGCAGGTTTAATAAAATCAGCCTCGTATTGAAATTTTCGCGAATTATTACCACTGGGACCTATATGTTTATTTACCTGGCATTTATAAAAACAACTAACACGAAAAGTCTCTTTAGAAGAACGCTTGTTTCTGCGCTCTGCATTTTTTAGTGAAACCATCGATTTTTTGAGGTACCTCGCCTCCACGTCTTGCGGTGATGGCCGTGGAGTATGCCAGAGGCCCGCCTGGTCAGAGGTCCTCACATCCGTCAACCACAATAAAGCGAGCTGGCTCCCCCAGTGACACCAAAGACACTGATCTGCATTCTATGTCGGAAGACGACACATCCAATAACAGCTTTATACCTGTCCGGGGTAAGAGGGCGAAGGCGTGCCAATACATCAGCATCAGCTCCTGCAAGTACAGCTACTGTACAGTCAAGGCCTGCGCGCTGGCCGCATATCATCATCTTTATGCCGGAAGATACCCATGAAAGTGTCCTATGACTGCTGAACAGGCAAGCCCTTTCCGTAGCTCTAGAATGTGCGGTGCCAAATCAAATTAAGGACGTAAAAGCTAACCCAAAGAAGAATATTCTCCCCATAGACGTGCACGATGTGAGTCCGCTAGGACAGCTGCAGGAAATGACTGAGCTAGGCGGCATTAAAATGCGTCCTTATATCCCGATAGATAATAAATCAACTGTCGGTGCAATTTATGACATCTACGTTGCCATTCCTAATGTTGACTTGCCTACCCTCATCAAGCCTGCAAACGAGGAAACTCTCATTACGGAAGCGCGGTGCCTAGGAAATAGGCGCTGCGTAAAAGTGTTTTTCAAGGGAGATTACATACCATCCCACGTTAAAGTTGGACATTTCCGACTTACGGTTCGACCATTCATCCAAAAACCACTTAAATGTCATCAGTGATTCAGGCTAGCACACGTCAAGGGCGTATGCCCCAACTCACGGCTGTGTCCCCGTTGCGCTGAACCTCATGCCGGAGACACCTGTCGGAAGACTACACTCAAGTGTGCCAACTGCAGCGGTCCTCACGCTGCCTCGTCGAAAGACTGCCCTCGAATCGAAAAGGAGAACGCGGTCCTCAAACAAATGGCCCGAAACAACTGGACACACAGGGAGATAGCCGAAGTAGTCTGGCGTCGGCGTCGGTGTCGACGTCGACGTCTGCATTACTGAAAATTTTCAAAGAAGGCACATTCCCGAAATGCTAGTTCCCATGCTTTAGCGGTTCCATTCAGTAGTGACTCGAAAAGACCAACCACTTCTACTATAGAAGCGGAGAAGCCTCCTACTCTGGATGAATGGCCTATTTTCCCGACCTGGTCTTCTGCCAAGGAATCTTAGCAGTTGCGGCCACACTAGAGCCGTCTCCAGCCATAGAAGATTTGCCTAAAACATATCGTCAAGTGATCTCCGTGCTACGTTCTCTCGTTTGAGCCACCTGAGCGATATTAGTCGACATGAAGACAGCATCTGCTCGAAGCGCACTTGGAGTATTGGACGCCATAAGCACAGTGCCTGAATCTCTCAACTAGGAAGATGGCTACGCACACCTCAGCATTTCTTAAAAAAGTCAAGGCTGCATCCGTCATTCAATGGAACGCCAGAGGAATAAAATCACGCCTTTCAGATTTTTGTGAGTTTGTGTACACCAACGTGTTTCCATTCTTCGTCATTTGTGAATCGAATTTGTCGAAACCAATAAGAATTTCGCGGTACGAAGCTGTCATGTCTTCAACAAACGGTGCTTGCAGCAAAATGATCGTCTTTGTTTGTCATGAACTGACGTATGTTGTGCAACCAATTGCGCCTCACGATTACAATAATTATGTCTGCATCACTGTGAAAAAGAACAAACTAATGTTTAGTCTCATAGGCGTTTATATGCCGCCTTCGAATAATCTTGATTCCAAGATATTAGCGGATATTTTGAGAGTGTGTACTGCACCATGGTTCGTCATAGGTGTTTTCGATGCGCACCATCACGCATGAAGAAGTACGAGGACAAATGCAAGAGGACGCAGGTGAGCAAACATCACCTACAACTATGGCCTTTTTCTCTTTAACGACGGTAGCCCCACTTTTCTTCGAGGCGTAACATGCGGCAGCTGTCTCGACATTGATTTTGTCTCCAACTCCTTCGCGAGATACGTCAAGTGGTTTCCAGATGTTGAGACACGAGGAAGTTCTCACATCCCAATATACCTTAACATCAAAGGTTTGTCTAGTTGTGGCCCACGGACGACCATTCAAGCAGTCCAATGGACCAACTTCAAATCTGCCATGGGAGATGCTTGCAGCGATGGCCGACGATCTGCGTTAGAGCAAACAATTAAGAGCACAATGCAAAACGCCACTCGCACGGTGATGATATCTTCCACACGAAACGACTTTGACATAGAGGTGAAGCGACTCAGAGCACTTCGACGCCGGGCGGAGCGTCGGTATCGGCACACAAACTCAATTCACGATCTTAGGGCAGCCAGAAGGATGCAAAAGAAGATTCGGCGTTGCATGAATAGATTAGCGTCGGAACGATGGACAACGTTTTGCCAGTAACTAGACCATCGCAAGCCACTTTCACCCAGTTGGAAAATGGTGCAAGGTTTGCATCACCCTACGAAACAGCGTTTTCTATTCAAAGCGTTTGCGCTCTTTCATGGGCGGCAAGACACCAGTGTCGCAGAAGATTTCTGTGCGCAGATCGCCAACCAAGCCACTCGTCCAGATTCTCCAGTGAGATAAGACGTCCCCCGTTCTTGTGACTACCACATGGACCTCCCTTTTACAATGGAGGAGCTCGGGGCGGCACTAGCTCTTTGCAGGTGATCAACTTCTCCGGGTCCAGATGGTATTCCTTACCGAGCCTTGTGCAACCTTGGGGAAGGTGCAAGGAGAGAACTGTTGAGCCTTTACAACATCTCGTGGCAGGATGGCAATGTTCCTGACGACTGGAAAATAAGCCACTTGGTACCCATGTTGAAGCAGGGCGAATCCCCATTCGAACTCGCCTCATACCGCCCAATAGCAGTGGCCAGCTGCGTAGGAAAGATAATGGAAAGGATGATACTGGGCTGCCTAGAGTGGTATCTTGAATACTACAAGATTTATCCGAACTCCATGGCTGGTTTCCGACTCGACCGCTCTTCCATTGACAATGTCGTTGATCTAGTTTCGTACATTCAGCACGAAAGATCCCGTAAGAGACTATCTGCAGCTTTGTTTCTAGATGTGAAAGGCGCTTATGATAATGTACTACCATATCACCAGAAAAATATGTGCTGGAGGCCTTCACTCGCAAAGCAAATGACCCCTGACGTCATCTCAATCTGCGGGCAACCAATTTCTTACGCCAGAATCCACCGGTTTCTTGGCATCAATTATTGATAGGGACTTCTGTTGTAGTCCGCATGTGGCCTATATGAAGAAGCGTCTCACCGGCATTTCTCAATCGTTCAAGTTTCTGGCGGGAGGAGACCTGGGGGGATGTTAGTAGACGCAATGATGGAGCTTTACAGAGCCCTAGTTTCTCGGTTTCCTGAGATATAGCTTGCCCGTGCTTAGCAATACCTGCAAGACCAATGTTCGTTTTCTACAGGCAGTACAAGCCCAAGTCCTGAGAGTGTGCCTTGGTCTGCCCAGATGTACGTCAACCGAGGCAACAATTGCAATTGCTGGCGACGATCCTATACAAACTCACATTGCTGTAGAAGTCGTGAGAACGCACATCAGACACTTCACACGTGCTCCCTGTCATCACCTTGAACTCTTGCCTTCAAAGAGGCGCCAAGAATCGTTCGCTAAAATGATTGTGAAGAACAACGAGAAACTCCCTTGGGCTTCACTCCTGCATCTAAACCATCGATACCCCCTTGGTGTCTTATTCGACCCACAGTGCATCTTAGTGTACCAGGGGTGTGGAGGAAATCTGAGCTTTCACCGCCCGTGCTGAAACAACTCTCTTCTTCTTTTGCACAAGAAATATTCAGACAGTGTACACATATATACCGCTGGCTCCACGAACTGACAGTGTTCATCAGGTACAGTAGTTGTCCCAGCAAGAGGTGTTACCATCAGCTTTAGGACTGACCACTTCACGGCATTAACAGCAAAGCTGCTTTGCGCGCTGCACTTTGTGTGGTCAATCGGGAATCTCCATGGACGATTTTCAGTGACTCAAGGGCTTCCCTAAAATTTGTGCTCTCAGCACTGCGTTGCGGGCCGTACGAACTCGATGCCTTATCGAAACTTCACACTACACGAGAAAGGGCATCATGTGACGTTTCAGTGGCTGCCAAGTCACTGCGGCGTCATAGGGAACGAACATGCCTATACTGCCGCATGGGCAGCTCTTGAGGAAACACGAAAAGAAGCCATACCACTTCCGCGGACTGATGGTGCCAGTAATCTTCAACGACGTGCGCGTGAAATTACGTTTTAACTGTGGGGCCCACCAGGCAACGAAACAAATCGTCTACACCACATTTCCTCTTTGACGGCTCTCCGCATGCCCACTGGTCTCGACCGAAGAGAACTCACCCTTTTTCATCGCTTATGGCTAGGAGTGGCATTTACAAAATCTTATTCATTTGTCATAGGAATGGCTGACAACGCTGTCTGCTATGCCTGTCATTGCGAAGAGACGCTACACCACATCTTGTGCTACTGTTCATTGTATGACATCCAGAGACAGTCACCGGCATCCTTCTTGCACGCATTGATAACAGCCAAATGTCTGTGGACACTATTCTTTCAAGTGCCCGAAAGAAGACATTGCAACATAAGGCGACAAAAGTTCTGTTGAAATTCTACGCGACGCAGACTCGAACAAGCGGCTGTAACAGCAATGTCACACACAGCAAAAGACAAGACTGGACTATACTGAATGTGCGCGCGTGTGTTGCTGAATGTGCTGTGTTTGTCTCTCTTCCCTCTCTCCTCTCTATCTTTCTTCTCCCCCACCCCCCTCCTATGCGCAGGGTAGCAAACCGGCTGCCTATAGGCTGGTTAACCTCCCTGCCGTTCTTTTCCTCCTATTTTTCTTCCTATTTTTTCTCCTTCCTTCATTCTAACACAAAAAACTTAAAGTGGCCAATTTCAGTTCCGCTTCAGTGGCTGAATAAATTATACAGAAGAGAAAAAACTCATGAACTTGTTATCTAGAATACATAAAAAATAATGGTGCCTATGGAACAAAAAACAAGGTTTTGAGAAAATCAATTCTAAAGGTATAAAATCGTGAAAAGCAAACACATGTTCTCAAAACACCGTTGAACTACTTCACTTAGTAGCTAAAAGTTTAGCAAGTATTGCTAAAGTCAATTTTTTTTTTTACTGTGGAGCCTGTCATAGTGATTGCCTCAATTTCTTGTTTTGTTAGCATTCATGCAGCTACCTCCGCAATGGTACTATCGAGTTTTGTCACCATTTTCTCGTGAATTGACTGGAGTTTGTCCCGGCTTCAATCATGATGATTTCGGAGTTTCGGCTCGTACAATATTACCACAAATAAAAGCAAGAGCGATTTCCATTGTCACAATCTTAAAGATTCTGAACCTAAAGAAACAAAAACTCGGTGGCGCAATTCTCGTTCACCTAGTACTTTCAATGGGTGCTCTGTACGTGCTATTTGGTCTTATTTCATCAGAAATAATGGTCATCTTCAATACGGTTACCACTTGCTCCTGCACGCGATTTATCTTCAAAGATGTTGGCAAGGCTTTGAGGTTCAAGTATTATTAACTTGCTGGTTCAGCCTTCAGCGCCTCAGTACGTCGCTGGCATTTACTACATTTACAAGAGAACTGACTGAGCTCTGGATAGACTGGATGATCGGCCTTTGTCGGACCAGAATTCTGGGTCATTCGCCGAGCCCATCCTCAGCCCAGAAGGCTTTGAAATCTTTGCTGCGCATTTTGCGCACAACTGGCCTCAGAGACTGACTATAGTGTCTTATACTCTTTGATGTTGCCTTTCCTCTGTCACACTTTTTTTTAATTTCTCTCTCTCTCTCTCATTGCAAGATTTCTTTTTAACATCTTTTATTCCCCTCACACCTTTCCCCAGCCCAGGGTAGCCAGCCGGTCTAAGAACTGGCTAACCTCTTTGTCTTTCCGCTTAAACTTTCTTCCTCGTTCCTCCCTGCAAGAGAACTGTATAGTTCGCTGAAAATTTTACACTTGTTGAAGACATCCTTCACCATCAAAATCATTTAGCAGGACAACTTAACGACAAGAACAGCGAACCGAAGGTCAAATGAAGCTTTGAGCTGAAAGTGTTCAAAACAATGCGCTCTAAAAATGAAGTGTGACTATGAAGGCACAGATTACCTTCGAGCTGCCTAAGTTACTGGACAGTTTCTTCTACATAGCTGACTCAAGCATAGTGACTTTGAGACATGAAGTTTTTTTAAATAAATAAACCGCAAAAGCACAGTTCATACGAGGGGCTTGCCCTGAATGCGTCTTCACTCGCCACTTGCTTAAAAAAAACTGGTTTTGAGGCATGAAAAATACGGTCTAGAAAAAACACGAACGTGAAAAATATGCAGAATAGGACACCCTTGTGAATTGCAAAGAAAAAAGTGACATTTACCAAAAATTGCCCTACCCTGTGCTCCCAGCAGAGAGATAGGAATGTTTTGAGAAAAGAGGATAGGAGAACTGACAACAAACTTGCGAATAACTACAGTGTAAAAGTACGAGGGCTATGCCGTTGTAACATTGAAGCTGTGCGTTAAATTTTGAAAACGGCTGTCGTCTGGCAAAAACCTCGCCACGCCTTTGCCATAGGTCTGCATATCCCGGTCTCGCAGTGACTCCCAACCGTGGCAACGCGCCAAGCAGCCACGTGTCAAACCCACGCCTCTTTAAGCCAATGGGGGAGCCAACAAGGCAAAGTGGCTAGCATACCACTGCACCTACCTGACTGTCACAACAGTTAGGGTGACGTCACGTGAAGTCACCTATACGCCACGCAGAATCATTGTAGAGAGAGCGCCTAGTTTTAAATTTGTGCCACCTAAAAACCGTTTGCATCGTAAAAAACGTGCTGCAGAGCAGCCGCATCTCATCATACCGAGGAATTTCAGGCCATTCCGCCCGACAAAGGTCCTTTAACCCGAATCAGAACCTCCATATTGTAAGGCTCAACGTGTTGCCAGTCAGGAACGTTGCTGACGATGTCACGGTAGATGGACACCTCAAAGGCAGACTGCTCGTCAAGCCCTTGTATAAGTCAATCATGGCTTTAAAAAGGCGGAGCTACGTTCGGTTGAAGTACTTGGCCCAGGCTTTCTGGCACATGTTTTGCGACATCCTCGTTGACTGGAAAAATCTTGCACCTTTTCTTGGCATTTCGAAGGAATCATTGAAAGAAGAGGAGAACGAAAAAGGACAGGATTTCAAAGACGTCAACAGTTCGCTACAGCAAGCCTGTGCACTAAACACGTCGAGAAAGATGATGTTCTACGGCTAATCTGTGAGCTTGTTGTTGCTGGATAGGGGACATTACCTGTACATTGCTCCTGAAGAATATACAGAGCTTGCGCTCGTCGTGCAACACTTGAAACAGAGAAGCTAATGGCCTTAATATGTTAAACTGAGCCTAGCATAAACCAAAGTCGAGCCTTGCACAAGCCTGGCAATAACGATAGCCAAATGCAAGCAAGTTCACAACAATAGTCAAATTCAGGCGTCGCATCAACCGCATTGAAAAATTGTGCCAGCCAAGTTCGAACCTAGTACCAGCCAAGAAACGTCATTGGTCGACGAGCTTCATTGTGTAAAATCTTGCGCAGCTAGTGCAAGCTTTCTCACTTTTAGTGCCGTTATGATGATTTGTCTGTACAAGTTGAATATAACAATCAAAACGAATTCGGCGTAACTTTATGCACTTCCAAAATCACTTGTGTTGCGGAAAGGTCCCAAAATTCTGGGTTTGAATGCTTCATGTCTAGGGATTACGTCTGTGGAGCCATTTCTGTAATCGTGCTGTTGCTATATTGCTGGCTTGATTTCTTTGGCATGAATATCGGTTATACAATATTGGGAGCCATAGTTTATTATAAACAGTTATTCATAAACAATTATATCACTGTATTGAAGGTAAACGTTTCTACGGGCATTGATATGCTTTCTGGAAACACTCAATAACTGCCGCCCAGCTTTTCAAAGAATCTACGCATACCACAATTGGAGTGTGCTTGGAGGTAGGAACAGAATGGAATACTCATGCACACCCTTCTTGGTAATGAGGATGTTAACCAAGTGAAGGCCTTGGTCTTCCGAGCCTTGTCGTGTAGAAAAGGCCCGTGCTTTGGTTTTGGACCTTGCTGCCTGCGGCTTGTTCGCTGCTCGTCGCTGGCGTCGGCGTCTTTTCTCGACTTGACAGGGGCGTCTGGTACATAAAAGAAGCAGCACCTCCACCATATGTCACGGGATCGTGACGTAGATGAAGGGAGCAGACTGCAGGTACAAGATTAAACTTCATTTGGCTGAACTTGTGACCCTTGAAGTAAAGGTCAGATTACAGCTATAGCCAGTGGCACTGATGGCGATAAACGGAGCGTCGGCCATCCATTAACTGACAAGCGTGACGCGCGTCGGCTTTCGTACGTGTGCCGTCAAATATTCTAGTCTTATCTTCAGCGGCCACGCAAATTCCAGAAGAATCTGTATTGTTCGCGTTGTGCGCGTAATCTTGACGAAACGATCTACGACAATGGTGAAGCTTTTAGGGCAGTGAGTTTGTGCTGGCAGTTCACACCACCTTTGGGGGCGTACACTGAATGCAGCAAGAGCAAAAATAAGAAACGCTAGCGGCAATGTTATACATCGGAAAATGCTACACCACACTAAATACGACAAAAAAATTGCATTACGTCAATAAAGCTTGGATGTCTCTTTAAGTCGCAAATCATGGTTCATAGAACGCAAACGCCAGCTCGAGAAATCTTTGTAAAATCGTACTGTGGTGAGCAAATCATTGCATTTGCCGCACAGCATTCATTTTCGGGAGTGGTATCGGTATCCACAGGTCTTCTTCATGAGGCTATCATGCAGTTCATTGGTGTGGTCCATTTTGACTATTCTGCAATGGCCCCGCAGAGTTGTGGTTTTGGCAGACGACATAGGTTGAAAAACACGTTTCTTTTTCACGTCTTTTTTTTTTTGCAGTGGAAATATAGTGCTTTCTTGAGGGTACTTGTATAGACGGGTTGCTTGTCTTTGTCTTTTCACTGTTTTAAAAGCGGAGCTGGGATGCGATGCAAGGTGGACCAAGTTTTCCAAAACTAGGAATCTTACCGAGCTCTGGTGGTCCGCCCTTTTCAACGAGGGAATGGTTCAAAAATCGAAAAGGCAATATTAAACCCATGGCGCGCGCTGTATTTTATTGGTTACATTAAAATGGTCGCGTCAAGGCTAGTTCACGCAGTTAGGTAATCTCTTCAAACCAGAAGCATCTTCTTTCATGTTTGTTTGTCAATTTGCTGAGTACAGATGTGCACCCCCCCCCAAAAAAAAATAAAAAAAAGTTCATCTCAGAGAAAGTTGGATGGCCAGTTTTGTCGAACTATCGTTCGATTTGTTAGGCCAATGTGGGCTGAAAACAAATTGTTTAAAAAAAAAGGTCATTCACTCTAAAAGAACTTCAATTTCGGGAGATTTAGTTTAAAATGTGAACTTTCAATCTTGTTTTAAACTACATTATTTAGCTCCTATACAGTATTGAGATACCCCTCCATGTGCAAACGTAGCTTTCGTTTCATACTCGAATTTTACGACCTAGAACGATAGCACACCGAGAGCTCTCACCGATATATCTGTACTGTACAAAAAAGGGTAAAAAAGACAAGAAGACAAGGCGTAATAGTGCGAACTCTGTTATTTGCCAATGTGCCTTGTCACTGAGTTTACAAAAAGAATACCCGCTTGAATTTCAAACAATTTGTGATGCAATAAAGAACAGCATCTTCTAAGGGAATAGACGCGTGCGTGAAGGAGCCATATTCAAAAGCATTACGCACCCGAACCTTAATTGGAAAGCTTCGAAAATCATGCATTAACTTTCTAATAATAGGCCTACGTTGCGACCTCTGGGCACGAAGCAGTACGTATACGTAAATACCTTTTCGTCTACCAATGTGATTGAAAGACACTTATTTTAACTTTTGGGATTTTCTCATAGTTATGCTAAAAGCGATAATAGTGCTATTTTATAGACTGTTTCTAAATCGTAGGAGCTCAAAGTGCCGATAAAAAACGAAAAAGAACACCTTCTTTTTAACGCGCACAACATAAACAGACGTTCAAAACGAAAGCACGGAATCGGCTCATAAGAGCTTAACCGTTTTCATTATTGTTCTCGTGATCGACGTTCTGTGTGCCGTTGAGTGTAGTACGAGTAAAGGAATTACGAGCTTTGTTCTTTGCAGTAGATTAAGCGTAAATATTTCAGGCTACAACACTAGGTGACTACATGCAGCGTCGTCAAAACTACATCTTTGCTAGCTTACTTAAGCTACAAATAGACAAGGACGAACACTCTTTCCTGCATACAGTGCATGGATGAAATTTCTTAGCTCTCAGGCTGGCGACTGACGCAACTGTATGTTGCTGTACCATAGTGACGAACAACTAAAGAAGCGATGAATATGGAGCAGCGCAGCATGGCGTCAGCCTGTCTCGTAGAAATCCTACCGAGTGAAGACACCTCGCTTTCGGCGCACAATTACTTTGAGGGTGAGCTTCATTTTTGGCAACTGCGCGATAGTGCAAGCGCATGTGGTGCAGTGAAGTAAGCAGCCAGAAATTAAGCTCCTCGGCTTCAGTGCACCTGCTATGGCGCAAATGAAGACACCTAATCGGATGCGCACAATAGACCCCCAGTGGTGGCCTCTTTTCCTTCCCAGAGGAGCTGTGGATATGAAGGCGCAAAAAGCGAGCAACCGTGCCGATAGATAAAAGAGAAAAGAAGCTGGCGCGAGTGAATTGAAAGACGGACGAAAGAATATTCGGTGGCAGAATTCTCGCTAATATTCACACGAAAGAAATGTCATATGTGAGGAGGCGCCCTGCGACCCGCCATCCATCGACGCTTTTTCGCATACACCTTTGTTCGTTCGCAGCGGCAATCTCGATTCCAAGCTTCTTCCATTTTTCTGCGGCACCGTTTTTGTTTAAGTGGGGGAGGTGGAGGCGTATTTCCTCTTTTTTTTTGTTGCTGCCTGAGTGAGAGCTTTCAAAGAAGAAATAGAGAAAAATGGTGGGACGTCCCCCGGTGGCGTTTTATTTCGTATTGATGTGAATGGAATCAATAATATCTCCCCCCCTCTTTTTTTTTCTTTGTCTTTCATGTTATCGTGTGACTGCACGTATGTGTGTACTTGGGAGAGAAATGGTCGTAGGTGATACGCAACGCGAGATCAAGGAGCCTAGTTAGGGAAAGATAGACGAGACCCATGGCGAGGACAAATGGTGGTTTTGCAAGTGTAAAATTTAGAATATGTATACAAAACAAACGCAAATGTAACGTGAGAGTATTGCTCATGAGAAGTTTGGGGACACGTAAAAACGTACGGAATTCAGATGTGTGAGAGACCAGTTGAAGTGTCTCCACCAATAGGAGAGCATCTTCGTGAAGTATGCATAGCAAAACAAAAAAAAAAAGGGGGGGGGGGAGGGAGGTATGCGTTTCTACCGGACACGTATTCTAATGAAGTCATGCACTACTAAGCCGTTCTTCATTTTTCATATGTCTTGTGAAAAGTCTTCACTGTGGAGAATCGCGATACTGTAGCTCACCTTATGTTACGTGTATGACAAGATGAGTAGAGCTTCCTAAGCAAAACTGTTTGAGCGGACCGTGATTTGTATGTCGGATACAGCAATAACCATCATCATGAGCAGGCTAGTGCTGCTTTCTTTACCTTCATCCTCTTGTGCTTCGCTCAAGTAAGCCATCAGACCACCACAAAAGGACAGTTTTCTTTTCGTCTTTTTTCTTGCAAGCATAGAGACACACATGTCACCGCCCCGTTATGAAGATGACACTCAAAACATCCATCCATCTATCTAGGAATTTCAAGCCTCCCATTGTTAACTTCTGCCAACCGGTTCGTCAACAGGGACTTAGCGACGCGTGTTGATCTTACCTCCCCACTGCTTCTTATTTTGTTTTTATTTACTAAATGCCTGTTCCTTTTTCACTCATAAAATTTGCCACGCCCCCCCCCTTTTACCACTCTCTCGCACCACCATATCCACTTTTGTCTCTCCCCCTTGTTTGTTAGGATGGAGGAGAAGGTACGAAGCATAGAAACGCTAGCGCTAAAGAAATCAGTTTTGCTCTAGCCTTGAGGAAGACAAGTTCGCTTGTCGAAACGTCGGGCCGACACAGCCCGTGTTGACAAATTCTTCATCGCATAGTAGGTTGTATCTAGTTTAATTACGTCGGTGTAACTCTCACAAAGAATTGCTAATAGCACACACATTCCGAAGCAATCTGCAACAAGCTTTTTGAAAAATTTGGTGTCTCCAACGCAAGTGAAGCAACTCGACAAAATTAGGCTGACTGAAGCATAATTTTGCACTCTCGTGGAACTCAAATATACGTTGGTTGTTTGGTCAGCTCACCACAAACGTAACATGACTTTGTTACAAGCTGTTGTAAAAAAGCAATTCTGCTTATATTTTGTCGTCATGACCAGCGTTTCTCGCCTACTTTGCTTGCGCATGTTTTATCGCTGCAGCACCTCTCGAACATCTGCTCCCTTGCAATCGTGTCATCCTCCTTAATAAACAATATAGTTTAGACTGGTTTGAGTGTTATGCCACTCATATCACCCGTTGCATTCTTTTGCACACAGTACCCCCTTATTTGATATTTCAACTATTTACCCTTTAGATCAATTCTGAATTGATTTCATTTCATTTTGTTTGTTGTTTGCATTTATGCAGAATCTGCACTTGTAGAATGAGCTTGATGTGTATCTGCGGTTCTGAGCAACTACAAAAAAAAAGCGTGAACGTGTGTGTTGGTAAATTTTATTTTTTTTTATGTGCCGAACATTTGTATTTACACCTACTATGTCTCGAAAACTTAAACGGCGGTATTTTTAAATAAATAAAAGTTAGACATGCTGCTGACAAATTCACGGCTTCGTCCATTCGAGCAAACCAACTTATTTTTCAAAATTCAAGGAGCTAGTTTATATCCCAACGAACTCTCAAATCTTTATCCCCTACCCTGCACTGCGGCGCCGCCGATTCGATGGATCCCACGCTGTTGACATGCCATTGCTAAAAGTGAAACATCGGCACGACGCGGCAAGCAATTTATGTACCAGCGCACAGGTCTAGCAGAGACCAAACTTTCGACTTTCGAATAACGCGTCCAATGCTACCCCATCGTAGCTAAGGCGTCCCTGCTGACGGCAAGTCATCTTTTCTTTCTTCCTGTCTAAATTACATATACTTCTAATAACATCCCCGATACTTTCTTCAGCATCGTCCCTAACCATTCTTTTCCTTCTATTTTTTTCGTATTGGCTATTACTTCGCATGAATATTGTGCCTAACAATGAAAAACAAGCACTTAAATTTACACTTCTTTCCTTTATTCACAACAAACTTGGTTTTACCCTTCCAATATTCAAAGTTTATTTATCGTCTTATCTTTCCCCAGGCTATTACGCACATGCGCACTCATGTGCCTGTTAGTTTTCTCAGGCTGAAGGAAAAAAAATGTAATACATGTAATGAAATGCTCGTAAAATCATTGTTGTTGGCTACAAGCGGCTTACATTCTACTAAGCATGACGCCCGAAGAAGTTGTGTATCGTGACATCATTGCAGCTCAATGTCGCGTGAGAGGCGACGAGTGAAGATTCCTCTTCGTGTGGCTGGGTGGAGAAAAAATTGCCCCCAGCCAGCTGAATCTGAAATTAGCGGCGACGTCCAGATAAAGACAAATGGTACGCTCCACGCAATGCCGTTCAGTGTCAGAAAGCCATCTCAGTGAAAAATGTGGCGATCATAACTTTCTTTTCTTTCCCAGCCCCTTTTCTTCTTAGTTTCGTTTGTCGTACCACACAAATTCTCGTGTTTCAAGAGTACGAAATGGAGCCGCTCCGTAAGAGCACAGCAGCAGCTTCGGTCTTGAGAAGAACGCTCCGGGTAATGATAATTTTCTTTCGTCCGTCTTCTTCAATCATTGCTGACTTTAGCGGGCTTTCGAGCGTAATACTTGGAGTGAATTGATGTAGTCTGGATCAGATTGCTGCTATCGCTTCGAGGAGTCGCCTTACGGATTTCAGGCCGGCGTTATGGATGACGTCAAGTACGTCTGATGCGTTGCCTGGATTTTCTTACTAGAGAGCAAAGTTTTCTTTTTTTTTGCAATGGTATTCGATGTTTCGATTCGAAAGAAATGAAGAAAGCGTTATCGTCGGCTAGTTGGAGAAATTATTGGCGGGCGTTGAAAATATGTTGAGAGATATATGCCGATACGAGAACACTTTTCAAGCAGCGCAGCTGTTCGAATGAATAGACTAAAGGAACTTGTCGCTGCAAAGTCGGTTCATTTTCATGTGCATCGCAATGCTGCTCAGAAGATACATATTGACTGAAGGCTGCGCAAGCACTCGGGTGGCAAAATATTAGTGCGTGTAATGCAACGTATATATTAAATATCATGCATTCGATAACCACGTTAAAGCCCCGCTGTGGTGATCTTGTGGCTAAGGTACTCGGCTGCTGACCCGCAGGTCACGGGATCGAATCTCGACTGCGGCAGCAGCATTTTCTCTGCAGGCGAAAATGCTGTACGCTCATGTGTTCAGACTTGGGTGCACGTTATAGATACCCAGGTGGTTCGAATTTCCTGAGCCCTACATTACTGCGTCTCTCATAACAATTTGTTAGTTTTGGGACGTTAAATCCCACATATCTTTATTAATAACCACAATAAAGAGAAATGGAAGTCTTTTATGCCACAGGTTTGCGAAAAGTTGTCATATATGCGAGTCCATTTATTACCACTGGACATTGTAATTAGGTCGCTTTGAAGCATGAATCTCGCCGTAAATAGGCCGTGCCTTATATTCTCACAATCAATGACCCTTAAGTGTATGGTGCTTAAACCTACCATGGGCGTTAAGCCGTCGTGACGGCAGTAACCTAGGGGTACTTATGTGATGCTTATAACAAAGACATCCAGTACTACCACCAAAATACACACTTCACCGGTATCGCGCCTTCAAAGGGTCTCTTTCAAGGCAGTTCAGAGCCCTGGCATGGCTCTGTGGTAGAATAGTTTATTGCCACGCAGAATGCTCGGGCTCGAAGGCCTGCTGGGATTCTTACATTTAGTTTTTGCATTCGCTGGCTCAATGCTGCATATGCCTGTTCTACGAGCGAAGCTCTTTAGGATGTGGGTTGTTCTCTCATCTGTAGCGCTAGTAGTGGTAGTAGTTGTATGTAGCCACTCCTATTGTTAGTTTTAAGAATTGCTTCTTAGAAGGCGTTGTGTGTATATATCTTTGAAAATGATAGCGCTACATTTTATTAGTGGCTTTCGAATAGTCAATGATTTCGTATTGTTGACGGACATAGAAATGGACAGACAGACAGGCGGGAGGACGGAAGATGGACAGGTGCTTCGCACCACTCATCATTACTCAATCCGTGGATATTCTGTGAATTGTTTCCTAACGCTCTCACAAGAGAACTAGCAATCTCCGCTCTCACTGTTTCTAGGTAGATATAAATCGTCGATCACCTTTAAACGCACACCACAGTCCATCGTACACACATGTACAACACATGTCAGGAAAGGGTCTGGCGATGTAAGCGACAAGGTTTTATGCTTATTCATGTTATAAACGGCCAGACATAATATTCTAACCTATGGAAGACGATATAGTCTTTCTTGGGGACCTTCGGATCTTCGACTGAAAATTTTTGGTTGTGTGTCTGTACGTTTGTCTGTTTGTACACCTTTATCGATACCTCAAACGGCACTAAATGGCCAACCCCATCTGCAGCGCCCACCAATATTGCTCAAAGTTTAGCGTTCATAGTTGTGCGATTGTCAATTAAAAAGCAATTATTGCGAATATCTGAGGCGCCACAGCAACACGTCGATGTTTTGTATGTCTACCTTTATACTAGAAGGGGCACACACAAGTAACTTCAAGGACTGGAGCGTTTCATCGCGCTGCGTTGACAGTGCAAGGCGATGCTGAAAAAGGTAAGTGTTTCCAACGCTTTGCTACGACGACACGGTAGTGGCACCAACCCGTCGCTTTGCGTTCTACACCTTATCACCTTCAAGACTGGCGCGCATTTTTCTCCGCGGTGGCGCACGCCTTCGTTTACGACGATAACTGCCAGATAGCGCTCGTGTCTAATGTGCCTGGACGTGCAAGTTCGTGTCCACTACACGCAGCTCCTCCAGAATACCATTCACGAATTTTCTTGCGCAGAACATCAAATAAACATTTTGTTCACTCTCTCCAGACGCAAGACTATCGTTTTTCGACGACATTTGCAGTGTAGCATGCAGATTCGGACCAATTTTTTTTACTTTACCATACTCTTTTTTATCTACCAAAAGTTAAGGAAGTGGCGACGAGAACACCTATATGGTTGCGGCTAGCTAGCTAGCTAGCTAGATAGATAGATATGATAGATAGATAGATAGATAGATAGATAGATAGATAGATAGATAGATAGATAGATAGATAGATAGATAGATAGATAGATAGATAGATAGATAGATAGATAGATAGATAGATAAAGCGTGTCTCGTGCCTACCCGTTCAAGGTTCTGCGAGAGTCAATATAGCAGGTGGCACACCTTCTTTCAACACCTTCGTAGGAAGGTGTTGAAGTATAAGAACACGCTACACCTTTTATTTTTTGTATTTCGCTGGACACCCGTCATCCATGGTGCTCAGCTTACACGCTGTAATTAGCGTGTATCCAAAAACACCTATCGGGTGTCCCTCTGGCGACATGCTATAGTTTACACAGTTAGGAGTCTAAAACATTACTGTGTATGAAGCCCATATTTACTCCATAGTGATTAAAAATTGTGCAAATACGTCCCAATGCAATTACCTAGCTATAACCAAATCCATGAAAAAATTGCCTCGATGGCGAGACAGCGCATTCCAGCGTATTTTCAAGAGAAGCTAATGAATTGTGAGGCGGACTTCTTTTAATTGATATCCACTTTCTCGGTATCGCAGAGCGCTAATTCATTGACACTACAGGTATCAAAGAGAGAGAAAGAGGGCTGACAAAGTTGAAGGCCACGTGCCCAAGATCTTCTTCTGGGTAAAGAGACGACCATCAAGTCTCCTCATGGCACACTGGAAAGTCTGGCGTTCTCGTTCATAGTGGGTACAATAGCATAGGAGATGTTCGAAAGTTCTACTCAATTGCAGTTGTCACAGTTGGGGGAGTCAGCCACACCATTACGATAACTGAATGAATTGATAAAAGCCACTCCGACCCACAAAAAAGACAGCATTGAAGCGTCACGTCGCGAAGTTTTTGGAATCTTCCATTGAACTCCACTCAACACCCTTAGAACCTAAGTTCATCCCTTCAACAACAGCAATCGATTATTTGTGTAGCGTCACATAAGTTACCTATAATAAACATCGCATGTGGTAGGCCATCCCTTTATTGACGTGTTAATTTAATCTCGATATCCATGACTGAGGTCTTTGCAGTACTGAGAAGACACTCGCCCGGCAGGTAGCCTTCTACTACGGTCCCCGATAATGTAATCTCTATTCAATCTCTGGAAATTTAGAGTAACGCGAGCCAGTTGTGCTAATTAGGCTGTGTATTGATTTGGGATCCGATTGATTCGAATTGCGATTTGGGATGTTGAACCCTTCATTTCAGTCATTGATTGAAATTGTGGGAGAAAGCCTTGCTCCGCTATACTGCAAGCAGGCAATCTAACGCGATCGCAGCCGCTAGTGAAAAAAGGCTTTCCTACCATCATTTTTGTCGTTTAAATGCGAAGCATTTCTTAGCGAACTTCGGTGACTTTGAGCGTATCTATCTATCTATCTATCTATCTATCTATCTATCTATCTATCTATCTATCTATCTATCTATCTATCTATCTATCTATCTATCTATCTATCTATCTATCTATCTATCTATCTATCTATCTATCTATCTATCTATCTATCTATCTATCTATCTATCTATCTATCTATCTATCTATCTATCTATCTATCTATCTATCTATCTAGCCACCTATTACTTGTAACTTTCCTGGCCGTTTCAATATTCGTATCGATAGCAAACTATCGATATGAAGAACATATTTGACTAGTCATAACATGAAAATCATGATATGTCATGAATGTCACGTTTTAAGTTTGGTTGTTCTGGAGTTCTCGCGGTGGTTTCGTTCACATGGCATGTTACCAAACTGGTATGGTACGGCATGATTCCATGGCGAACACAAGTGACAGCTCCCAACATGAACATCATGACACGCGTGTCATGTAATAACATGAATACGTGCTACGCTCATGATGCGCTCATAGTCATTACGCTATCTTCACATATACCAAATTTGGTATTACGGAACGTGAATAGATGACGAAGATATGTGACTGGTGCATACGTGAGATTCAATAGATGCGGGTCATGTAACAACATGATTGCGTGCTACGCTCGTAATGCGCTTGCGGCCGTTTCGCTAAGTTCACTTATACCAAATTTGGTATTACGGGATGCCAATGGATAACAAAGGTGTCTGACTGCTGCAATATTGTTAATCATTAGGTGCTTTTCATGTAACGACATGACTACATGCCACGCTCTTGATGCACTCGCGGCCGTTTCGATAGCTTCACTTATGCCAAGTTTGGGACTATGAGGCGTGAATGAATGACGAATGCATGTTACTGGTGCAAACATCAGAATTATGACATATGTGTGATATAACGACATGACTACATGCGACGGTCATCATGCACTCACTGCCTATTCGCTAGCTTCACATGTACCAAATATGGCCCCGCCGCGGTGGTCTAGTGGCTAAGGTACTCGGCTGCTAACCCGCAGGTCGCGGGTTCGATTCCCGGCTGCGGCGGCTGCATTTCCGATGGAGGCGGAAATGTTGGAGGCCCGTGTACTCAGATTTGGGTGCACGTTAAAGAACCCCAGGTGGTCAAAATTTCCGGAGCCCTCCACTACGGCGTCTCTCATAATCAAATGGTGGTTTTGGGACGTTAAACCCCACAAATCAATCATGTACCAAATAAGGTATTACGTGATGCGAACGGACTATATAGGTAAATTACACGTTTAAACATGATAATCATGGCATGCGTGTCATGTAACAACTTGACTGCATGCCACACTCATGATGCGCTCGCGGCGATTTCACTAGTTTCATGGTACTACCTCGCGTGAATAGAATAAGAATGGATAAGCGATGGGACCGAGTACTTAAGGAAACACGAAATATACGTGACGACTAAAGGTAACAGGAATGCAGCGTTGATGAAAAACAGGGCACTCTGGAATTCCAACAGGTATGATGTTGTGAGAGGAATATAGAAATGAGCCATGGTTCCTGGTCTCACGTTCGGCAATGTGGTCTTGTCCATGAGATGAGAAGTTCACGCAAGATTAGAAATTAAGCAACGTGGAATTGGTAGGCTTGCTTTAGAAGCTCACGGGAATACACAAAATCAGGGAGTACAAGGTGATATAGGATGGACATCAATTGAGGGCAGCAAAGCTAGCAGCAAGATAAAATTTGAGAAGCGACTGAGAGAAACGCGGGAGGAGCGTTGGGCTAGCAAGGTATTCAGGTACCTGTACATGAACAATGCCGATACAAAATGGAGGAAGCGAACCAGAAAATTGACTGGTAAATACCCAGAAAACAGAAGGGGGCCAAACCCCAAAGAATTATCAGTTATGAAGAAAGTAAAGGAAGCTGAGACCGATATGTGGAGAATTGGCTTGATTAAGAACTCCGCACTAGAGATCTATCGAACTTTTAAGCAGGAAATTGCCCAGGAAAGAATCTACGACAATACTCGAGGTAGTTCTCTACTGTTTGATGCCAGGGTATTGGGAACCAAGACATATCGGGCCAAATACGAAGGGGTAGGCACGGTTTGCTGTGCCTGCGGAGAGGAGAAGGAAACTGCCGAACACTTGATAATGTTCCGTAAAGGGCTTCACTCTATAGTTCAGGATGATGGCGCAGAGTTTTTCATAGCACTCGGGTTTAGAGACAGGGATGGCAAAATTGACCTTAAGCGGGTAGAGTTAACTAGAGGAAGGTTATCTGATTGGTGGCTAAAGTAAAGACACAAGCGAAAGTTAAACCTTTCACTACAAAGTACGATTCCTCAGCCTCAGTATTTAAAGGAAAAAAAATAAATCTAGTTTTTGGTTCACTAAGTATTACGGCTAGATGCTTTTAGCCACCGCCCGATCTAAAGGGCACAGAGATATCAATCCATCCATCTATGCGCGTGATCACACTCAAAAAGCTGCGCATTCAAAGAAAAAAAAGTGCTCAAGGTGACGAGGCGCAGTAAATTGTTTTGCCCTGCCACCTCTCCCTGCTTAGCTTCCAGCGCTTTCGTCGGGACGAGAGAAGAGATAATGAAATTGCAGCTTGCAACAAACATTTGTAACTGCACTCGCAAAAGAATGGGTTGTAAAAATTTTTGTGGCGTTGGATTTATGAGGCAATAAGCTATTCTAGTTAATTGATTTCATGGTTACTTGAAAAAATGTTTCAGTGCCCCTTTAACGCATGTCGTTTGACAGGTGTCCCGACGAAAACGAGCCCGTTTGGTGATTAGAGCGTGCGCTGGTCCAATCTACTGTGTGCGTGTCTTTGTGTGTGCGTGTGTTTGTAACAAAACAAATAATAAGTATGCATTTAGCGGTTGAAGAGTCCTCTAGAAGCCGCGTTTCGCTAACGCGTTCAACTCCTAAAGGGGAAGCTTAAGGGTTTCCCAATTTTTTGCTAGCATAGCGCCACTGCGCCCAGCGTGAGTGCAAGTCAACGTTACGTCGGAGTATATTGGGCCCTTCATTGTGCGCTCACAGCCGTTTCGCTAGTTTTATATATACCGACTTTGGTGTTACCTAACGTGAATCGATAACGAAGGCGTATGACTGTTGCCAGCATGATAATCAGGACATGCGTTCCATGTAAGTACATGACAACATACCACGATCATGACACGCTCACGACTGTTTCGCTAGCTCCACATATACAAAATTGGATGACGAATGCCAAATGGATGACGAATGTGACAGGACCGAACTTGATAATCATGATATGAGTGTCATGTTTAACATGATTGCACGCTGCGCTCATAGCGCGCTCGCGGCCGTTTCGCTAGCTCAACATATACAAAATATGGTATGAGGTGACGTGTATAGATGACGAAGGTAAATAACACATCCAAATGTGATAATCTTGACATGGAAGTCATGTACGGCCTCGTAAAGTTGTACGGATTTTAGAGTGACATATCAACCTTCATCATTTGTACTCCGCATATCATCGATTCCCACAGTACGTGGGATCTGCCTTTTTTTTTCTTTTTTTTGTACTTCCACTGCATAGACAGAGTGAACGGTAAGAAAATCAAGTGAAATGGTGCCTTTCTCTCCTTAATCCGCACCATCTCCCACATCTCCCCCAGCAGGCGAAGCACTCGCTGTCCGCAACATACGGGCCGTGTCTCCCCGCTCCGGATGCAGTTCGCCCTCGTCTGAGCCCCTCGCGTAAACACTGAACGCGAAGCCCACGCCGCTGAGGACCGAGACAAATGGTTTCAAGCGAGGCCTTCCACGCCCTATCTACCACTTTCCGTCAGTACACACATCAACCCCTTTGTCCTTCCTCCCACTTGGTAGCTTGCTTTATCCTAGCAGCGTGCTGGACACATCGGAGCCCTCGGAGCGTTTGTTTTGTTGTTTAAACACGGACCATTACCATCCGCGGGACATGGAGAGAGTTTCGGTCCCTTCGACAGGAAGAAGTGGTGGCTTACTGATCACGAAAGTAAACGGCAACCAGGAAGTCCCATGTGTGGTTCTCCTGCTCCGGTCACAGTCTGTTTCCTCATATTTGCCAGTTTTATTTGCTTACTTTCCTGGCTCTGTCCACCTGACAATCCTTTCCGATCACCCCTCTATTTTTGTGGTCGTTACAAACGGTATCTGATAAATGGTATTGAGGAGGGCTCGAACCATCAATCCATTTCTTATTACTCCTTTCCGGGCGGCTATTCATCGTGCACAGAAAAAGACGCCCCGTAATGATCTCCACTGTCGTGGCTTCCAATCAGACGCGGGAATGAGCCAGTCATGCATCGCTTTTTTTCGACAGGTTCGGCGGGAGGTACTCCGCTCCTTATCTTCGTTTCCCTTTGTCCCCGGCTGATTGATTAATTGCGGCACATATATTAGAGCCAGCCTTTTCCACCGCATTTTTCAGTGTCCTGAGCTTGGATTTTAGGACTCGCATTTTCCTTTTTTTCTGTCTCCTCATTTCATCCCGGTGTATCCACCACTACGCGCACTTATTCTCGTACTTGCTGGAGCACGTCCATGTCCGTGTTCCGTGTATGCACGCGAGCTTCGTTGTTTCCACACAATTGATTTCTGCGAACCTACGGAAAGTCGCCTTGTTCTAGCAGGTGCACAACAACCTAGAGAAGAGACCGCGGTGTCTTATTGATGAGATTATTACCAAGAGTCACATGACGCTCGCACATGAGTGTTCGTTTGCCCGACGGATCAATATATATATATATATATATATATATATATATATATATATATATATTTCGCGCTTGAATGCAACATTGCTTAATATGTATGCCACAGCCTCCTACCTTTTTTTACTGCCGAGCTTCAAGGCATACACATCCTTCATTGTGTGGTGTCCGGCATCAATCAGCGTACAAAAAAAAACTCACGTGTTCTTCTCACAACGAGTGATAATGTCACACAATGACACAATTCTATATATAACTTCAAAGGTCACATAAAAGCGTCCTGTCATCACGACATGAGATGATGGGGACTAAATTACATCACATCGTCACGTCATCAATGTTCATTTTTGATCTCTTAAACCTGCGAAGATTACGCAGGCAGTGCAGCAACACGTGATGCGTGGTAACTTTTAGTTTGATTGATTGATATGTGGTGTTTAACGTCTCAAAATCACCATATGATTATGAGAGACGCCGTAGTGGAGGGCTCCGGAAATTTCGACCACCTGGGGTATTTAACGTGCACCCAAATCTGAGGGTAAGCTTTAGCTCATTTATATGTAGGAGCTCCGGTGGTGCAGTTGAAAGTTGCAAGTATAGGTAAAGTGTTCATGCTGAGAACTTTCGAGGAGCAAGGTGCTTTCAAAAGAACGGTCGATGACTCCAGAAGAGGTAGTGCGTCATTCAGCTACACTGGCGACCAATTTCTTCAGAGTACAGAATGACTCGCACTTTTTTTTCTTGGAAGACGTGTCAGAATATTTTGATCAAACGTTAAGCCAGCGGTTCTTGCGTTTCGTTCCCCATAGAAAAACGGCTACTACGGCTTGATGCGCTGGGGCGGCCTCTGTTGGTTTGTCATTAATGATGCCGAGGGTATTGAAGATTGATTTGTGGGGTTTAACGTCCCAAAACCACCATATTATTATGAGAGACGCCACAGTGGGGGGCTCCAAAAATGTCGACCACCTGGGGTTCTTTAACGTGCATCCAAATCTGAGCATACGGGCCTACAACATTTCCGCCTCCATCGGAAATGGAGCCGCCACAGCCGGGATTTGATCCCGCGACCTGCGGGTCAGCAGCCAAGTACATTAGCCACTAGACCACCGTGGCGGGGCGATGTCGAGGGTAAAAAAGTGATTCCTTATTAAAGTATTGTAAACCCACTCAGTGACCCTTTTTCTCCTCCTCTATAACTTTCCTTCCCCCTCTCCCCTTTTCCAGTGCAGGGTAGCCTACCGGGACTCAGCCCTGGTTAACCTCCTTGCCTTTTTGCTTATGTCCTCTCTTTCTCTCTTTTTTTAAAAGAATTAAATGATTTCATTTTGTTGGTAGTGTTCTAAGACTTTTAAAGAAACTCTAAAGGAACCATAGAAATATGATGTGTGCTGCAGATAGAGACTGACCCCCTGTGTTGCGCACACAAGCCTAATCAACTGGGGTGCGCTGCCAAATAAACTTTGTTTTTGTGCAAAGCGGTATGTGTCAAAAATTGCAAATTCAACGAGGCATATAATACAGCTGTGCGCATGTAGTAAAGCTTTCACTTTTTGTAGTCGACCCAATCGTGCCACACTAATACCTTACTGAGTAATGTCCTGTTTTACCTTATTTCATTCCTTGCTTTTCACCGTGCCTTCGGATGAGATCGCGCGCCCCGCCGCGGTGGTGTAGTGGCTAAGGTACTCGGCTGCTGACCCGCAGGTCGCGGGTTCGATTCCCGGCTGCGGCGGCTGCATTTCCGATGGAGGCGGAAATGTTGTGGGCCCGTGTACTCAGACTTGGGTGCACGTTAAAGAACCCCAGGTGGCCAAATTTCCGGAGCCCTCCACTACGACGTCTCTCATAATCAAATGGTGGTTTTGGGACGTTAAACCCCACAAATCAATCAATCAATCGGATGAGACCGCGCAAGACATTTCACCGACCACGTCGTGTACAGAAAAAGCTTTCTTGAAGAGGAACTTAAAAATTGGCATTGTTGAAAATGAGCCTGGACGGCGATGAATGAAGCACGAAAGAGGGGTATTCTTAAAAAAACTTTCACAAAAACTGGCACTGAGTCAGTGCCACGGAAGTATTGCACGTACGCTTATTGATTTTTATAACGGCGGTTGTTGAGAGACTAGTCAATTACTGGCAACGCAACACAAACTGCTCGCAGCCTTGGTACAGAATGAAGTTGTGCATTGAAAAGGCGACCGCTTTCATCGGCCGTTCACTCTGAACTAGCCCTTCTCAGCTCGTTTGCTTTTAACTACTCGTGCTGGTCGAGCGATGATCCGTAATGACCATTTCAATCAATGCGAACCTCGGTCACCCACAGCATTCACCCTTCGTGCTCTGGCAGCCTGCACCGCTGCCGAAAAACAGATTTCTTCATACTTTTTTGCAGTCGCTTTTGAGAAATTTGTTGCCTGTGCTTCTATTTCTTTTCCAAATCTTACACCTTATTATTGATTTTCCCGTGCCGTCATTTATTGCTCCTTTTTTTATCGTTCCGTAAGTGTGCAGCTTTGTTTTTTTTGTTTTGTTTTCTGTTCTAGAAAATGTGTTTCATTTTTAGTTCGGGAAAACAGGCACACGTTACTTCTACCTATCCGTTTCAACGTAACCATAGCATAATTAACGACGCTTTGTCACTTGTATTTATTTCAAGTAAGCGATATCTTAGCTCGCTTGAAAGCACTGTTTTCATCTTTTCTGAAAGTCCCGCTAGTACGAATAAATAGGTCAGTCTCAAGCTAGCATCATTTCATTGCAAACAACCACACAGTTAAAAAACGCAGCATAAAAGTAAGTAATGGAAGTATTTAGCTTGCAATATTTTCAAGCGCGCTAACTTCCAATGTTCCAGTGGTAGTTGTGATAACCGGGGCGCTATAATAAATCGACATATGACCATGAAAGCACGCCAGGGTGTTTGAAAACACAGCAAACAACAGAGATTGCAACTGCCAAAATATTCCTTTCCAAGCGCTATTCTCGTAACACTTGTCCACCACTGTGGAAACAGGTGTACGGATAGTATACAATAAAATGAAATAATAGATTAAACAACTCTGACGTAGTGGATACCTCTTTGTCAACATCTCTAAATACAGTAGGCCGTACCAAATGAATGTTCGCCCACTTTCTTTTTTTTTCATGCTTTTCTTCCGCTCCTTTGTTGCTAGCGCGAAGCTTCCTCGCTTCGCGTGAGCAACTTACGCTGATCAACGACATTTCATTTAACCTTTGCGACGTCACATCCGGTGTTCCCCAAGGCAGTGTAATAGGTCCGTTACTTTTTCTAATATACAATAATGATTCGACCGATAACCTTTCATCCACAGTTAGGTTGTTCGCCGACGATTGCGCCATATACCGCAATATTAAATGTTTTAATTATCATTCCGCTCTGCAAAATGACCTTGAC